>CM053785.1:1058971404-1059348904 GCA_028749045.1 Cupressus sempervirens | reverse complement strand
TGAAAATAAAAAATAAAAAATAAATTGCAAAAAAAAATACCAAGGGACACCACCAATCAACAAGGAAAACACATAGAAAAAAGAGGCCTAATACACCTATAAAACTTAAAAGAGTATGAAGACCCTAAACCAAAATTGACAAGATCAAAGGACCTCAGCATAAAACACACTCAGTAGAGAAATGCATGATGTGTGTGTGTGTGTGTGTGTGTGTGTGTGTGTGTGTGTGTGTGTGTGTGTGTGTGAGAGAGAGAGAGAGAGAGAGAGAGAGAGAGAGAGAGAGAGAGAGAGAGAGAGAGAGAGAGAACAACCCACACCAAGAAAGAGACAATAAGTACAAAGACATAGAGAGGTAGATGAGAACCCACAGGCCAACAAAAAGAGAAAGAAAGAGAGGGAAGAACAAGAGAGAGGAGGTGGGAGAAGAGGAAGCACCCAACACAAGAAAGTACAGAAAGAGAAAGAAGAGAAGCACTGCGAGCATCAAGGATGGTGGGGTCTATCCAGTGTGCCAAAATGGAGGCTATCAAGGGTGTCAAGTAGGGGGTACCACGAATGGTTAATGGAGCACCCATCATATAGTTAAGGTTAATGGGATGATAGTTGATGGCAATGGCCTCTTTCAAATTCCTTTTAAAATAATTGTCTTCCTTGGACAACATTTTGGCATTCTCTAAACAAATATGATGCTTGATCGAAGATGAGTGCTCAGCTAGGGTAGACTTTTGCACCCTCTCATGCTTGATATTAGCATTGTGCTCTCAGATTCTCATGATAACAAAGTGACCCATTTCACCTACATAGGGAATGCCACAAGAGAACTCAATCTTGTAGACTCTAGAGTCTAGAAGAGAGCTATGTAAATCCTTGAGCGGGGCGGTGCAATTTCTTAACTCAAAAAGGGGTTTGAAGGCAACACAAAGGCCCTCTTTAGTTAAGATTTTGCCATTTTTTTGGGAGATGCCCTACACAAAAGGAAGAGAGACTTAAAGGGGAGGTGAGTTAGAGGAGATCTTATGACTGTTGCAAGAAAGATATGAGGACTTGACTTGGGTAAGGGCCTTAGAGATTTGCTTATGAGAGTACCCATTGAACTTGAAAACTTGGCATAAATGGTCAAGCTCTTGGGGTAAGTTATCTACATCACAAATTCTGTAGGCTCTAAGGGAAAGAGTCTTGAGGATACCAACTTTTTGGGAAGGGTGGTGGTGGGATGAAGAGTGGAGGTACAGGTCAATGTGGGTGGCTTTATGGTACACCCAATGACCGAAGGTACCATTAGACTTCTTCATGATCAAAACATCAAGGAAAGGTAACATATTGTTGAATTCAAGCTCCTTAGTGAAAGAAATGGTAGGGGCAAGCTTGTTGATGTGCTTGTGGAACTACTCAAGTTTATCTAGTCCATATGGCCAACAAAAATTGGTGTCATCAACATAACGCTTCCACCATTTGGGTTTGAGGGGAAAGGTTTAGAGAGCCATCTCTTCAAAATACTCCATATAGAGGTTATCTATGACAAGGGAAAGGGGAGAACCCATCACCACCCCCTCCACTTACTCATAGATGACATTTTGGAATGAGAAGAAAGTGGATCTCAAGTATAAATCAACCAAACTAGCAATCTCATCCTCAACATTATGCCTCACAATTTGCACAGAGTCATGAATCAAAATTTTGGTGAAGAGAGAAACAACATCAAAGCTAACCAAGATGTCACCTAGTTCCCACTTAAGATCCTTTATAAATTGGACAAAATGGCAAGAATCCTTGACAAAAGAGTTGGAGTGTCCCAATTAGGGAGAGATGATCTTGGCAAGATGAGAAGTTAATGCGTAAGTCGGGGATACAATGGTGTCAACAATAGGACACCCTCCTTATGAATTTTTGGGGCCCCATATATGCAAGGGGTCACTTCCTTAGAAGGCACCAATTTTTTATTGATCATGTCATCAAAGGAGGAGTTAGAAATGCAAACTTTGACTTTGTTCAAGATCCTGGAGCATGGATTATGAGGAAGGATCTTCTAGCTACTAGGATTTGAGAGTAAGTCCAGCATCTTAGAGACATAGTCATGCCTATTTAGGATGACCATGGTGTTACCCTTTTCTGCCTTGGTAATAAAAATATCATTATTATTGACAAAATCATGGAAAGTATGTGATTCATCACCCAATATGTTGCATTTGGGTGGTTTGGAATGTCAAAGAGCGACATCACAATCTTGCATAACTTCTTCTGCAACACCAAATGGGAGGGATTGGATGACATTCTCAATCTCAAGAAGAAAATGAAAGTGAGAAATGGAGCAAGGGGAATAGGAAAAATTGAGACCACACATCAACACATTAATAGAAATGGGGTCAATGGTGGCATGGGAAAGGTTCACAACCAACCTATTTTCCTAATTAGCCATTGAGTGAAGAGAGGAGGAAACTGATGAAAGACTAGCGAGATACTACTCCTTGTTCTGAGGTTGGTTAGAAGGAGGCATAATCTGATAGGGAGGAAAGGATCCAAATAAGTGCAACCTACAAGAAGTATGGGGTCTAACAAAAGTCAAGAAGGGGGATGGCACCAAATACAAAGAAGGTAATAAGGGAGATATAGGAAGACCACACTGGTTGACCACAACCTCCATACATGACAACTGCACCTATGGCACTACATTATCTTTGACCCCAAGACCTGATGCATCTAAGTAAGGGGAAAAATGGGAGATAAGTTGATGGGAAACATCATTAGAATCATAAATGCAAGTATTCTCTCACATGAAAAGAGAACCAAAGGCATAGCTATGCATACCTGTGCAATCTAGAAAGGAGTTGTTGCAAGATGGTGAATGTTGGGAATCCACATTCGATGCATCAAATCAAACCTCATGCACATCAGAAGTGAGATGTGGAGCCAATTCTATGCTATTTTTTAGTTGACTTATGTGTCCATGGGAGTACATATTCATGGGTGACCTTCAAGCCAGAGTGAGAGTTCTTCACACAATGAAACATGATGTTTAGTGCATGGAGAGCCCTGTTGGTTGCCTATCCACTGGTTGACTTCTTGTTGGTTTGTTACTCGCATTTTTTCTACTTTAGATGACCCCAAATAATGCAACAACCAAGTGGGGACTAATTTTCTCAAACTAATCCATCATTGGAGTGTGATGCCTCAGGAAGAGACACATTTGTAGGCAGGGAAATAACATGATATGGTTGCGCATGAGTGCTCGAAGGGCAGACACAAGAAGAATGAAGGAAGCCATTATAAGAGAGACACCCACTATGAAATTTATATAGAAAAGTAGAATTTTTTTTTCATTTGATGTACTCCTCTTAGTGACCTAAAGCTATGGCAAAAGAGGAGGTATCTAGATGAATCCACATGTTTGAACAAAGGGAAGCATCCAACTCTAGATGAAGAGGCATTAATCTGACATTGATGTGGTTGATCATCCTCCTAGTAGACTAGATGACCAATTTGAGTAGAGAGATACTTGCTCGGAAGAAAATATGTTGTGTGTGCATGCTCCACAGATGGTGGTGGATACATAAAAAACTTGGAATGAGATTGGAGTCCTTGAAACATTTGAGAAAGGCTAAGTTTGCAACTTTTTTCATAAACTTAATCCTCAACAATTTGAGCTATTTAGATTTGTGATATAGCTCCCTCCCATGAAGGGTATCAATTAATAATAGTATATTTTCACAATCCATTTGTAAAATAGTGATTTTTGGATTCGATTGTGTGTGTTTTTTAACATGAATGTTTCAGATCACACTACATGATCCATCATCAAGATAAGAAAGTGCAGGATAGTAAAGATAGGTAGACTAGACCTTACTCAAGAGTTAAGAGGAGAGGGGGAAGCATGCAAAACAATGTAGAGAATAAGAGAACACAGGTTGAAAAGTGTGACACCTAAAAAATATAAAGAAAAAGAGATAAAAGAATAAGGGAACAAGGAATACAAATTTTTTAAGGAACAACCCCAAAAAATAAAAGGAAAATGAATCCAAATCAAAAACAAGAAAAACACATAAGATATAATGAAAAAATAGAAAAAAGAAAATATGCAAACTCTAAACACATGAGAGGTTAAATATCAATGTATGAAAAAATATATTGGTATGTATGTAGGCCTATATCAATATATCACTATATGTGTGTGTGTATGTACATATACATATAAATATATCTATGTGAATGTATCTATGCACACATATGCATATGTATGTATGTATCTATTATATATATATATGTATATATGCATGTATCTATACATTTATGTATATATCTATGTATATATATATATATATGTATGTATATATATATATATATATGTATGTATATATATATATATATATATATAGATATATATATATATATATATATATATATATATATATATATATATATATTACGTACACACACACACACACACACACACAGATATATATGTGTGTGTGTGTGTGTGTGTGTGTGTGTGTGTGTGTGTGTGTGTGTGTGCGCGCGCGCGCATGTGTGTTGACAAAAGCATTAAGAATATGAATATGCATTAACTACCAATCTATGACTATGCAAATAAACTCCCTATATGTCCGAAAATGTAAATGCTAAAAAGTAGCATGAAACAAAGGCAACAACGGGATAAAATAAAGAAACCACAACCCACCAAGGAACACCCCCATTAAGGAGGAATTCCTAGCAACATGAACAAAAATAAGAATGGACAAGATACTAAAAAAAATGACTAGCACCAACAATAGACCACTAACCATAATTAAATAATTAAATCAATAAATAAATAAAAATAAAAAATTAGAAAAAATTTAAAAAATAAAAATATATGCAAATAAATAAATATATATATATATATCACTGAAAAGAGAACAAGGTACTAACAAAGCTATAAAACATGAAGGGCATAAACAAATAAATAAATAAATAGAAAAGTAAATAGATAAATAAATTAAATGAAAAAAAGAAGAACTAATAATAATAAATAAACAAATAAATAATGAAAAATTAAAACTAAAAAATAATAAAAATAAAATAATAAATAAACATAAATTAATAAGTAAATAATTGAAAATAAAAATAAAAAATAAATTGCAAAAAACAATACCAAGGGACACCACGAATCAACAAGGAAAACACATAGAAAAAGAGGCCTAATACACCTATCAAACTTAAAAATCTCAGAGTATGAAGACCCCAAACAAAAATTGACAAGATCAAAGGACCTCAGCATGAAACATGCTTAATAGAGAAATGCACGATGTGCATGTGTGTTTTAGTTAATAGAAGGGTCTTATTGAGTAATGAGACTAAACCTAGACAAAGGAGGAGTTTGTTTCATACCAGGTACAAGTGTGGGGGTAAATGTTGTGATGTGATTGTTGATGGTGGGACTACTGACAACTTGGTGTTAGAGGAGATGGTCTCAAAGCTAAAGCTCAAGAGGGAGAAACACACCCAACCTATCGAATTTCTTAGGTGCAAGATGATCATAAGGTCCTAGTTAGTGAGTAATCTTTGGTAAAGTTCAAGATTTGGAGTTAACATGATGAAGCTCTTTGTGCCATCATTCCAATGGATGTTTGTCATTTATTGTTGGGAAGGCTATGGTAGTTTGATAGGCATGCTATACATGATGGTCATTCAAATACATACTCTTTGACAAAGGATGGAGTTCACTAAAAATTGAAGCCCTTAAAGGAGAGTGAAAAGGTATGCAATAGTGCTAGGGTATGTCTGGTTGATGGAAGAAATTTTTTGGATGGCATGAAATGTCAGCATATGTGTAATTATTTAATTCCTAGAAAGGATAAGGAAGGTATTAGTGAAGTTCAACTTGAAGTTTTTGGTCTATTAAGTGAGTATGGAGATGTCATCTCTGATAATGTTTCAAAAGGGTTGCCGCCAATAAGGCAAATCGGTCATCAAATAGATTTAATCCCTAGAGCTTATTTGCCTAACAAGGTTACTCATATGATGACTCCTACTGAGACTGAGCAACTAAATAGAAAATTTTAGGAGTTGTTGAGGAAAGGTTTAATATGAGAGAGCTTGATTCCATGTGTAGTGCTTGCAGTACTAGCACCAAAGAAAGATGGAGAATGGAGAATGTGTACAGACTCTTGGGCTATAAATAGAATAACCATCAAGTATCAATTTTCTTTTCCAAGAATGGATGATCTTATGGACTATTTGAGTGGAGCTTAGTACTTTATAAAGATAGATCTCAAAAGTGGCTATCACCATATACGAATACGAGAGAAAATGAGTGGAAGACTACATTCAAGACCAAGGAGGGTCAATATGAGTGGTTAGTCATGCCCTTTGAACTGACCAATGCACCAAGCACCTTCATGCGACTTATGAATGAGGTATTAAAGATTCTTTTGGGAAAATTTGTTATTGTCTATTTGGATGATATTTTGATTTTTAGTAAGTCTTTGGATGAACATTTATTGCACATTTGTCCTTGAAAGGTTGAGGAAGAGAAACAATTGATTAATTTGAAGAAATGTAGCTTTGTCAAAAGGGAGTTAGTCTATCTGGGGTTTGTTGTATCAGTTGATGGTCTCAAAATGGACCTAGAGAAGGTGAAGGTCATCTTGGAATGGCCTACTCCAAGGTTTGCCCCTGAGGTGAGGTCATTCCATGGTCTGGATAGTTTTTAAAGGAAGTTCATCAGGAATTTTAGTAGTATATGTGCACCCCTAACTAAAATAATGAGGTGGGATAGAAAAGAGTTCAAGTGGACTACAAGAGCTGCAAGGAGCTTTGAATTGTTGAAGAATAAGGTGACAAAGCAACCTATGTTGGCATTTCCTAATTTCAACAAAGTGTTACAAGTGGATTGTGATGGTAATGGTAGTGCTATTAGGGTTGTATTGAGCCAAGAAGGTAAACCTATTGCCTATTTTAGTGAAAAATTGAATGATGCAAAGAAGAAGTATTCCATTTATGATTAGGAGTTCTATGCAATAGTTCATGCCTTAAAGAAATAGAGGCATTATTTGTTGCAAAAATAATTTTTCTTGTATACTGATCACCAGACATTGTAGTACTTAAATAGCCAAGGTAAATTGAATCAAAGACATTTGAAATGGGTAGAGTTCATGCAAATCTATAAATTTGTATTGAAACATAGAAGTAGAAGGTCTAATAGGGTTGCAAATGCATTAAGTAGGAGATAGTTGTTGCTGATAGTAATGCAGGTTGATGTGGTTGGGTTTGATGAACTCAAGAATCTATACCCTAAGGATCTTGACTTTGTAGAGGATTGGAAGGCTTGTAAAGAACCCATTACTCTAGATAGCACTGGGTGGCTAGATTACATGATTTAGGATTCTATGTTGTTCAAGGGAAGTCAATTGTGTATTCCAAGAGTTCCATGAGGGAAAACTTGATCAAGGAGAAGAAAAATGGAGGGATGGTAGGACACTTTGGTTGAGATAAGACCATTTCCATTATTAGAGAACATTATTCTTGGCCTCAATTATCATAGCTAGGATGTGAAGAAGTTTGTGTAGAGTTCTCTAAGTGTGTCAAATAGATAAAGGATTTAGTCACAATATTGGACTCTCAGCCATTGCCTATTCCATCGAAGCCTTGGGAGGACATAAGTATGGATTTTGTTCTTGGATTGCCAAGGACCCAAAGGGTTAATGACTCATTATTTGTGGTGGTTGATAGGTTCTCCAAGATGGCACATTTCATTCCATGCCACAAGATGCATGACATAGTGCATATTGTAGATTTGTTTTTTAGAGAGGTGGTAAGGCTACATTGTCTCCTAAAAAGTATTATTTCTACTAGAGATAGTAAATGTGTTGGATATTTCTGGAGGACTTTGTGGAAAAAGTTGAAGATAGAATTGAAGTTTAGTTCTACATATCATCTGCAGATTGATGGACAAACAAAGTAGTAAATAGAAGTCTTGGCAATTTGCTAAGGTGTTTGGTAGGAGATAAGCCCAAGGAATGGGATTTAATTCTACTACAAGAAAAAAATTCTTACAATAATTCCGTAAAAATAAGCAATAGTAGATCACCATTCCAAATTGTGTATGGGAGTAGTCCAAGGACTACACCAAAGCTTAGCAAAATGGAGCAAGGAGAGAGAACAAGTGCTGAGGTAGAAGACTTTGTTGAACATGTCAAGAACCTACATGAGGAGGTTTGATCAACGAGCACATATTACCAAGATAAACCTATAGTATAAGGCTAGAGTAGATCAAAAGAGGAGACATAAGAAGTTCCAATTTGGAGATCAAGTTATGGTATATTTGAGGAAGAGAAATTTCTAGTGGGTACCTTCAACAAGTTGAAGATGAAGAAATTTGGCCCCTACAAAATTTTGAAGAAACATGACTCAAGAAATGCATATGAGGTGG
Organism: Cupressus sempervirens; assembly: GCA_028749045.1. Taxonomy (NCBI): domain Eukaryota; kingdom Viridiplantae; phylum Streptophyta; class Pinopsida; order Cupressales; family Cupressaceae; genus Cupressus; species Cupressus sempervirens. Next base: position 1,059,340,500 of record CM053785.1, on the reverse strand, counting down.
AGTTCCTAGATGGGTTTCACATTTCCCCTATTTTTGATATTGCAGACTTAACAAAATATCATGATGATGGTGCAGATGAGGAATTGATGTTAGAGCCATGTCCAATTCCTACTTCTACAAAGGAAGACATTGAAGAAATTTTGGATAGTCATGTGGGTAAGAGTACCAAAAACAAGCAATATGAAGAATACCTAGTGAAGTAGAAAGTATTTGATACAATTAATTAATTGTGTTCTCTTTAATGTTACACAAATATCATATCAGTTGGTAGTTAGTGTGTGTCGATCTCACTTGGTTAGTGAAGATAGTTTTCCTAATCTATCAAGCATTCCTAAGTTTACTTTGTGTAGAAGGTAGTCTCTACCGAGCTCACTCGGGCATCGAAGGAGGTTAAGTAGAAAAGAGTGTTAACCGAGCTCACTCGGTTAACAAAGGGAAAGTTGAGTAGAGTTAGTGTTAACCAAGTTTACTTGGTTACCAAAGGAATTTTGTAATTTCATAGTGTTAACCGAGCTTCTGTTGGTTAATATAGGAAATTGCTTTACAATTAGTTTATACTGAGTTGGTTTGGCCACCAAAGGATTTTCTTATTACCTGTTGATTCTAGTCAATTGAGGTAATGAATATTGGTTATTCTAACTTTTATTTGAGCTGAATTGACAATCCGAAAGGTATAAGTAAAACGTCAAGTTGTGATTTCAAAGTGTGCGTGAGATGCAAGTTGAATGAGTTGAAAGAGATAAGGAGAGGAAGAAAATTTGAAGGATAAGCAGATATCCGTGTGGAGTAGAAAAGTATTATTCAATTAGGAAGGATCAAGTATGAACCAGAGTAGAGACCAGAGTAGAGATCAGCAATTCAGTTGCATCAAAAGTAGGTCATTTCATTGTTACTTTCTAACCATTGTAGCAATGAACTAAAATCTCTTAACAGAGTTGGTTTAACAACCATTTGTAAATCCTCTAACAAGGTGACAATTCCATTGAATTTTTTTAAGACCTTTTGCAAGGCCACTCCTAACAAGATGATTAAATCCTTTAACAGGGTCACACCTAATAGTGTGTTTTATAACCTTTAACAAGATTGGCTCCTAACATGGCTCACTTTAGAAGAGTGAAAGACAATAACTAATTACATTGGTGGTTTTTCCCAAATTGGGTTTTCACATTAAATCCTGATGTCTCGCGTATTCATGTTATTTCTTTCATGCTTGCAAGTAATCACTGATAATATCTTAAGATTCACTAAATTAATTCCCACTCTAAATTTACCGAGTTACAACAATTTATGTGTGTTTACTGAGTATCAACAATATTCAATTTTATTAGTTTTATATTTGACATCTAAGGGATTTGGGATTTATTTTATTGGTAACTGATTGATCCCCCCACCCCAAGTTACTCCTCCTATATTTCCAACAATTGGTATTAGATCTTTTGGTGCTTACAAAGAAGGTTTCAAGGACCTAAGCTAAATATCAAGATGTCTTACAAGAGAGAGATTCCAAAGTTGAATAGAGATAACTTTGCAACATGGCAAGGACTTATGAGGCTTCATCTAGCTACTATCAGTGATTTAGGATGCAAATATGTCGATGAAGAATATAAAAATCCCACTAGAACATTATCAGTTGATGATATTGTTGAGAAGAAGAACCATAACATCATGATGATTAACATTGCATCTGCTCTTAGTTATGCTAAATTTGATGAGGTTAAAGATTGTAAAACTGCATTTGATATGTGGAACAAGCTAAAAGAAACCTATGGAGGAGATGACAATGTAAGAAGAGCCAAAGCAGAAAGCCTTAGAGGACAATTTGATCAAATGAGGATGAGAGAAGATGAAAATGTTGCAAAATATGTTGAAAGGATCAAGGCCAGTGTTAGTGCAATCAGAGCATCTAGAGGAGAAATCAAAGAAGAAATAGTAGTAAGTAAAGTACTTAGAACTTTGCTTCCCATCTATGTAATCAAAGTGTCTGTTATTCAAGAAAAGAGATGTGATCCAAATAAAAAGATAGGCTTGGATGCCCTAGTAGGAAGATTGATAGCCTTTGAACTTGACAACTTTGATAACTATGTTCCTACTTCCAAGAATATTATATCTACATTTGAAGCTAAACTCTCACTCAAAGAAAAAGGAAAGAAAATAAAAGATAATCAATCAGAAAGTGAGGAAGAAACTGAAGAAATTTTAAACAGTGTTCTTGAAATTGTTGAAGCTCTTCTTGTAAAGAAATATTCTAGAAACAGAGGAAAGTACAAATGTAAAATCCCTCTAATCTATTTTTCTTGTGAAGAAATTGGTCATATTGCTGCTAGGTGTCCAAATAAAGAAAGCAAGGAAGAGAAGAAAAGCCACAAGTATAAAGGCAAGAAGGAATTCAAAAGTCACAAATCCTATAAAGACAAAGGTATGAAAATTTGTTTTATGGAAAAAGATTCTGATAATAGTGAAGATGAAATAGTGTATATTGTTGTAAAAGATGAATTTGATGATGGAGATAAGATGGAACTTGTCTCTCATGTTAGCAAAATTGACACATGAATAATAGATAGTGGATGTTCTCACCATATGACTGGAGACAAAACTAAATTTGAACATTATGATGGAGGTAGTGTAAGGTTTGGGAATAATAAACCTTGTTGCATAAAAGGGAAAGGCCAAATCTCATAAACCAATGAACTTGTATGTGACAATGCCTATTAGGTTGAAGGACTAAAACATAATTTACTAAGTATGGCACAACTAAACAACATTGGATTCAAAGTAGAATTCATGAATGCAAAGCAAGACTACTGGATAACTAAGAAAATCTGATTAGATTAGGTAGGCAAACAAAAGGTAACCTATTTTATCTTTTTCTTGGTGATTTTTCATGTTTCCTTGCTCAAGTAAAAGAAAGTTGGTCATGGCACAAAAGACTATGTCATGTAAACTTTGATAATATGATCAAGACTAGCAAACTCAAAAGAGTAAGAGGTCTTCCTAGTTTGAAGAAACCTGATGTTGGATTATGCAAGAATTGCCAAATTGGTAAAATGGGAAAGACTAGTTTTAAGAGTAAAAACTATTAGTCAAAAAATGTCTTGTAAATTGTGCATACTGACTTATGCGGACCCATCGGAATAGAAACTTATAGTGGAGAAAAGTTATTCATTCTTTTTGTTGATGATTATTCTAGAATGATGGCTGTCATGTATCTTAAAGAAAAATCAGAAGCTTTTGAGAAATTCAAATGGCATCTAGCTAGAGTAGAAAAGGAAACTGGAAAAAGATTGAAATGGTTAAGATTAGATAGAGGTGGTGAATTCATCTCAAATAAATTCAACAATTTATGCATTGAAAGAGGAATCAAAAGACAAGTATCAACCCCTGGTATTCTTGAGTAGAATGGAATAGTTGAAAGAATAAATAGATCCATCATGGATTGTGCAAGAAAACTAATGATTGAAAAGAATGTTGCTATTAAATATTGGAAGGAAGATATCGACACTACAGTTCATACTTTGAACCAAGTTCAGTTGAAGAAGGACTCAAACTATGAACTATGGTATGGCTACAAAACTAATGTAAGTTACTTGAAAGTATTTGGCAACAAATGTTATATCTTGAAAGAATATAGAAAAGGAAAATTTTATGTAAAAGGTGATAAAGGTATATTTCTAGGATATTCTTGCAGAAGTAAAGCATACAAATGTCTGAATTTGTGTACTCACAAAATCATAGAAAGTACACATGTGAGAATTGATGAGTTTGCAGAAAAGATTGAAGAAGAAAATAAAAAGGAACCAAAAGATTATAGAAGATTTGTCTATGATTAACCTAATACATTGCTAAAGACATTTGACAAAAAGGAGACTTCATCTCCTAAGCTCTCCAAATCTCCATCAGCTATCAAGTTGTAAGAAGTTCAAACTAAATCATAGGGACCAGAGTCACATTTAGAGCCTACCAAGTTAGTGCATACATATTCTAAAGAACTTGAGCCACAAATAGAAGGACCCAAGCTAGAAGTTGAAATTCAAAATGAAGACAACGAAGTTCATTCAAAAGTCAAAGAACTTGTATTGTCTAAATATGTCAAAATGCATCATGCACTTGATCAGATTATTGGAGACAAATCTGATGGAACAATGGCAAGAATAAAACTAAAAGGTACATGTTTACTTGTTGATTATGAACCTAGAAGTGTTAAAGATGCATTGGAAAATGAAAGCTGGATTGAGGCTATGAATGAAGAAATAGAGAAAATAGAAAACAAAAAAACTTGTACTCTTGTACCTAGTCCCAAAGATAAAAATGTGATTGCTACAAAATGGGTATTCAGAAATAAGTTGAATGAAGATGGAAAAGTGTCAAGAAACAAAGCAAGGTTGGTATGCAAAGGTTATTCTAAAGAAGAAGGTATTGATTATAGTGAAACTTTTGCCACTATTGCAAGATTAGAAGGTGTTAGGACTTTACTTTCTTATGTAGCTCACATAGAATTCAAAGTATATTAGATGGATGTTAAATCTGAATTCTTGAATGGAATTCTTGATGAGGAAGTCTACATTGAACAATTAAAAGATTTTTTTGATCCAAACAAAAAGGACATGGTTTGAAAATTACACAAAGCCCTATATGGTCTCAAACAAGCTCTTAGAGCCTGGTATGAAAGACTACATAACTATTTAATACAGATTGGTTTCCAAAGAACAAATGATAACAACAACCTATACGTCAAGGAAGGACTAGATAAGAAGATTGTATTGACAAAGATATTTGAAAGAGTAAATAATTAACAATTATTTATTTATTCTATTTACTCAAGTTTACTTAGGTTAATGCATTTATTTAATATTTAGTAGTTAATAGTTATAGTGATGAGTTGTTGACAACACAAGAGCTTGTTCCCTTCTAGCATGTTCCACCTTTTTGTGGAAGTGTGCTTAGTTGTCAACCTTATCTTCTACCACTTTCCAACTTGTTCTACAAACTTCCATGAGGCCTTTATATTCAAGCTCTCTCATTGTATCTCACATCTCATTTTCATTGTAAATACATTTTCATTGTTTTGCAATATGTTCTCTCTCAAGTTCGTTTAGGGTTTTTCCAAGCTCCACCTCTTCCTTCTTGGTTTCCCCTTGATAGATTATTTGCATGCAGGTGATCTTGGCAGGCTATGGAGTTGGATTTCATCAACTCCTACAATATTTGTGTATGATACTCTATTCATAGGAAATGAAGACCTATGCAAAGCATTTTTATAAGAAATGAATAAAGAATTTGAAATGTCCATATTTGGTGAAATAAAATTCTTTGTTGGATTGTAGATACAACAGAACAAGAATGGTATCTATATCACTCAATCTAAATACATCAAAGAGATACTCAAGAAATTTGGAATGAAAGATTCAAAATCAGTTGGAACCCCCATGTGTATTGCACTTAAGCTTACAAAAGATGATGACTCCAAAGAAGTAAATCAAACCTTATATAGATTAATGATTGGGAAATTATATTATTTGGTACATACAAGGCCTGATTTTTTCTTAGTAGTTGGGATAGTGGCAAGATTCTCAGCTAAACCTAGAGAAAACCACATGATGGTAATTAAAAGAATCTTGAGATATCTGAAAGGTACTAAAGACTATGGCTTATGGTACAAACTTGGAGGTAACCTTGACCTAAAAGTATTTATTGATGCTAATTGGGTAGGAAATCTTGATGATAGAAAAGGCACCAGTGGTGGAGCATTCTTTGTTGGTAAAAGATTGGTATCTAGAACAAGCAAGAAATAAAACTGCACATCACAATCAACAATAGAAGCAAAATATGTAGCAGTGGTAATTAATTGTTATAACATTGTTTGGTTCAAACAGTTGTTGGAAGGAATGAAGGTTGAAATCAAAGAACCAATACTAATATATTATGATAACACTAGTGCAACTAACATATCAAAGAATCCAGTGATGCCCTCCAAAACAAAGCACATTGCTATGAAATATCACTTTGTAAGAGAATTAGTATAGGATAAAGAAATCAGGTTGGAATATGTGCATATAAAAGAAAAAATTGTAGATATATTCACCAAGCCATAACCTAAGGATGCATTTTTGTGCCTAAGAGGTAAGCTAGGAGTCATTCCCCTATCTGAAGCTTGCTAAATAAAGTTTAGTGATGCATCAACAAAAACCAGATTGAAGATCAATCAGTTGATGGAGTATTGTTAAGGACATATTGCAAATGTATCTATACTCAAGGTACATTACTACTATTCAGAATTGTCCTTGGCATGTGTTGCCAAAGAGGGAGAATTTTACTGTCATATCTTTCTAAAATTTTATAGAGGGAGAAGTTAAGAAGTTCATTCACAGAGGGAGAACACTTTAGGAGAAGTTTTCTGCACAAAATCAAAGAGGAAGAAAATTTCTAACAGAGGGAATCTTGTTCTCAAAATTTTATTATGCTATGACATGTTGTATTTCCATCAATTCCAAAGAGGGAGATTGTTGGATACAACTGATTAATTGTGTGTTGAATTTGATGTTACACAATTGTTATATCAGTTGGAAGTCAGTGCATGTCGAGCTCACTTGGTCAGTGAAGATAGTTTTCCTAGTCTATCAAGCATTCCTGAGTTTACTCTATATAGATGGTAGTCTCTACCAAGCTCACTTGGGTGTCGAAGGAAGTTAAGCAAAAAAGAGTGTTAACCAAGCTTTTGTTAGTTAACACAGGAAATTGCTTTAGAATCAATTTCTATTGAGCTAGGTCAGCTACCAAAGAATTTTCTTATTTTGGCATGTAAAGCTTAATTATTTTACCTATTGATTCTAGCCAATTGAGGTAATGAATATTGTTTATTCTAAGTTGTATTTGAGAAAACTTGACAATCTAAAAGGTATAATTAAAAGTTCAAGTTGTGATTTCAATGTGTGTGTGAGATGCAAGTTGAATGAGTTGAAAGAGATAAGGAGAGGAAGTGAATTTGAAGGATAAGCAGATATCCTTGTGGAGTAAAAAAGTATTATTTAATCAAGAAGGATCAAGTATGAACCAAAGTAGAGATCTATAATCAATAATTTAGTTGCATCAAAATCAGGTCATTTCATTGTTACTTTCTAACCATTGTAGCAATGGACTAAAATTTCTTAATAGAGTTGGTTCAACAGCCATTTGTAAATCCTCTAACAAGGTGACAATTTCATTGAATTGTTTTAAGACCTTTTGCAAGGCCACTCCTAACAGGGTGATTAAATCATTTAACAGGGTCATGCCAAATAGTGTGTTTTGTAACCTTTAATAGGGTTCGCTCCTAATAGGGCTCACTTTAGAAGAGTGAAAAATAGTAACTAGTTACATTGGTGGTTTTCCCCAAATTGGGTTTCCACATTAAATCCTGGTGTCTCATGTGTTCATGTCATTTCTTTCATGCTTGCAAGTAATTACTGATAATATCTTAAGATTCACTAAAGTAATTCACATTCTAAATTTATCAAGTTACAACAATTTTTGTGTGTTTACTGAGTATTAGCAATAATCAATTTTATCAGTTTTATAGTTGACATCTAAGGGATTTGAGATTTATTTTAGTTGTAACTAATTCACCCTCCCTCTCAGTTACTCCTCTTATATTTCCAATAGAAAGGATGACCAATAGAAGACTCAACTTGGATATCTACAATGGAGCTTGCCCATTTGGGTTTTCGTCTACCTGCTATAAAGTGATAGGGTCACTTTTCAATCTACCCTAGGTGTCTGGTGCAGGAGCATCCAGTGGTGTGAGGGCAATCCTATATCACCAAAAAATATGCTTAGTTTAAGTTTCTATTTATTGTGTTTTTATTTCTAGATAGTCATTTGAGTCAAATTAAGATTACAACTCTCATAGTTCCACTATTGGTTTTCTGGGTTAGAGTCTTTGAGCACCTTGGGATATGTGCCAATGTAGAAAATAGGTAATTTTGTAATTGAGCCATAATTATAATGAGTTAGAGGGTGTAAGTTAGAGGGGTGATTATACTTGTAATTTAAAGCATTCCAAAAAAAGAATCAGGTCAAAAAGCTTTACAATTTGAAAGTTATTGTAGTTTTAATTTGCCTAGAGACCTCCTAAGGGCACTTCAAAGTCAGATTTGAGAAACTAAATGGCCTCATTATGGGACTGAAAAATAGGGGACAAGAAAATTTGGTCCATAGAGATATAAATTATTTGGAGAATTTTCTAGAAATGTAAATGGTTCATCAATCAGAGTCCCAAATCAAAAGTTATACCTCTCAGAAGTTAGACTACCATTTCTGGATTCTTCTAAATTTACACCAACTTCTGACATGTTTTCTAGAACCTTCTATTTTGGTGCTAGATGCCAAATGGCATATTCTAAAATGTATTCCTAACCCTAAACCTAATTTGGGGTACTTAAGAACATTTTTGGATTTGTAAAGGCATTTTTTGGTGGAGTTTGGGAGAAGGTACTATGAGAAGGGTTTTCTCTAGAATTTCATAACATTGTAAGCCCATAGGGCATGCCATGTGTAATGCCCCGCCCGGAGATCCTTGGAAACAAGGATGAAAAATAAGTCAGAACCATTTTTTTTTTTTTACAAGTGTAAGTGCACATGATACAACCTACACAAACCAAAAGATCGCAATGGAAGACTGAAAGACAACCAAGCACCAACGGATCTCCAAACGCCACTACCAACTAGAACACATCACAAAAACCACAAAAGCCTACCAAGATGAAAGACATAAGCTAACTCTTGGAAACTGGCTAAGTCTAAAATCCTGAAGCCCTAAAATTTGGCTTAAGTCTGAATTTCTGAAGCCCTGATTTTTCCTAGAATCTACACCTTAGCTCGTAGAGGTCGAAAACCCATCTCAAATGAATCGTTGCATATATTAAAATATATCTTAAGTATAAGGAATTTAAATGATATATTTTAAACCCCGAAGGACTATAACAGAAACCCAAAAATTGAATTTCAAAAGAAATCTCCTGAATTCAAAATGCAACAACATAGGCTTGAAGAATGCCCAAAAGGGTATCCAGATCAACTCTCAAAAAGATCAGAACACTAAAAAAAGTGCCCACTGTTGGCACGCATAGGTTTTAACCAAAAGGCATGCGACACTTTTCACTAAGGGAGGGCGACACTTCTCCCTTACTACGTGCGATACTAGAAAAGTATCGCGCGACATTTCTCATAAAGCTGTGCAACACTCTTCCAGTGTCGTACGACACTTCTCCAATAATGCGTGTGACACTTTATAGTATCGTGCGATATTTTTTCTATGGGCGTGCGATACTTTATCAATGTCGCACAATGTTGAACAAATGTTGCCCATAGAAAGTAAAAACACTTCCAGAACTCAAAAATGGAGAAAAAATGACAAAAGAACCTCCACACCGGGGAGTATCAGATCCACATTTCGAGGCCAAAACACTCGAACCAAAATTGAGTAACAGAAAGACAGAAAATGAAATCTAACCATCTATCAAACAAAGAAGGGAAAGTACAGAAAGGAAACATCATGACAACTGAAATAACATCGCAATAACATAGATAACATTGCAATGAGAAAAATAACCAACTAAGTATGCAGTTCCTCCCAACCATCAATGGCGTCATAAGACCATCTTGGGCCCTAGCCATCCCTCGCGCGTAACATCCCAAGCCACTGATCAGATTATTGATACTTTCGTGATAGGGACATCACTACTAAACATGCTACAATATAAGTAAATGAAATCAAACATGCTAGTAGTAACATAAGATAACCCTGTAATCAGATAACATCATCTACTATATGCTAAACATCATAACAAGGAATGCGTAAAGCCAACATCATGTAAACATGGAACACAACATCCCAATGAAAGCATAAATCACTAGAAAGCATACTTCACAAATCGAAGTACCAAGTGACACATCCAGCAATGATCACGCTAGAACAATAGACCATCTCTATACACTAGTCCCTAGCAGTGGTGAAGGTAGCTACGCCTCCCAACCACGTGGCACCCGTAGGTCAACACCTGTCGTGCTAATGGAGATAATGATCCAACCACACACACACAAAATAGAAACCATGGCTAACACACACGCCAAGCAATATGATGACTGAATCCAAGACAAAGACGATGCATAAACTACGGGTCCTGGTCAGACACCTCAATGGGCTACTATGTAGGGACTAACATCATGGAGAGTCACTTGGCATCAAAAGCCCAAGCTTGGATCTGTGTAGCTCAACTCCCTCAACGGAAGGCCAATACAGAAAAGTACCATTTATTATCTTTAATGTTATTACCACCCCAAGTTTTAATTTAATTATCACTTATATAAAACTTCCTCTGCCAACTGGGAAGTAGTCACCAGGTTGCAGGATAGAAGCCCCCTCCATATGCTACCCTACCCTACCCATGCTCATCCAATGATGAGTGCCCGAAGGCATGCAAACTCTCACCCTAACCCCAATGATCACAACTTCTGGAAGTACCATGGAAGGTTAAGCCCCGCAGGTCACCCAACAATGTACATGTGTGTGGCGCACCACTATCTCAAAGATCATACACAAGGACAGGATGAGAATGCAAACAGAAGTCAATCAACCGAACCAAAATCTGGATGACGGATGCTACACGCATCCCAAAGCAATGAAAGATGCAAAAGTGTTTCGACTAGTATCCAAATAGATCATCCAGGTCCACGAACCATAATGTGCCGAGAAACTCAAGAAAACAGGGCGGCACGCAAAATGAGATAAAAACTCCAAATTTTGAAAAAAAATCCAAAATTAAAACCCATTTGGCCTTTGGGTTCAAAAACCCCAAAAATCCAAAAATAATTGAAAACGGACACCGTATGCAAAAACAACCAGCATAACGGCCCAAAAACCCAAACCCCCATTTCAAAAATAGGTAAAACATTCATACCCAACCAATCGGGCAGGGAACACTAGTTCACAGCCTCCTAACATATTGCTACAAGAAACAGAAGCAGAAACAAAGAAAAAACATTAAAACGGGAAGGCCCTAACTGACAGCAAAAAGGGCTAAAATTGAAACCCGTAGAATAAAATAAATACTCCGTCGAAACTGCTGAAACTGTCGGCAAAGTGAGAACTCCTCGAGCCGAATCCAATGAGACAAACCTCGCAAAGATCCCATGCTCATAGCTCCCGCAATGAGCAAAAAAAAATCTTTCAGAAGAGGATTTCCAAATTTGCTCTCCAAACTCAATTTTCCAAAATGTGAGAAGTAAATAATGAATTCACTTTTCCAATATTTATTCATTTTGAGTGAATAGTTGATAATGGAAAATAGCTAGCTGGAGTAGTTAAACTCCAAAACAACCCAAACGAAAATAGGTTATTATCCGTAATGGAAATTCACCTAAGGAAAAGCTGCCAGAAATTAAATCCAAAAGATTAAAAACCCGAAAACCCAAAATTACAGAAAAACACTTAACACTTTCGCGATGAATGCGAACTTCTAAATGCACAGACATGTTCACTGGTCTGATCACATAATGCAACTGAGTTCGGATTCGCTAATCATCGAAAGGTTTTAATATAAAACAACTAAATAAGGATACGTCGACTATATAGGAGTGACATTGGCCAAATATGAACAGTTGGATCACTAACTCCATAGGCCACTACCAGGGATATAATTCCTACACACTAAAACACACGATCAAGTGCAATGGCAAATAACATCATAACCGAAGCAACATGTATTAAAATACCTATTTAATCCATTTACATCACTCACATTCATAGAAAGCGTGAAGATACAAGAATGAAGTAAATAACCATAGCGTAGAATCCATCTCATAACATAGTCAACAAATAGGTCCAATACATCATATAACCAGATAATCAATTATCATAGATCTATTGTCATCTCAAAATAACGTCAACATGCAAATATGATAAACTGAATAGCATAGCAACAAAGCATCTATGGTACGGAAATCAAAATATAACATTCGACCCTTAGGTCATCTCAAGGTACATATATCAAAAGAGTATCAAGTATCTCTCGAATAAAAAATAGACAAGGTACGGACTGTAAACACGAGAGGCACTACATCGTGGAGTCTATTTTTGTTGTACTAAATGTGATTGCATATCATTTTTGATGATAATATTTCCCCTATCTTCTTGTGTTCATTTTGTCTTGGATTTTTCCCCCATCATATATCAATGTGTCACAATACATATACAAATATGAGATCCAAAATCTAGATATCTATCTTAAAATGCATGGAGTACACTCAAAACTATCAAAACTACTAGCCTAAACTTACAACTAACTTATAGCCTCTAAATCTGGTGGAGGCCCTTATGGTGGAGCATGTCTCCTATCTAGCAGCTATACCACACCCCTCTAATCTACCTGCTCACTCTGAATAGTCAGGAAGTCCCTTCCTTGGTGGCACCACACCTCTATAGGTGGCATAATAATATGCAATGTGTGCACCATGATGTGACACCTCTTTCCTAGCAACATCTCACTCCCTATAGAGCTCCTCTCCTCATGCTCACTCACTCATGAGTTGTTGATCCCATAGTACAATAGTGACCTAGGTTTCCCGTAGCTCTGACTTTAAGGTTTGGATCCTTGCATCGCAGTCATCATCTACTCTATTCGGCTGCTCTTTCTGTGCCTCTACCCATATCACTCACTACCACCTTAGTGGCACTTTCTCCTCCTCCTCATCCTCCTTCTCTTCCCTAGTGGCCTGTGCCCATGTCCATTTCCTCCCAAATTGGGAACTATCCCCAACCTCCATCTGTCTCCCACCTCTACCTCCACCTTTGCCTCCTCCATGTCCCCCTGATGTGGGTAGGGCATCTAGCTCTATAAATTGAGAAAATAAATGTCTCTACATCTCATGTAGATAGGCTAGATCTACCCTTGCATCAACTACAACTAAGCAATAATCCCAAGGAGTCTAAACCAAGGTTGTTGTCTCTCAGACAACCATCTGATAATCTAGCATCGATAGCCATCCTCATGCCTCATCTAAGTGGAAGTGAGCATAGGTAGTAGTCTCCATTGAGATCACCTATCTCTCTAAAAACTAACACCATACTTGATTAATCATAGATCTCTCCACAATCTCTTAGCACCTACCCACTAATGATCTATTATATTGCATATAATCTAGCTCCCAGGCATCCAACCATCTACGACACTCTCGATAGGGCTGCCATGAGAAAACTGTCAACTCATAAAAAATCCATGAGTAATAGGTGACATCCCCACAATGAGTATGCAAAATAAATCTTGTGTATCCAAAAATATACAGCTGACTCCGCTCCTGTGCTGCACTCATGGTCGGATCATAGCAATTTTCTCCCATGCCTAGATCTATGCTAGAACCACTCCACATGCACAAGAGTGACCCCTATGATACACTATCTCATGTAACTCATGATAAATTTCTACAAGAATAATTAGCCCCCATTCCATCTTGCAAGGTCATATTATCAAATCTGCTACCAATCAACCCTATCCCAGTGGAAAGCCCTTCTGGCACCTATCCATCACCAATGCCTAGGAAACAAGAGAGCATCATAAACATGGTAGTTGGCAATCATCCCCATACTCATCAATGAGTCACTCCTAACTAAAATAAAGGTCTAAGATGGTGACATCATGAAACATCTTCTATATAGTTGCTTGCCCCTCTATCAGGATCTAATCATAGTACACCTGTGACATTACCAAATCTAGCATTAGTATACCTCACATCGATATCAAAACTTGAAAGCATAACAGAGCAATCAAATATACAAATCATTGGATCACTATGGCAAGATACTCAAAGGATTTGATACACATCCTCTAAAGTGATCAAGGCCTCTCTGATTGGCAAGTGAAAGGTGTTATGCTCATTGTGCTATCGCTTAGTAAGCATCATTAGCAATCTATGATTTACCCATATATGGGGCATCTACCTAACCCATCTCAAGCCCATGCTAGCTATAATGGTAGTCTCATCATCTAAAAAATACTATCTAGTAGGCAACCTGACAACTTTGGGGGCCATGATAAGAAGAGTTGGGAACATTATCAACAAAACAAGACATGCAAACATCAATAATACATCAAACACATGGTCAACACACAAAAATTCAACGTAAAAAATGCTTCAAAACAAGTTGTACGATATTTATTGCTATATGCAAGTAATATAAAATGCTGATTAGATATCATGTGATAGTTTTTGATATACCCATGCGATACATTTCTATCATGTGACATTTCATACCGATCCATGTGACAAATGGGTATCCTCCATACAACATAGTTTTGACTACCCATGCGATACATTTTTTTATGCAAAGTGTTGTGTGATATTTTATAAAGTACCTATATGATACTTTTTAAAATATCACACGATATTCTATATTGTTCCTCTAAACATGCAAAACAAGGTAAAAAAAGTAGTCAAAAAGTGAAAACTTACTAGTGCCTCATAGTGGGTTGGCCAATTATGCAACCAGCTGCACTCAAAATGGTGTTAGAGGGTCAAAATACCTACTAATACCATTTTCTCTCTCCAAAGCACTCTAAGCTCTCCAAATTTACAAAAGACAAAATGAATTTGAAAATGACACTTGGACCACTTTTATAGCCTTTCGACCTCATTTTGACCTAATTTTCAAACTCCTCAAAATTTTACAAAAATTGCACCCTTGGCTAATTTTGACATCCTGGATCCATTTTTGGGATCAAAATTAAAATTTGAGTTCATCTTGATAGTGAAAATCACATTTTAAAATTCTACTTTCTTCTATGCAGTTAGCTAACCTTTTGAGGTCTAACCTTTGAATCATTATTGGGGTGTCTTCATTTCTTCATGTCTTCATCACTTCTACACTTCATATCTCCCTCTATTCACCTTTTCATGTCTAAAATCACTTTTATACCTTATTTGACCTAACTTTTTTTCATGTTTTATCCTTCATGGTCAACTCTAGTCAAATTGGGGCATTTTGTCATTCCTTAATAATCGATCTTTGGTTCTAATCATCTATCTGTCATCTTGGACACTTCTATATCTCAATTTTCTCATATCTCTCTTATTTCTACATTCCCCTTACCTCAATTTGATTTTGATCCTAAGGGGGTAGAAATACTCTATCATCACTTGCTACAGCTATCTATTTCCTAGGAGCATATGTTTGATTTTTTTTCATTTGCTCTCAATCTATTTTCTTTGCTAGGTGTTAGCATACTTTTTTTAATTTTGACATCATATTTTTCCTAGTGTTTAGTACTACTACTAACAAGTTGTACATTTAGGATTTTTCTATGTCTTTCAACATTTCATTCTTTAGAATCAGATATCTATATCTATTGTTCCTTACTTGGCTTTTGTTTTCTTTGATGTAATGTGTTCCTGGATCAATCACACATTAGTCAAAGAGGGTAAAATGTAATCACCCAAAATGGTCATCTAGACTATTAGCCCCCTTCTCAGCATTTTGGATAATTTAATTAATCATTTACCTAGACCAAATTGCTAATAATCAATTAACTTTATTATAACCTACAATTTGACTATGCTATCCTAAGTTCATTATTTGATTAAAAGAACATCTCCCCTTTAAACTAAATAAAAGACCCCATTTTTCTAACCCACTTAAAGTGCATACATAAAATCCTTTTTCTATTTTTCAAATTAAATGAAAAGGCTTTGTCGATTTTTTCTTATATGGGAAGTCAAATTCTATTTTGTTGGTTGACTTTCTTATACGCATGGATCACTCCTATTTTTGAACTCCACCATTGATCATCCATCATCTTGACCTTGATCTCTACCATCCGTATGACTTTAAAAGAAAGATATCTCCCCTTGTCAAAAGATCCATCCACCTTTTGAATATTGTTATGCTATAGGTTTTCTAATAGGTTTCTTTGGAGCTTTGTGGAGAATTTCCATTTTATTGTCTTCATTCTCTCATTCCATAGCGTTCTAGCTTAGTATCATGTTGCCTGTTAGTTTAGTTTCTTTTTTGTAATGAGTCATCTCACATAGCTTAAGTAAGTTGCTGGTAACACTCTCATTCTTGCTTTTACTAGCTTCATTTTTCATGCCCATTCTAGTTTAGTCTCCATTTTTATTGCAGCAATGAGGCATTCTTTGTAGACATTTGCACTCTTGAATCTTGTCTCTAAGAAAACCTCTCATTGCATGGTTTACTGGAAAGAAGAGCATACCTAAAGCTCAGCTGAGACTTGGAAAATTTGAATCAAAATCTCTTGCACTACATAGATAGGGAGCTCCAAGCCAACATCCAAGCATTCCAAACTCATGGAATCACTTGGATAGAATGGTTTAGAGTGTGACACTTTCTTACTATATAGCTTCTTCCTCTGAGGTTCTTGGTGGTAAGATCCCTTTCTCTTCTAAATGTTCAACCTCTTATTTCTCTGATCATTGCTCTTGTGGCTACTTTGGTTGAGATTTCTTGATTGGCTCTAGCTCTTTCTAGGCTTCTACTACTTGGGCCTCAACTGCTTCCTTTGTTTCCCTAGTGGCTACCCTTTTCCTTTTACCTTTTCCTTTGTCATCCTTGAAATATTCAACCTTTGAAGCTCATACTAATGTACCATTTGCAGCCTCATTGGTGATTTAGTAGGGTAGGTTAGTATGGTGACCTTGGCACTTTTTCCTTTCTAAGGCCTAATAGTAGCTTATAAAGGTATGATATGGGGGACTAGATCCATTCGAAATTGCTTTTAGATCTATTCCCTTGTTAGTTCCACTACATGTTTTCCTTGATTATCTATGTCATCATTCTCCTCACACCCTATTTTAACATTCATAATGAGCCTATAATAGATTTTATCCCGATTATATAAAGGATCCATTACCTCTAGGACATCCTTTTATATGGTTTTTAGGGGTATCTTCATTTTTAGCATGTTTTCTACTAGATGTAGAATCATCCTACAATAGTCCCTAATGCAGACATCATGGTCATCTATCACTTTCATTCAATGGTCTTAGAGGGTTTCTTCATGCACAAACTAGTTCCCCACTAGATGTTGAACCATAAAAATATTATCAAAATATGGGTGATGATCTTGATAATATTCTAAGGCATACTGATCCCACACTAAGTCAAAGGTGGCAATGTCTTGTTTCTTCTTTACCTTGAACACCACAATAGTGATTGGCCAAACCCAGGTCTTCTTGTGTTGTTTCCTCACTTGATCATATACAAATTTGAGTTGGCAAGCTATTTCCAAAAGTATGAGTCTATTAGAAGGGTACCTTGGGAGATTTTTGGGGCACACAAGAGTACCACCTACTCAGAGATATGTAAATGACTTAAATTGGATATAGTAGGCTCCTACTTCAATTATTCTTTCCACTGCCTCTA
The DNA here is from genome assembly GCA_028749045.1 of Cupressus sempervirens. NCBI lineage: Eukaryota > Viridiplantae > Streptophyta > Pinopsida > Cupressales > Cupressaceae > Cupressus > Cupressus sempervirens. The sequence goes on along the minus strand of CM053785.1, from coordinate 1,059,323,096 downwards.
CTAAAATATGTTTGGCATAATCTCCCTCAATAAACCTAATGATAAAAAATATGATTCCATCATTCACTACCCTATATTCCACACTTTGTAGTGGGAGCTTCTTCTTCACTAGTTGTGGGTAAACCACATAGGGCTAGGCATTTGAATCTTTTATGCTTCCCTTCCTATACAACCTTGGGTAGTCTGTGGTTCTAGATGGTAATAGATACACCATATAAGATGTCATATAAAAGTGTAGGTTAGTCTTGACCAAGATCAAATGCTCATCCAAGTTTTCACTTGGGATGGTGGGCCAATCAATAGGCATCTTTGTGGTCCTAATGGTCTCAATGGAGTAAACCATCTAGGTTTATAGGTGACCTACCGTAGGGAGACTTATTGCTCTATTAAGGAGATCAATTGAATACCTGATGTCTTCTTTCATGTACACTTGAGTCATGTCCACCTTTCCTACTCTTTGACTCAAGGGTGTCCTATCAATCAAGAATGTGGATTGTACCGATTCTTTGGCATCCTCATTTTCCCTATACCATGTGTCTACTCCATCGTAGGATATTTGGAGGTATTGGTATGCCCTTAGGAGGTGGAAATTTTTCTCAATGTTTCTTGGTCAAAGGTTGGGGACTATCTCTTTTGTGACACTCTTGACAACTTTCTCTTCTGGCACATAGTGTTGGAAATTTGATTGAAAAGCTCATTGTTGTTGAAGATCAAAGAGGCATATTGTTGTAAATGAATGTTTTCAATCATTGTTTTTTCATTGATGTCAAACCTACTATTTGTAGGTGTGACATTTGCTTATAAGATCCAAGTACTATCACTTAGTTGATTGATGAAGAGGATTTGATCAACAAGATGTAACAAGAGCACCTAAGAGAAAGGTTGAGTTATGATGTTGTAATGAAGTGCAAGGATCAATTAAGACAATGGTTAAGTAATGTATTGATGACATACTCAAAGATACAAAGGTTGGATACACTTAAAAAAATTGAAGGAAGAAGTTGTAACAAGGTTGATTGCAAAGCTTAAACTAAGATCTTTAGTGGGTGCTGAGTAAGTTAGTTGAAGCCAAGAAAATTCTTAGTAGGAGCCGAGTAATAAGAAAATTCTAGTGTATGATGAGTTATCTTCATGTGCCAAGTGAAGATTAGGTGTCGAGCATCAAAAAAAAATTAGTTGCTACCGAGTGATCTTCATGTGTTGAGTAATCTTCAGGTGCCGAGCATCAAGAAAGACATAGTTGATGCAAAGTAACACAATATGTGCCGAGCACCAGTAGTTCAATAGTATCGAGCTACTGCATTATTTCAAATAATGAAGATTCACCAAATCTAAGCCGACTTAGTGGTTACATTGAATTTTATGAATGAGTTGGAGATAAGGATGATGAGTTGTTGGCACATAATCCTATGTAAATCATTTTTGGGCAAATTCTAAAGGATTATTCAAGAAATTTCTAGAGGAAACAAAATATGGGTTAGATGCAATGAATCCTACCTAATCCATGCCAATTGAAATTGAAAATAAAAGAATTGAGTGGGAAAAGGGACTCCAAGACTTCTATTTAAGAAGTTATAGACCAAGATGTAAAGAGCTACTGATACTGTTGTTGCTAAAGAGCCAAAATTTGTGAAGTAGTTGAAAGGGTGTCAAAAAGGAGGTGAAATCTAGGAGAAGGAAGAGCACAAAGGCTTTGCTTCTACAAGTGGTCATGAAGAGATGATTGCACTGGTATATTGAGTATGAAGACTCAAGAGGAAAAAGCTTGAAAGGAGGACAAGCTATTAAGAGTTGTAGAGATTGAAGGCCAGGAAAGGGTATGAGATGAGAAGTGATCTAAGATCTACAAGATAAGTTGTATGTTGTAGTCAGGTCAAGATTTTCTAATACTCTCTAGCAATTGTATTAGATCTGAAAATCCTATGGTCTTAGGTTGGCCTAACAACCATTTGTAAATCCTTTAATAGGGTGGCATTCCAAGTGAATGTCCTAAAGTCCTTTAACTAGGCCCACTTCTAAAAGGGTGGTTAAATCCTCTAACAAGGTCACATTTAACAGTGTGTTGTAAGCCTTTAATAGGGTATGCCTTTCATAGGGTATCACTTCAGAAGGGTGAGAATTGAGTAGCATGTTACTGGTGGTTTTTCCCAAATTGGGTTTCCATGTAAATCACTGTGTCATGTCTTGATTTCTTGTGTGTTATGCTTGCATGTTGATTTACAGTAACTTGCTAATTACATAAGTTAGAGTTTGGATGAATGAATGGATGAAAGGGCTCACTATACTTAGTGAAAAGTTTGAATAGGACATTTGGACCTTGAATAATTGATTCACCACCACCCCACCACCCCCCCCCCCCCCCCCCCCCCCCCCACCCACCCTCTCAGTTATTCTAAAGCAATTCTAACACATAGTGTTCAACTAGTGTCCTAATCAGTTTTGAGGATTGAATTGATGTAGTGTGTGAAGCCATGTTCATCAACCCACTCTAGATCAATGTTGATATTATTTCTGATCTTTCCTTCAATTTATTACAGAGCATCAAAAAGGCATTCCAGTCAATGTGATTGAGTTCTATATCTCAGATCTTTGCATGCCCATCTTGGAATCAAAACCTTTTGGGAGCTCCTTAGAATTTGATGTTACAGGTTTCAATGCCATTTTTTCTGCCATGGATGATGATGATGATGCCATTATACCTACACAAAATAGGAAAAATTTAGTAATCTAATGTCAAAAGACTAAAAAGGGACTCAACTAGGACCTAGACTGTGGAAAAAATGAGCAAAAATTGAATAAAACTAGCAAAATTGATGAAACCGCCAAGCCTATCTTACCCATTAGAATAGCTAGGACACCTACATAGGTACACAAGACACACTAGAAAACCTTAGTTTTTCTATGGAGATGGAAAAATGCTCAGTTGCACACATTGTGCACCTACACAAGGTGCACATGCAAAAGCAAAATGCCTTGAAAAAAAGGGGGGTGTCTTTTGTTTCTTTTTTAAAATAAAGGTGTGCACCTCTCCTCCAAAAGGCTATATTACCTTGGGTTAGAGGTGGTGTTGTGCACTAGTAGAGATCAAAGGGGTGAGAGGGTTTGGATGCAAATGGAGATGAGAGACAATGAATGAATTGAAGGGAAGGCCAGGGTCTATTTATAGACCCTAGCACCACTATAGATCTTGAGAGGGTGCACAAGTGCACACCTTCACTTGCAAGGTAAAATTCCTCCACTACACTTATATTTCTACTTTCTAACCTATTCGCCTATGCCTGATCGAAGACTAAGGCTTGACCTAGACTTAGAGGAGGGTCCTTAATGACTGAAGCACTAAACTAGGTACCTTTTATAGGTTTTGAAACTAGTGGGTCCATATTTTGCAACTCAAAATGGGGTGTGCATTGTGGGACCACAACACATACCTTTTCTTCTTTCTCTTTCAATGGCTTCAACTTATGTTTCACTCCATCCTTTGTTAGAGTATAGGTATTTGCACACCCATCATGTACAACATGCTTATCAAACTGCCACATCCTACCCAACAAAATATGCCATATGTTCATAGCTATGATATCACATAACACCTCATCGTGGTAGCTTCCAATATTGAACTTCACTAATAATTTCTTATTGAACATGACCTTATGGTCATGTTGCACCTAGGCAATATCGCATGGACATGAGTATTTCTACCTCTATAGTTTAACTTTGTGACCATCTTTTCTAAAACCATATTGTATAAGTTCCACCATCAATGATCACATCATAGCACTTATCTTCATATTTTCACATTGTGCAAAACAAACTCCTCCTTTAATCAAGTTCATTCTCACCATTCAGTAAGACTATTTTATTGACTAGGACTTCTCCTCTTTCAACATATTTAGAATGTGATAATTTGAAATCTTCATCAATATGTGCTACTTTGGCATGGCCTTTAGTTCTTCTATCATTTCTTCCTTGGTGTTGGGAACACTCAAATGCTCTAGGCCCTTCTTCTTCATAGTGAAAAAAATATTTTCCATGAAAACATCCTCTTCCAGATTCTTGACCTCTTCCTCTTCCTCTTTGATCTCTATTATTATGATCATGGAAAAGAATTGTTTCCCCTTTTCTTATTACTACTAAAATTATTCGCATCCTTGTGCTTTTGATCATCATTTTTTCCTCCTTAAGACCATCTTCTAGATCTTCCACTGTGACCTTGGCCACTATTTTTGTTATCAAACTTTTTGCCTAGCTTCTCCTCAAGTCTTAGGGAAAATTGGTATGCCTCCTCAATAATGGTCATTCAAGCCAGACTCAACTCCTCCTAATTTCTTGACCTCAACCCATTAAGATAATGAGAAAATTTATCCTTATCAGCTTCTGCATGGCCGGTTCTAATGAGAACTTAGTAGAACTCTTTAGTATACTCTTAAATGGATCTTCCTAGTTGCTTCAACCCTTGCATTTTCTTCAACATGTCAAGCTCATAATCTACAGGAATGAATTGTCACTTCATTTTGGCTATCATGCAGTTCCATCTAGTGATTTTGTCTTTTTCTCTTCTATTTCACTCCAACTAGATGTCTTGCCACCAGATCTTTGCATGACCCTTCAGTTTGGAATTTAAAAATTCAACTATATATGGATCTTCAATATCTTAAAGCTCAAAGTATTCCTCCAGTTCATTGATCTAATCGATCAACTTTATAGGGTTAAGATTTCCCTAATATGTGGGAACCTAAAACTTAGGTCTTTTTTGATCTTCAAAATGACTTTAAAAATACTCTCTTCTTTTGGGTTCAAAATGATCTCTTCTTTAACATTTCCTTCTTCTTCTTCTTCATCCTTAATCTCATCTCTTATGGCAAGATTTACTCCTCAATGCATTTTTTTTCCAATGCTTGCATCTCACTCTATAAGGATCTAAAACCCTTAGGCATAACACCTATACTCTTTCACCACACTCTTTTCATGGAGGCATTTTTGTGCTTCCATTGAAACCCTAGTGCAAGCCACCTCACAATCAGTGATCTATCCACACACTCAGCCCAAACCATGATCTTGGTGCAAACTACCTCCCACTCGATGATCTATTTCCACACTTAGGAACTCTTTCTCTAATACCACTCGATGAAGGGTGCTTGCCTTAATACCACAAACATATAACAAAAACAAAGAAATAAAAACAATTTGCGAGAATAAAATATGGGCTTCTTATTATTGCCACAAATGTGGAATCATAGAATTTTGAAATATAATATGTAAACCCACATGGGTTCCTTCCTTATAATAATTTTTAACACAAAGCTGTGAACTATCACCCAGAGTTGTCCTAAACAAAGTACATGCATTTCCTAAATAGATATTTTCACACTAGTCAGAAATTTTCTTGACATCAAACCCTAACCTTTGAGATTGACTAACTCTAAAATTACATATAGAGTCATCTTCATACACCTTTGACACTTATTTTGGAAATTTTGGTCAACCCAACTTTCAAACTAATGCTCTAATTGGCCACTTTTTAGAGTCCTCATCCTCTAATCTATAGGGCTCGACTTGTGCAAGCTCAAGTCCACCCCATTTCAAAGCCCATTAGAGACCTCTAATTTTTTCAACAGTGAGCTTGGAGTTTTTATACAAAAATTGCACACCAAAAATTTGTAATAAATCTACTAATACTCATAATATGGCACTAAACCTCTATTAGTAGGCCGATATATTCAAGATGAACATCCACCTCTGAAATTAGGACATTTCGAGCTTATATGAATGACTTAATAAGTAGGGAGACTTCACAGAAAAGAACTCTTCACTACAACAACCATTATTAAAGTAACAAAAAGGAAACATTTTTGGGTGATGCAAGATTTCTCTTACACCTAGTATGCTCCTACATCAAATATACTTATAATCATCAAACATCAATGATGAAACTTTTTTTCATTAACTCGTATACTTTTTCCTCTATTAATTTCTCCAATTATTAAAATTTTTGATCAAGATTACTTAATAATTATTCTAATTGATCAAGAATAGAGTTATCTTGATTGATCTGTGCACATAGTAAATCTCTAGAAAGTACATCTACTAACATGTTCAATATTTTACCTTTCTTCTCCTTCTTACTCAAAGATTTTTTAATTACCTTAGCCTAAGGTAACATAGAAATTCTTCTCAACTTATTTTCCTCCACACTCTCTAAGTTAATAAGACCTTGAAATCTAAATGACTCATGATAATCTATTTCCAACAATATCTCATTTCTACTAGAAGATGGACCGATAGTTGTTTGGTTATGCTTAGAAGCCTCAGTGTCATCTCACTAATTATAGCCTTATTTTTCTACCTAACCTCTTCAAAATTTTCATTTTCTCTTAATGACTCAATAATATCATAAACATTATCTATTCTTATCTTACCACTTTATTGAACTTGAGTTTCCATGACATCGATATCATGAGTGTCAGCAATATGCATATTGAATTCTTTTACTAGTTCATTCTTAACATCTACTAGTCTACCACTTGAATAATCAATGCCTCTCAAGTCTTCCTTGCTAATTAGGTTAGTGGGATCATCAGAGAAATCTTTATCCTTTAAACCTTTCTATTTTCCATCACCTAAACATCTATTTCATCAAGTGTAAATGGTAATCCTTCAATATATACATCAGGTTCTCAAATTATTGAATAAAACTGTTTAGTATATTTTGCTATCGAGTTGGATGATCCATCAAATCCATGATAATCCTCTTTGCTCTTAGTCATTGTTTCTTTCTACTTATGAGTGTCTAGCCTAATTTCTTCTATCAATATCTTTCTTATTATATCATCACTCACAATACTAACATCTCAGCCATAAGAAAATTTACTCTTTTCTTTGTCACTAGCTTCTTTTGAGATTGCTTTAGTAATATTTTCATCTCATCATTAGTAACAATAGAAAATATATTGGAAATTGAATCTTCCCTAATTCCTCCACTTTTTTAAAAAGAAATTAACTATTTATCTTCTAAAGTAGCATAAAGATGTTCAAGGATTTTATTTTTAATTTCAACTAAGGTTTTATTAAATTTAATCAAATCATTTACCACTCCTTTCTCTAATCTTCTTCATTCTTCCTTACTAGAAACTTGATAATAATTTTTTAACTCAAGAAGAGTACCTTGATTAACTACTTTATCAAGAATATTTTATAATCTATCTTCATTCTCCTTGGCACTCATAGGTTCATTAGCAATACCTTTGTAGCTATAGCACCTTCTATTTTGATGTTCTTCTTCAACAACTCTAACTTAGTGGATCAATCATCATCATCTTCATTTCCTATCTTCAACTATGGATCAATACTTTTTTTTCCTTCTCTCTAATTCTAATTGAGTTCTCTTGACCTTAGATCTAGATTCTTTTAGTGAAGAAGTTGACAACTTCATTAGAGGCATAGAATATATTCTTTTAGAAATCCTTTTAGCTATTGTCATTGAAATAAGTAGAGAATAATATGTCTCCTTGTTCACATCAATAGATATTGATGCTTCAACATTTTTCTTTTCATCTTGCTTTCTCCTTACTTCTACCATTTGTGCTTTGGTAACGTCTTCTTTTTCTACAATAACATCTACAATTTTTCTAATTTTTTTGTACCTCATCTCCTTAGTTAATTATCTTCAAAACTCACCACATTTCTCCTTGCAAATATCAAACCTTTCATCATTTAGATCAACTTAACTCTTTGGGATTTATTTCACATAGTACACAACTAACTTAGGGATCACTTCATACCCCATCATTTGAATCCATATTACCTAGGACAACTTGCTCCATGCAACACCAATATATCTCAACCAAAAAACAAATAAAACATGCATATTTCTTCACTATACTATGTAGAACTATTTCTCTTTCCTGCATCTTTTTATGAAACATCTTTAAATGTCTTGAGATTGAAGTATCAATATCATCTTTCTTGTGATTATGGTGCATATTAGAAATTTGTAAAGCCATAGATGTATCCTTTTTCTAAGATATATGTTGTATGAGCATCCTAAGTTGTTTTTCTATCTTGCTCATCTTTGTGCATTTTTTTCAATTATTATTGAGTTGCAGTTACTGTCGAGTTCTTGTGTTGGCCAAGTTCCTGTAGTATTGGACAAGTTCCCTACGTTAGTTGAATTCCTATAATATTGGTCAAGCTCCTTCTTTGGCTGAGTTCTATTATTGCCAAGTTCCTTCATATATTGAGTGAGCTCACTAGTTTGTTGATATTTATTTCCTTCTTTGGATGAGTTTATATGTGATTCGTTCTTAGTATGAGACAACTTTTTCATTTAATTAGAATTATAAATTTAATGAAAGTATCATTCATTGGGATGTTTACATAGCACTTTGAGGTCAACCTTCTCTAATGTAAATATCTATAATCTTCTTTAATCCATTTTGGCAAGCATAAGTAGAGGTGTTTAGGCTTGGTTTAAGTAAGTACTTAGTGAGTTTGAAAAGAGATGGAAAGGATAATAAAGGAGGAAGTCTAGAGTTAGAATTTCTAAAGAGCATGGATCTTGAAGTTGTAATCTTCTTCTATTGGTCATAACCTAGAAGGCCTTATAGATGGGCATGTTTGCTAATAAATCAATAAGGATATTGTTGTTTCTTCTCTCCTTGGTGTTGTTCTCTATTATTTTCTTTCATTGTGCTTACTCTACAAGGTGTTTGGACTGTTAGGTGTGCCTTTGGCCCTAACTCTCCAAACATAATTGTGTCAATATATTCATAACTTTTGGAAAGAAATTTATTAGATAGAAAAATATATGCACAATTAGGGATCCATACTTGAATATTTGTGACTTATATTTCGTAATATTTTCCAAGTTTTGAAGTAATTATTTTCTCATGATATCATATTTAACAAATTATAAATCCTCCATCAATATATGGTAAGAAATATAAATAATTATTGTTAAAATTGAACGCATTATGCTCTCATGGTAGACTTTACCACCCAATAACATAGATGCGAAGTTGGAATCTAGTAGAATAATGTTATGTATTATCATAGTTCTTCTATCCCATTGAGATTTTATCAACTTCTCCATAAATTTATAGTTAGAATATTTCAACATTAGTTTCTTCTTGGTGGTATTGAATCTAATTATCTTATGAACCAATTCCTTTGTAATTTTCATTGGTTCATCTCCCAACCAAAATAGTTTTTCATAAATCCTTCTCAAAACTATGTTTGTCCACTCTTGGTCATTAGCAGTTACCATATCTTTGTAGTGAGATAGCTTAATATAACTGACCTTCTAAAACTCATTTTTGAATATGCCATTAGTGTACAATGAGCTATACTAATCAATTTTTGCATAATCTCCAAGCTCTTCCATCTTACAATGTATACATGCTCTTACATCCTTAATGTGTAACACTCCATCTTGTAGATGAGAAAATGCACCCTAAGGATCATCCTCCATGTATTTGTATGATTTTAATTTAAAATCATATCTAGGCTTCCCTAAAATAGTAACAATTTGTGGTGTGTCTATGATAATACCAATAAAACAAATAGAAAATTACCTATAATTTTGAACTAGGGGTTTCTCAAAAAATTTGATGATAGCTCTAAACTCTTCTTGTTCTTGCTTGATCTATGGATAGAAATGTGTAAAATGAATTCTCCAAATGCCATTCATTCTCAAAAGTTGATAAAACTAGTGAACTATAATTTTTTTGACTATTCTAAAATTGATCTTTAAATTATTTGTGATTCCAATCATAGCCTTTACAAACTTATCTCTAACTATATCTAGCATCATAGTCAATACTAATTTGATTCATAGGGTGTCATTGGATTTTCTACTAGAAACCCCCCTTAAGGTCTATAACTTACTTTGCTTATGGAGAAGGATAAAAACTAGAAGCCTATGTATTCTTCTCATAATTTTCTCATCAAAACCTTATTCATTTATTTTCTAAATTCACTATTTTACTTTACCATCATTCCTTGTACTATTCTTGTCTACCAAACCATTAATTCTCATTTCAATATTATTGAATTTGTAATTCTTATCTATGAGTCCATAAGTATTGCATTTGTAATAAACAACCTTTTGATTTACATATATTTGATTGGTTTCATTAGTTCTTAACCTTTAATTCATTGCAATATGACCAAGTTTTGCATTTAAAACACATTGGTTTATCTTTATTTGTATTGGATCTTTCTCTAATTTTGCATTCTTTGGATCTATCTCCATACTTTCAATATGTAAAATAATTGTCTTAAAAAGGGTGTAGAAGTTGAATTGCTCCAACATCATTTTTCTATATGACCAAGTTTGTTGCATGTAAAAATCTTCTATTAAATCTTTGTCCATTTTCTTTCCTCAAGGGTGTTTCATTAGGTTTCTCATTATGATCTACCTTTCCTTCACTAGTTTAGAGCATTCTCCTTGTTCATATCCCAAACCAATTTTTTTAGCATCTTTTCTTTGATTCCCAATCAATTCATGAATCTTTCTAGTACTAGATATTAACTTCTATTGAATCTCTCTTTCCTTAGAAAGATCTCTCCTCATTATCTCATTCCTTAGATTATTCAAGGAAAAATTTTAGGTGTCCAACTTGGTTATTCAACTTGTAAAATTCTTTAATTTTAGTTTGTTTGATCTACTCAAATTTCTTCTTAGCTTTCATATCTTCAGTAAACATCTATCCTCAACCAATATAAGATGTTTAACAAGTTTCGAAGGTAGAGGCTTTTTTAATGATTGAAGGTGTTTATTTATGTCAAGGAGAAGGTGTTAACACTTTGAGTGAGTACTAGAAGTGTTGGGAAGTGGGTTTTCTAGAAAGCTCTAGTTTTAGGACCATTTTGGTGAGGGTTTTGTGATGCACCTATCAAATGGAGTCATAGGGTCAAACAAACTTCAAAATCCTTTGATTTACATCAAAGAACAAGATTTTCAAGAGTTTGAAGATTTGGTGACAATTATTTATTAGGGTTTCTTGTAAAAGTGGCTTAATTAGGCCTAAAATTAGTGTTGAGTTATTGATTCCATATAGTTGGTGTAAAATATACATGTGAATTTGACATTTTCTTTTGATTATTTTAAAATTATGCTTTGAAGGGATCTCATTATCCTTTATTACATTATGATATTTGATAAGCTCATAGTCACAACAAACCAAAACAAAATAGACCCAAAGAAAACACAACAAAATAAAAAAAAGACTGCAAAACTAGTAGTCACAACCAACATAATCAACCAAAAAAATAGAACCAAAAAAGGAAATAGGATAGAAAGTAGGACATTAAACTAATTTTTTTAGGATCTTCATAGTTTCCAACTTGAGTTCCTCCATCGTCTAAAAAGCCATCTTCATTTTATCCAGCTTAGTAGACTCCTTATTCTTATTATCTTTTATGGATTCCTTCTTCATGCTACTTCTAGTTCTTTTCCAAGGTCCCAAACTTTGACTTACATTCGAGTCCCATTTAAGATCCACATTAATGATCTTGTTTTTTTTATTCTTCAACATGACATATAAACATTTTAGGTTACTCGCTAACGCTTTGAGGCCCTCATGATTATGGTGTTGGAGTTCTTTTGAATAGCTGAGAGGGGGGTGAATCAATTATCCAAGGTCCAAATGTACAATTAAAACTTTTCACAACTTAGTGAACCCATATCCTTTTAAAAAAAAATCATCATGCATGCATCCATTAGATCATACAATTACTTAATCTTGTAGGGTATTTGTCAAATCAACTTTGTAAAAATACAAACATCAAACATAACAGATTCAATAACACATTTGACACAATGATTTAACTTGGAAACCCAATTTGGGAAAAATCACCAGTAACATGCTACTCATTCCCACTCTTCTGAAGTGATGACATGTAAAATGCCAACCCTATTAAAGGTTACAATACACACTATTAAATGTGACCTGGTTAAAGGATTTTAATCACCCTATTGGGAGTGAGCCTTGTTAGAGGACCTTTGATCATTTACTTGGAATGTCACCCAGTTAAAGGATTTACAAATGACTGTTAGGTCAACCTTAACCCAAATGATTACCCTAGACTAATATAATAATTAGAAATTAATAGTAAGGCTTGATCTGATAAAAACTTAAAACACACTTGCAGATTATAGATCTTTGTTTTAATCATCCATTGCTTGGCTTTCAAACACTTCAGCTCTGATAGCTTATTCACCCTTCAAGAATCCATACCTTTACGCCTTCTTTCTTTACTTGCCAATACATTCTCTTCTCTTAGGTCACTAAATGAAGCAATACCCTAGACTCCTTTTCTTCCTTAGGTTCTTGCACATGATAACCTTTGCTTCTAACCAACCATCTCTATAAATAGAAAATTAAGATCTTTTTTTGTTCATCCTCCATCATCTATTTTAGGCTTAGGTTGGATTAGGTAGGATTTAATGAATCTACCCACCATTTCATTTTGTTCCATTCTAGAAACTTCTCCTTCAATTCTCTTTGAATTCTCCTCAAAATAGTCCATTTTGAATTCTGTGCCACTAGCTCATCATGCTTATCTTCCACATAGTTCACACAATCCAAGAAATCAAACTTTTCAGCTTAGATTCATCAAATTCACAATCTTTCTCATAATTTTGACACTCGGCATTAACTTGCTTCTAATGCTTGGCACATACTTCGTTTCTCGACATCCACTATCAAAACACTTGACACAAACTAATGTTTACTATGCTTGACATCAAGTAAAATTTACTCAACTTACATTGTACCACTCAGCTTACACTAAAATTGACTTTGATTGAATCCAAATGATTTTCTTCTCGGCTTACACTAACTTTTCTTAGCACCTACTGTGTAAATTATGAAGCTTGGCAGACACAATTCTTTTAATTTTGTTCTTTTGAACTTGATTAGTGTATCCATATTTTGCAACCTTAAGTAGATTATCAATGCACTATAATATCACTATCTTAAATGATTCTTGTACTTCTTTTCCATATCATAACTCAACCTTTTCTCTAGGTGCTATCGTTACCTCATTTGATCAAATCCTATTCATCAATCAAATAAATGATACTACTCAAATCATCTAAGCAATTATCTTACCAATAAGTAGTAGGTTTGACATCAGTGACAAAACAATGATTGAAACACATTATCATACTTGTATCAATCTATTTTTAACATATGGAGAAGGATAGACCTCAGATGGGTCTCATTTGTTTCCATTCTATCAATAATTTGCTGCATATTTTAATCCACAATTTCTTCAACTTTTGTATCAATATTTTCCATCACTTTCTCCTCTTTAAAACAATATTTGTTACTATCCCCAAGTTCATACTTCTTCAATTCAACATTATTGATAGCATTATCCATCTTTTCCTCCATCTTCATAATCTTTTCATGAAGAACTTTGACCTCATTAACTACCCATTTATCAATTTGAAATGAATAAATATAGCTAACCTTAGCAATATGAAGAATGCCTAGTGTGATGTCTTTGTCCTCTTTGAGGTCATCTGGATGGAGATGAATATAATGCTACTTCTAGGTATAAGCTTCAATGTTGGGAATATGATCACCAATGCACGGGATGTAATTGTTCTACTGAGGGTGAGAAGCAAAATTCTCATAGTCCAAAAAGTTTTGATTATCTAGGAAATCCTTATTCCTTTTTTCACATTGTTGCTTATCCTCAATATTGTCTTTATCATAGGAAGTATCATCTTTCACCTCACTTTACAAGTTCTCAGTAACAAAATCACCCTTATTTATTGTTTCCTTTCTAAAAGGGTATATGAAACTATAAAAATTTTATTGGTATTTTGTAAAGTTTTAGATAAAAGTAAAGAAAATGGTGTTAGGAGATGTAATTGGGGTTTCAGGCATAGTTAATGACAATTGGAAAGTTTTCATAAAAAATAACTAGTTGAGGGTTTGGAAACCTATAAAAAATATTAGATTAGTTAAGGATATATGTTTGGGAGCCTTACAATCTATGTACCTTAGGAAAATGGAAGAAATCCACCCTATAAAATTATGAAGGGAGAAAATCAAGATCCACCCTTTCTAATTAAATTATATTGATACAAAAGGAAGTACCAATATAATCCAAGAAAGGGATGAAAGACTCATATTTATTTCTCTCTCACCTCCACTTTAAGAGGGTTTAGGAAAGAAGATAAATAAAGTAATGTTAAAATGTGAAGTATGGAATAAAAAGGGGAAGATTATATACCTTGTGGAATAGAAACCTAAAAATGTGTTATCACTATTGTGACCCAAAATCTAGGCTAAAAACTATGAGATAGACAAAACCCAAAAATTGATTGTTAATGTGTCAAAGGCAAATTGGATGATCAGGGGCAACCCAATCACTATTGATCAATCATAGGAGACCCAATCAACCCTAATAGAATGTGCACGATTCCAATTCTAATTTTGCAGTTCTATAAAGAGCAGAAAAGGGTATCAAGATCTATAACATGTTCACCAATCTAAGATTTGAAGCCTATAAAACAAATGAGTTATTTTTTTAAATTTTGGAGGGGGAGGGTTGGTTTACCTCAAACATACCCTATTTTAGGAATTAACCTTGAGTTGAAATAGAGATAGAATGCTAGAAAGTATCGTTGATAGATCTAACATGAAATAATATAAACTTATGAATATGTTCTTGAATTTGGAATTTAATCAAGTATATAGATGAAATAGCTTTGACTCAAATTCAAAACTCTAGAAAAGACATCAAAGTGAAAACAAAACCTTCATGAATCTATGTGCTTGAAATATTCCTTATAGATTAATATAGAAGATGAAACAAAGGATCTTTATTGTATGAAGAGAGATCTTGAATAATAAAAATGAACTAGAAGATCTAGCATAAAATCCTTCAATGGCTTGAATGAATGAATTTGTAATCTACAATGGAGAAATAGATTGAATTCCTTGAATGCTTGAAAATTTAATAACTTAAGTTCTTGTTCTTGAACTTGTAGATGCATGATCATATAATGCTTTTGAATGAGAAATAGAGCAAATGGAAGGGTTTATATAGAGCTTGGAATTGATTAACTCCTGCAAGCCAACCTGTCTAGGAATTAACACTATGAAGGTATCCAAACATAGGACCTAAATAGATGACCCAAAATAGGGCCCAATTAGGGGTACACTGTAGCCTTGATTGGCCCATTAGGGGCACACTACGCCCTCAAAAAACAAGGGCTAAAACATTTGGGATTAGGTTATGTATCCTAGAAATTAGGCACATAGTCTAAGATATACCCATTTTGGTGTAGAGAGAAGATTCCAACTAGATAGATGGAGGGAAGGGAGGGCCTAGGAGGATAGATCCTACCTTGATATTAACACCATGAAAATAGGATCTTTAAATAAGATCTATTAGGTTTTACCCCAATTCTATTGAGGAGAAAGGGAAGAAAAGGGAAGAAAGAAGAAGAGTTGCAAAGAGATTAATGATATCACATTAAATTGGTCCTAAACCTTCACTATATTGGAGTGAATCCAATTTAATATGGTAAATTTATCCCCACTTTAGTGAGAGTGAAGGTCAATCCACACTTGCAATAAAGTAGAGAGAAGAAGAAGAGAAGAATTTGAAGAAGCACAATGAGATAGAACATCACTTGATCAAAGGGAATAAGCCCCCAAGACCAAGGGTCCTAGCTCCACATCCATGCAAAAGGGTGCAAAGAAAAAAAAGAAGAAAAAAAAGTCAAAAAGCAAAGATACAACAAAGGAGTTAGTACTAAAAATTAACCCAAATCAACCAGTGAAAGAGACCTCAGGTTAAGGAACATCTCACCCACTAATATCATATTTGGAAAGCCATTATAAGAGCATAAATAATGACATAAAAAAATGAAAGAGAAACATCATTAATCAACATATCTTCTAGATCTATCTCTACTAGCATGAAAGACAACGAGAGAGAGAGAGAGAGAGAGAGAGAGAGAGAGAGAGAGAGAGAGAGAGAGAGAGAGAGAGAGAGAGAGAGAGAGAGAGAGAGAGAGAGAGAGATTACCTTGTCTGGTAGAGTGCCCACCCCATTGTGAATCACTAAGAGAGCTACTACAAAAGATGACATTGAATGGTCTAATGGGGTGGTAACCTGCTAGTTAACCCACAAAAGTTCCATCCATAAATCAACATTCATTTTATCACCATGTCATGGTCCTATGAAAATGTTTAATTTGAGATATAAATAAACATTCATAAGATTATTTTAAATTAGATTCTATTTGAAAAAACTTCTTTCTTGACACCAAAAATTTGTGATGTTAACATTACCTTAATTTATACTTTGATAATTTAAATAATCACAATGTTATTAATTTATTAAGAGGAATTTTAATAAAAGAGATAACATAAACCCATGATTTATCATGTTATTATCTTTTAAACCATAATCTAGAATAAATTATCTGTTATTAACCAATTTAGTGTGAATTTTTTCACCATCAAATCCTTTATTAGCTAAACCATCCACTTCTTTTTATCTTCCCTATATATATTTATTAATTAATTTATATTTTTATACTAATTTTTTTCAAAATCATGTATTATAGCTAAGGCATATTCAAGTTTGGAATTTAGACTCCAATTTCGAGTTTCTCTTTTTCTTAATGAATTTAAAATGATTTGTAAATCTCCTTCAATAACAAGGTTCTTAATATCCAAATATTGACATAATAATAAACCTTTATTGAAATCCTCTAATTCTACTAGGTTTTTAGAAATTACACCCAAAGTATTTGTCAACAACAAAATTGATGATATTCCCATGGAGGGGAATTCTAGCATTGTTGGAATAGTGGAGAGATAGTTAACATGACTGCATGTTGCATTCATGACTATGTTTCTCATTGATGTGAACATTCTATGAAGATTGACAGAGTAGCAAATAGAGATGGAGGTTTTATGGATGAAGTATTAAATATTAGGTCAAGTGTAGTTGAGGTCATGTTATACAGTGTGTCTTGATGACGTGGCTAAGATTGTGTGTAGAAAGTTGAAGACTAGTAATAGTTATCTATGATTTATAGAAGACGGTTTTTCAATAGAATTCCTAAGAAGTAGTTTCTAGTAATTGGATTATATCTCCCAATATGGATAGAATTTGGATAAGAGAAGTTAGATAAAGACAAAAGTGATCCTAACGATAACATCAATGAGTATGTGGAGTCTGAGGTCACATGTGTGAGAAGTTGTGAAGACTGTGAGCTGATAGTATTTTGTAATTATGAAAGATGTATTCTAGCCTAGTATCTTAATGTGGTCATATTGTAATTAATTGAGAAAGTATCAAGGTTGACTTAATGAATTATTTTGATGACCTAGTATAAAGGAAATTTATTTTCCTTATGATGAATATATAAATGGATGTTAGCAAATTGTATTGGATTTGTGAAGATTGTTAAATGGAAATAAGCAATCATTATGATGCAAGTTTTCATATCTAGTATTGAGATACGAGAAGTGTTTTGGTGTGGTAGAGACACAGTAAGAGGATAGAGAAAGTATTGAGTTGCTGAGATTAGTTGAATTTCTATTATTCTAAAAGGAATAATACATAGACTAGTTGGACAATAAGTTTAGTGGTCTTTCCCCTAAAGGTTTTTGGACAGTGGGTCTTTCTTCCTTCTACAACTCCTCATAGGGTTGGCACAACTTCTAACAAGGTTGGAATCTCCTCACAGGGATTCAAAGTCTCCTAATAGGGTTTGATATGTATTGAATCTATTTTATTGTCTCCTAACAGAGTCCATTCTCTTACAAGGAATGTTCATATTAGTACATCATTTTGTGGGTACCATCCCCACTAGGGTTTTTCCTCTAATCAAGGGTTTCCCTAGTTAACATATCAAGTGTTATTGTGTACATGTATCTTCTTATGCTTGTTGTTTATATTTATCACATATTTGAAGTTTAATAAGGTCGATAAAATTGTATTGATTAGATAATTGATTCACCCCCAACTTAGTTATCTTGGTGGACTTCACTTTCTAACATGCTTGGACCTTTTAGATAGGCAATTCCTTTATCCAAATAAATAGTACAATGTAAGCTAGCTAAACTAGGGTTACCCCTAGATGCCTCATCAAAATTTAATTTGGTCCACCCAAGGAGCGGGGGGGGGGGCGGGGGTGGGGGTGTGGTGGGTTTCCATTTGAAATTTATTTTCTTTGGGGTAAATCAAAGGAGGATTAATGAGTTTAAACCAAATTTTGTACATTCTACATCCCACTTAAAAAAAATACCTTCCTCTTTAAAGGAAATTTTAAGGTTATTATTAGCAACCTCAATAATACAAGTTTCAAGTCTATTGAGGAAGGATTCCATCTCCATATTTTTATTACAAAAGATTCTTCTATTCTTTTCTTTCCAAATCTCCCACATAAGAATGAATGGCAAAAATTTCCATTAATACTATAAATATTGATGCTACCTTGTATGGACCAACTTCTTAAAAAAACTAACATATTTTTGGAGAGAGCAGATTGTCAACTTAATTCCTTACACAACCAATACTAGCAGGTTTTGGCAAAAGGACTAGCATAGAGTAAATGTTCTGATGTTTCTGAGTCCTTTTCACAAAGAAGACACCTAGATGGATGTTCATATCCCATTTTAGAAAATCTATTTGCTATTAGGATTCTATTTAGAAAAATTGCTAATAAGGAAATATCCACTTTTGGTAAATATGTCGAATCCCAACATAAATTGAGGGGGATATTAGTCTTATCCCATTGATGCAAATTTATGATACTCTCTTATCCTAATTTGACTCTATAGTTTCTATCCTTTAAGGCTCCCCATAAAATTTTATCTTCCCTGTCCTTATTGTTTGTTTTTCTATTACTTTGGAATTATTTAAAAGTCTTTTTTCTTGTTCTAAATGAGATTTTTTATTTAAATATTTCTATTTCCATCCTTTATAGAGTTTATCCTTAATTTTAGTTTTATAGTCACTCACATACTTGCCCCATTGATTGGTTAGGGTATTTTTTATTTTTGATAGGTAAATTTTTAGTAGCTAGAGCTGGGAGACCATCCCATGAGTCTTTCCAAAGTAAGGCATCCTTCCCTAAGCGTATATTGCAAGTCAATTTTTTTGATATTAAAGATCAATAGTTCAACATGAAATTCCAAATTCTAGAACCCTTAGGTGGATTAATAGTTCTGAATAGAGATAATGAATTATTACTATTTAGGTATTTATGATATAAAATGTTAGCCTATTTAATATTTTGTTCTTTGAACATTCTTCAAATAAATTTTTCATCCAAAGCCTCATTTTTCTAGCTTAAGTATTTAATTCGTAATCCATTGAACTCTTTAGGTTTACAAATATTTTCCCATTTAATCAAAATTGTTTTTTTCTTATCTTTTGTTCCTTTCCAAAAGGTTTTTTAAATTTTTGTATCTAATTTTCTTTTAACACCTTTAGGTAAGGGTAGACATGACATATGATAAGTGGGTATAGCTGTAAGTACCTCTTTAATCATAGTCAACCTTCTTGCTTTAGTTAACTATTTCCCTTTCCAAATTCCCATGACTTTATCCAAATTTTCTAGGATCACGTCCCTGGATTTACCTTCTCTTAAACCTTTTTCATGATGAATACCAAGATATTTACATGGAAAAGTACCTTTTCTATATCTCATAATCCTACATATATCTCTTTCTAATTCTTCATTTGTGTTGATGAAAAATATTTTTGATTTATTAACATTGACCTTATGTCATGAAGCTTCCATATAATTATTTATTATTTGTTTAAAGTTTTGAGCTTCTTCCAATGTGCTTTCCCTTGGAAGAATTATATCATCCACAAATTGTTGGTGTGTGATAGTAGGAATTTCTTTAGTTAATTTCACACCTTTAATGTTCATTTATGCCTACGCCTTTTTTATGGCTCTTCCAAAGGCTTCTACCATAATAATGAAAATAAATGGTGATATTGGATCTTCTTCTCTCATACCTCAATAAATACTAAAGAAACCTTTAGAAGATCCATTGATAAGAAGATAAATTCTTGGAGTTGAAATACATGCTCTTCCAAAGGCTTTTTCCATAATAATGAAAATAAATGGTGATATTGGATCTTCTTGTTTGATAACTCAAGAAATACTAAAGAAACCTTCAGAAGATCCATTGACAAGAAGATAAATTCTTGGAGTTGAAATACAGTTAAAAATTAAGTTAATCTATGGATGAGAGAAACCAAAGCTTCAAGGGTATTGCATAAGGATCTCCAATCTACCTTATTGTAAGATTTTTGAATGTCCAATATCATTAGCATACAAGAATCTTTATTTGATTGTACAAAGTGTATTAATTCTTGGATTATAATAATACCATCTAAAATATACTTATTTGGAACAAAACCAGTTTGTTCTTCTAAAATATGTTTAGGTAGATACTTTTTAAGTCTATTGGCTAAGGCTTTAGACAAAATTTGGTAAATAGTATTACATAAAGCTATAGGTCTAAAGTCTCTTGGTTCCTCATAATTATATTTCTTGGGAATTAAAGATAAGAAAGTATTATTAAATTTTTCAAAAGAGATCCATAATTCCTACTTGCTTGGATAGCCTTCCACAGATCCTCTCCTGTTATATGCAAACATTTTTGAAAAAGAAAGCATGATAGCCATTTGTTCCTAGAGATAGAACCTCTTGGATTTATTCCTTACTAAATTTTTTGTTTAAAATTTTAATATCATCTACCAAATTTATTTAGGGGTTGATCCTAACATTTTAGTTTGGGCTTGTAAGTTGGAAGATTCAAAATTGTTTAGAATAGCAAAATAATATTTGACAAAAGTTTTTGCTATATCTTTAGGTTTATTTGATATCCTACCTATATCATCCATAATTTTTGTAATTCTACTAATATTTATTCTATTAATAGTACTATTATGAAAAAAATCTATTTTAATCCCCTTCTTGTGACAAGTTTTCTCTAGAATTTTATTTCCAAAAAAAATCTTCTTCTACTAGGATAGTTTCTTGCTTTGCTAAAAGATTTTTTCTTTATTGTATTTATTATTGTCCATTCCTTCCTTAACTATTTCTTCGTTATCTTTTTTAGCTCTATTTCATTCTCAAATTTTTCTTTGAAGATATCATTAAAGTGATCCTTGTTCCATTTCTTAATTTTATCTTTTAAGGATCTTAGTTTGGATACAAAACAAAAACATTTTTGAGCCTTCAAATTTTTCTTCATTCCACCACTGATTAATTTTATCAACATTTTTTTAAATCTAGTAACCACATCTTTTCACACTTATAAGGGTTTCTCAATGGTTTTTTTATTTCCCCAATTTCTAACCTTATCTGAAAATGGTTGGATCCTATGTTTGGAAGGATAACAATACTTAATAGATAGTTAAAATTAATAAAATTTCCTTTAAAGATAAATCTATCTGATCTTTCAACTATATTACATAAACCAATTCTTTTGTTATTCCATGTATAGGTTCCACTAGAGGTTGGAACATATATATGGTTATTTTTAACAAACCATTGATTAAAGTTTTCCCTTGATTATTTTTTGAGGATCCACTTCTTTTCCTTTGGCTTCTAGAATCATATTAAACTCTCCCACAATCATAGAATTTTCTATTGGATTAGACTCTAGAAAATTACTTATCTCATTCCATTTTTTTTTTTTACTTTTTGTGATTATCAGACTATACACATTAATTAAAATGAATTGAATTTCACTTTGAAAACTTTTTACTTTATCTCTCATCCAATTTTTGTGAGCGATAATGGGTAAAAAGTCAATTCGTATAGGGTCTCATATAATACCGAAACCTCTTGAAACTCCTATTAAGTCTACTAAATCCATTTTCCAAAGACCTAATTTTCATCTAATCTTTTCTCTTTCTTCTTTATTAAGTTTTATTTCTTGAATTAAAACTATTTTAGATTCAGATACTAATAACTTATGCTTAAGAAGATGTTTTTAGTTTGGGGCCTTTAATCCCCTAATATTTTATGTTGCTATCTCATTAATCCACATATAAGAATTTACATTTTTATGAGCTCAAAAGATCATTAATCTTTTTTTGATTTCTAGCTAGACCTATCACTACTCTAAGTTCAGCTAAGGATTTCCTTCCCTTGTTACTACAAATTTCCCATAATGTGGAAACTCTAAGCCTTTTTTATTTGCCTCAATACCAAGATTGTTTATATTTCCATTAGCATTTTGGATACTATCACTAATTTTTATTTCTACTTCTTTATCTAGTTCTTATCTCTCTAGTTCTTCCATAATTCTATTACCAATTTCTTTGTCATCCTCATCCTTTTCTTTGTTTGATGAATTTGCTAGATAGTTAGTTGATCTATTTATATCTTCCATATCTGATTGAATATTTTCTAAGGCTTGCACCCCAAATGATTCCAAATAGTGATTATTTTATGTTTTATCTAAGCTTCTTATTTTAGATTCTCTAAGGAAATCTTCTACCTCAAGAGGAATATAAATCTAAAAAAGTATTATATTCTCTACTGATTCCTTCTAAGGTGCCAAACTATTCAAGTCCTTCTGGGATGTTATGTCATACTTGTTTATAATTTTGGATGAAAAATATTCTCATTCTTGTTCATTTTCTATAGGTTGTAATTCCAAGTTATAGTCCAAACTTTTCTATTTAGCAACAATTTCGGGTTTTCTTGCTGGTTCATTCCTGGTTGAGTTTTTGAATCTATCTTTTTCTATAAATATATTAATATATTCAATGGCTTGCCCACTTTTTTCAGAATAAATAAATAAATTCTAAGTTATAATCTATAGGAGAACCCCTTTTGTCTATGTGAACTTCCAGCATATGATTTTCTTTAATATTTTTTGATGGCTCGTGTACGTCTTCCAAATTATGTAGTGTAATGCCTTGCCAAGGAACTCAAAAGAGATTAACCTAAAGTTTCACTAAGTTTTCCAAAAAATATTTAAAAGATCATAACAAAAAGAGATTATATAGTGGAAGCAATAACTCACATACATAGAAACAATCCATAAATAGAATATATCTCTTAAGGGTTCTATGACGTTGAATCACATACATAAGTTTTATTAATACTAAATCTAAAACAAAACAAATCCGCATCATAGGATAACCACAAGCATGAATCTAGTTTAATAATATACAAATTGTATAAGATGCCACTTGGCATAACTAGAATGAATAATCATCTAATGTACAAGTCACAGGGTATGAAAAACTCAAAGAATATACATCATCTAATTAGATCTTTGATAATTATGTACAATACAATAGAATATAACCATCCAAAAAAAAAAAGATCAAAATGAAAAGAAACAACTTCACAAGTACATCTACCAATGACATCCAATTGTTAGTTCTCAATAGTATAAGAAACACTACCACTCATCCTCGAGGAACCTAAATGGTCCACTCCCACCATATTGAGGAAATAATCTCAAGTCCTAGAATATAATAAGCTACGTAAAATGACATGTAGTAGCCTAGATACTTTGTACCAATTAATACCATTAGATGAAACAAAGTTTGCAAAGTGGTTAGAAATCTCAAATTTGAACAATCCTGAGAACTTTTTACATATTGGTGCAAATGATGAGGTATATGCCAAGGTACATGGAGTTGACATACCAATGTAGTAGTATGCCCACATCAACCCTGACTCCAACCCCAAAGAAGCAGGAAGCAAAATTGAATCAATACCAGAGAAGGTACTTTCACATGTTGCAAGTGAAGACTTCAAGAAGATCAAAGACTCTGTGCTTGACTTTGTCAAGTGAGTTTGCTACAATCTTTCGTCAAAAATTAGATTCAGATTCCCTTCAGAGGAACTACTTAAAGCAATGTCAATTATTTTTCCATAATATTGGTCTCTAAACTATTTGACTAATTTTCAAAGAAGGATGATGGCTTTGATTCAACATTTTAACAAACCTAAATTAATCAATGGAGTCACTATAAATGGAATTCTAGATGAATCTCAATTAAGAGATCAATCATATTATTTTGCAAACATAATGAGGGAACAATATGCTCTTATGGAGAACCCAAATGAAGAGGGAGCAGTAACAAAGATTTGGAAAAACCTTGGTGAGAGCAATCAGTTGAGAGAGGCAATACCAGAATATTTCAAGCTTACTAATTTATGTTTGACAATGATATTGGGTTCAGTGGAGGATGAGAGAGTTTTCAATACTTTGGGCTTCCTAAAGTCAAAGGTTAGAAAAAAATTAGATAAAAATTTGGATAATTACTTGAGGCTCTATAATTCTAGGTATGAGGTAGAAAATTTCCCTTATGACAGGGCTATCAGAATTTGGAGAAACCAATGTCAAAGAAGAGGGATTGCCAACATTTCAAACCCAAGTGGCAGTGGTAGTGGCAGTGGCAGTGGTTATGGTTGTGTTTGTGGTTCATATCCTGATATTGGAAGCAAGGAAGATGATGTTGACTTTGGCATGCATAGTGAGTATGACACTGACAGTGAATCTGAAGAAAACACAATGAACAATGAAATGTTGTATGCAATAAATGAGGAGGATTCTAATGATAGTGATGTTGAGCTAGTCCAAGCAGAATGGCAACTATAGTAACGTCTCAACCTCAAGTTCTAACTTTTGCATGAGTCAAGTAGTAGGCTAGTAGCTCTGATCTATGATTCTACTTACTAATTAATTATGTAACATGTTTGTAGAAGTTAATTTATAGCCTTCACTCACTATCCCTTTATAGATGCTTAAATTATTATTTTTTGAACATGTTGATGTTACAAACTTACATGTTGAGATTTTCATTGATTGTATTTTTTTAACATGTTGAGATTTTCATTGATTCTAGTTTCTTTAAGAAATTGTAACACAATGCATTTAATAGAATAAGCTCTATTTTTTTAAAAAATGTATTATAATTTATAATTATAAATCAACCTGTAACTTAATACATTTAACAATTGTCAATTATAAATAATGACAACCCTTTGCAAATGACTCAATGTCAAATTGAAACGACCCTGAATTTCCTTTTACAGATACAAGGGAGCAATAATAGTTGTAGGTCGGTTTGTAATTGTACATATAATTAGATTATTACTACATAATACATTATGTGTATACAACATAGTTGCAAGAATCATGGTGATTCACACAATTCAACAATTCGATTCACGATTCGATTCGATCTTGCCGATTCTGATCCGATTTTGATTCTTGTTACTTTGGTACTATACAATCACATTGTCAATTGTACAATTTTTTCAAGTAGTAGGACTAGGGAAATTTTTTCCATTTTCTCTATGTAGTAATAGTATGCCAGTTCCTAGCTGCCCAACTATCCTGATATGCTGGCTCTTGATTCTTGTAACAATTAACATTAAACAAAGTTGAAATTAAATCCAAATTTTGAATTAAAGAGCAATAAGTAACAAAATAATTATAGTACTATCACTTACTAAGTTGTTACTTTTTAGTGCTATTAGTTATGTGTCATTACTACCAATGAAAGCAATAGTAATAGCTTCAGTTTGAGAAGATGACCCAGCTTCAAAGAATTTCTTCAGGGCCCTCCATTCTGCATCATTTGAAAGCTTCATTTGTTTGAGGTTGTAGCTAAATAGTTGTAACCTCATCAACAATAAATACTTTTGAGAGATATTTTTACATGAAGTAAGGAATTCTTTAGAAGCAAATTTGAGAGCTTCACCTATTTATGTTACTTGTTCACAATCGTGACCGACTTCAATGGTCATTGCAGAGGCATTCAAGCGGTTGTTTATTCCATGCTTTTCCAAATCCCTATCACTGGATCTCTTTACTTTATTCAAAATTTGGCCAGAAAGATTTTTTAAGGAATTGGTGAAGATTTTTCTTTTACCCACAATATCACTTTTTACATTTTCATAAACAAGTCTGAGATTGCTATTTAAATCAAGCCATTCAAACAAACTATCACTGTTCTTCATTATTTTGTCCCAATTTTCTTGTTTGATAAGCTTAACCGTGTTTATTATAGTATCCTTCACATGATGGTCTTCGAAAGAGGTCGTTCTATTTTCTACCATTACATTCTCCATCTTTTTCTTCATTTTAGACATCTCTTTTTCACTCTTTTTTTGTATTTCCTCTAGTTGCCCTTGCCAATTAGTTGCTCTCTTCCTCTCATCCTCTAATTTCTTCTTCAAATCTTGGATTGTATTTGTAGTAGTTACCTCTTTTTTCTTCTCATTCTTGAGTTCCCTTTTCAAATCATGGATTGTCTTTACAGTGGACTCCTTTTTCTTCGCATTGTCCAATTCCATTTTAAAATCATGGAGTCTTTGAGTAGAGTCAATAGACTCCTCTTTCTTTGCGTTCTCCAATTCCTTTCTCAAATTAAGGATTTTCTTTACAACTGACTCCTCTTTTTTCTTTGCATTCTCTAATTCCCTCCTCATGTGGTGGATTGTGTTAGTGGTTGCAATATCACTAGACTCTGTTTTCTTCACATTCTCCAATTCCTTCTTCAAATTACTGATAGTTTTTGTAGTTGACTCCTCTTTTTGTTTCATATTCTCCAATTGCTTATTCAAATTGTCGATTGTTTTTACACTAGACTCCTATTTTTTCTTCTCATTCCCCAATTCCTTTTGAAAATTAAAAACCATATTTTCCCTCGACCCTGAATGTTTCTTTTCATTCTCCAATTCAGTCTTCAAAATATTATTTTCTTTAACAGCATAGTCCAAATCAGCTTTCAATTTATTGTTGACCTATGCACTACTCTCTATAGACTTGAACAATTATGTAGTAGAGGCTTGTTCATGCTAAAGTCTTTTTTGGCACTCATCTAATTCTTTAGTCAATTTTTGTACTTGTTCATTCATCATTTCTTGCTGGACGATTGCCTCTATAGGAGAAGATTTCTTTATCTTATTTTGCAATTCTTTGAATTTATTGTCTGTTGCTTTCTCCTTTGCCTTCACATTATCGAGGTCTGGCTGTAACTTTTCTATTTACTTTGTAAGCTTTTTGTTTTCCCTCTCCACTTTCAGAAGTGTAGAGTAGACCATTTTGTTGCTCTCTTTTGATATATTGATTTTGTCAATATTTTTCACTTTTGACAAATCCATTTGAAGACTGGTAACTTGTATATCGTTAGGATTTATTACATTTTGTGGTGGATTACTATCTCTACCCAGGGGCATAACAACCATGAAGTTCATCATTTCATTGTTTGGATCATATGTTGGAAATATTCTGTCAATAGATCCCTGACATTCAACAACTACATCACTTTTCAAAGTCTTCATAATTTGCCTATTTCTTTCACTTGTCTATTCAAACTTTGATGCAAACTCCTTCAAACTAAAATTTGGGTTTGCTAACACAATTGAGTTTTGAAAGGTGAATTATCAATTGTATCGTTGTGTGCTCCTCTAACTCTAGTTAAACTTACTCCGCCTACAGTTGTATTTTGAGGATTGCCAACAAATTGAAGATGGTCCATTCCAAATCCTAGCGTTTTAGGACTATTTTCTAGATTTTGTACAGAAGCTACTGGTGCATACATTGGTGAAGTTGTGTTGCATAAAAATGTAATAAGAGAATAAATGCTAAGAAACTAACATCTATTCCTACATGATCATTCAAACTTCAAAATATGCAAGAGAACATGTAACTAAAAATGACATGAAATAACAAAGATCTTAAGCTATTGAAAATAACACCAATGCAAACCTCATGAAATCACCAAATGGTTGATGATTTCCTTTCTTATGGGATTTGGTTGCTCACAATTCCTGTAGCATAACAATGAGGTAGATGGTAGATGTGGAAATGAGGAGAGAGCTCTCCTTTTATAGGAAAAGAGATGCAATGGACAGTTGAGATTAAAGGCAAGATGAAGGGCTAGGATCTCTCAGGACCAATGAGGTGTTCATGAGGTGGAGGCCAAGTGGACTCCATGTGGATTAGGGTTTTGACCATTCAAAGGGGGAAATATTCTCACACATGTGTGAGCAACCTTTGATGGTGACATGATCAAGAGGTGTGAGACACCTTGATTCTCATGAAAGAGGACAAGTGTGCAAGAGGTGTGAGACACCTTGACTCTCATGCAAGAGGACACATATGTAAGAGGCATGGAAGACATGAGGGGTGTGGGAAGTGTGAAAATCCCTCACACATGTGTGAGCACACACTTAGGATTAAAAGGTGATTAGCAAGGTGGTTAGGAAAAGCAAGTGGGATTAGGTGATGGTGGGTTTAGAAAGATGGGTTAGGTTAGGGTTAAAGGTAGGAGCCATGTGCTCAAATAGGATTAAATGTAATATTTAATTCCAAGTGGGATTAGGAAAGGGATTAGTTAAGTAAACAAAGTACTTAATTAAAGGAAATGAGTTAGGATGCAAGGGGAAAGGCTAGGATTTAAATAAACCTTAGTTTATTTAAATCAAGGAAAGGCGAATGTAATTAAATAAATGTAAATTTATTTAATTAAAGGTAGGGTAATTAAATAAATAATAAATATCTATTTAATTGGCTAGGAAATAGGATTTGGACAATTTTAGGTGTCTATAGAAGTAATCATTGACATTGCTGGCAGTGTAATTGTCATAACTTTTTTCTTTTTTGCACAAGGTTCATCCATGCTAGTGCTAGTGCTAGTGCCAGTGGGATCAACTACAATTGGATTCAAAGATTTAATAAATAATGTTTTGGGATGACCTTCAAAAGTAGAGGCGTAATGTTTTTTGCCCTTTCTAGATGAATCATCTTCATTCTTAGAGAGTCCAATGATTGGTTTACATCCTATTTTGGGTGGGTCTAGTACTGGAACTGAATTCCAAATCCCTTCACCACTTCCACCAATGGACCCTATACCTACATAACCTATTTTTTGTATCATAGTTTCCCCTCTACTATATGTTTGTTTAAAAAAATTCCTCATTTGAAGTGTAACAATATCTCTGCCCCTAGTTGACCCAGAATCTTGAATACCTTGAATGTCAGCATCAAAATCGAGCTCTTTCTGCCTTTCATTATCACTGTCATTGCCAAAATCATATAGTATAGTTGGATGCTCTTTATTCCAATAATTGTTGAAAATTTCATCCTCCTCAATTTCATCAAAACTAGCTGATGTCTTTGGTTCACCCAAATTTTGCCTCATTTTCCAAAAATCAGTCATCTTGGTTTGACATCACATTTTAGCTATGCATGCCTCTTTAATTTCTTTTGGCATAGACCTCTCAGAAGGTTGAGATGCTTTCTTGTAGAAATTTAAGTATGTCAAAGGCTCTAATTTGTGCACTGTCATAATTTGGGATGACAATTCTTGCATTGAAATATTATTCTCTGTTGCATGTTTCTCCATCTCTTTCTTAACCTCATCCCATGAATCCTTGTTTTTAATCTTTTCTATCAATGGCATTTCCTGATGTTGATATTTTCTCACAGAGTTCCCATTGGCAATAAGTCCTTTTTTTATTATGTTCAATGGATCATAATTTCAGTGACTGACAAAATCAAAGCCAAAAAAAGTTACCAATTCATTTGTCACTTTGAAAGCCTTTCTCTCAAATGTGAGGCCTCTAATTGCAAAAGGCAAGGAAGGAAATATCATTTTCTTTAGTTGTTCACTAAAAAGTTCATCTGCGCTCTCCATCTGCCATACATTTTTCAGTGCAAAAATGCTTTCTATAACATGCATTGGAAGTTTGTAGGGTTCAATCGCTAAACTGTAAAACCTTAAGTCAATGTACTCTTCCATGAAGAACCAATCATCCAATTAAATCTGACTTCCCAGTTGAATGCAATCTTTACAAGACACAGGCAATCTAGGCATTGAAATGCCTGTGATTTTTTGGTAAATAGGTGCCAAAAAGAAGTCTACAAAATTGTTGCAGTTTTTATTTGCAGCAATCATCTTCATCTTATGTTTCCACTCATATACTGGACTTGGAGTCTTTGATTTCTTCGAGGTTCTCTCATCAAACTTATAGACCTCAATATCAAGTTTGTTGTTCTCTGTCTCAAATATTGGGTGATGCTTTGCTAAAAGAAGGTAGCACAAGTAAATTGTGAACCTAAATGTCTTCATCTTGCCTATAGTTGTACTTTATTTAATCATTAGTAATTGTTGTTGCATAGATTCAACAATGTGCTGAACAAAATTATATCTTACATCTACTTGCTCAACTGATTGACCTCAACAATGGATATTATAAATCATTTCAAGAACACTGGCCCCCACTTCCTTGTTACTGTCCAATCCCAAACAAAATGATAATAAAGAAATAGTATTCTGAACCCATGGCACAAAAATATCATACTGATAAAGAGGCTTATCGTCTAAGTCCAGTGTAACACTAGTAGAACTAGAGGACTTTAAGTTTATTAAACCCTTAATAAATGAATCTTGAAAAACTCTTTCTAGTTTGTCATAAACCTGTGCTAGTTTATCCAAGTCAATGCACTCGTTAGAGCTTTCTGGTTTAAACCCTAGCCCTAGGTCTAATAGAGTGAAAAATTCACTCTTAGTTATGGATAAAATTTCCTCCTGGGTGTTTTGGCTTACAATTGCCTTTCTATTTTCATCATAATTCTGAGTGCATAGCATTACAATTTTAGGGCAAGGGAATACTTTGGGTACAATGAGGTTTGCTAATCCAAAAACCAGAGCAGCTAGTTTATTTGTATGTGCACGAATACTATTGTTATATTTTTAATAATTTCTCCCCTTCTGTGGATCTTTCCACTTATTAAACAATGAATGTCTAATTCTCATGATTCCTAAATCTCCATGGATAACAGGATAAAAAATATCATGACATTCATCAGTGAAATATGGGGTTTGTAGCACTTGCCTGACTTCTATAATTTGTTTCTTTTCCTTTATGCTTGCACTTGTATGGGAAGTTTTTGACTTTGTTTTGCCCATGCCTGCTACTGGTTATTACACAAAATTCTTCTTTAGGCCCTATTTGAAATAATTGTAAAGTGTAAACCTAAGACAGTTAAAATCAAGATTTTTATTGCTGAAAATTGCAATGAAAAAAGTTTTTAAAAAATTAAATATCCGAAATTGAGATTGGATAATTGGTGTTGTCGTCTGATACTCAAGTTTCACACTTTCAATCTTTAGAATGCAAAATGGAATTCTGCCAGTTTGAGAAAATTTGAAATTTGAAAACCCTATTGTATTGGACTCTAAAAATAATGAACATACAAGGTGGGGTTAATAGTTAAAAAGAAAGTATTTAGTAATTAATGGTTTTAGGTACTTTATTAATAGTATGTACAATGTACATGTAAATGACATAAAGAGTCAAGACTCAATAATTTAGTAATGTACATAACAATAATAAAAATTTAAAAAAAGAACTTAATTATCAATGATTTGATATGATTTTCGGGTGAATTTATGGAGTGATATCACTGTTGTCAAGAGTCATCCAGAATTGTGACACGCATCCGTCAATCATGACATTGTGACACTTGTCGAGGACAAGTGTCAGAATTTCAAATGAATCTAGGCACTTGGGAGAGCATTCTCCAAATCGGTCAGAAATTCATCTCAGGTCATCGATCTTTCTTTTAATCAACGGTCGTGATTTCAATTTTTGGGTAGAATCTTGTAGCACACGTGTCTCGATTTCAAGTTAATTTAATTATTGATATTCAATGAAGATATATTAAACTTTATAAAATAAAATTCGTGCAAGATATGAAACAAGTGTCACTAGTACTTGCCTTTATTTTTTATATAAATCTAATTTAAATTTAATAAATTTATTATAATGTATAAAATATTTTAATAAACATGTAATATAGTTATTTTTTTGTAATGATGTTAATTTAAATTTAAATTTTATTTATAAATATATTATATAATCATTGATATATATGTTCAGGTTCTATTACATATATATCATATGGTTATAATTTTATTATATTAATAATTATATTATATTATAAATAATTATATTATATGTTCTATTATATAATAAATAATTATAAATAAAAATAAAAATATTTTTATAATAATAATAAATCTTAAAAAATTATATAATATAAGTAATATTATTTTTAATTGAATGACAAAAAATACATTATAATTAATAAAAAAATATATTAATACAATATAAAATATAAACCAATGCACTTAAATTAAAAAAATAAAAAAATTAACGTTAATGAATCACATTGAAAATGAAATATTTAGCTCTTAGCCCTAAGCCTAGTAGCTATCGTCAAGTACTAATAATTATTAATAAATTATAATGACAATCGTTTAATTTAAATAACATAAATAATTTTTTTTTTTAAATTACAAATGTTATATTTTTATTCATATTTATTATTTAGTTTCAAAATAAAAATGTAATATAGTTTAATTATCTATAAATTATTAACATATATTGATAATTGTTGTTTATAAACATAATTATCAATAATAATAATAATATTAATTGAGTCTTCCGATTGACAATGACTGGATACGTGTTGGGATTTCAACGAATCTAGACACATAGGAAAGCATTCCCCAATTCGACCTGAAATTCATCTCAGACCGTCGATCTTTCTTTTAGTCAACGATCGATATTTCAATTTTCGGATAGAATCTTATAGTTCACGTGTCTCAATTTCGGGTTAATTTAATTATCGATATATTAAATTTTATAAAATAGAATTGGTGGAAGATATGAAACAAGTGCCACTAGTACTTGCCTTTAGTTTTTATATAAATCTAGTTTAAATTTAATAAATTTATTATAATAAAAAAAAAATTAATAAAAATGTAATATAATTTTTTTTTTGTAATGATGTTAATTTAAATTTAAATTTTATTCATAAATATATTATATAATCATTGATATATATGTTCTATTACATATATATTATATGGTTATAATTATATTATATTATAAATAATTATATTATATGTTCTACTATATAATAAATAATTATAAATAATAATAATAATATTTTTATAATAATAATAAATCTTAAATGATTATATAATATAACTAATATTATTTTTAATTGAATGACAAAAAAATATATTATAATTTATAAAAATATATATTATTACAATATAAAATTTAAACCAATGCACTTAGATTAAAAAAAATAAAAATACTAACTGAGTCTTATGATTGGCAATAACCAGACATGTGTCTCGATTCCAAATGAATCTAGGCACATGGGAAAGCATTCTCCAAATTGGCCTGAAATTCATTTTGAGCCATCGATCCTTTTTTTATGCAACAGTTGGGATTTCGAACAGAACTTGTTACCGATAAATTTTTATTATTATAATAGTTTTAATATATAAATAAAAGATTTTCTTTTCTATTAGAGAATTGATTTTCTTTTCTATCATAAGTTTTTTATTGTAAAGACGATATGAAAATTTCAATGAAAATTTATTAAATTTTATAAAATAAAATTGGTGCAAGATATCATGAAATAATAATAATGTAAATAAAATAATTAAAATTTAAAAATATAATTGCAAATGCTATATTTTTATTCATATTTATTATTTAGTTTCAAAATTAAAATATAATATAGTTAAAATATCTATATCTATTGAAAATTGTGATAATTGTTTATAAACTATTCTTCATCATTTAAAAGATTTCATAATGAAAAAAAAAGTTAGAAATAGGTGACAAGATAGGTATGAAATAAAAATTTGACACATAAGTTATCAAAATTATATTTAACTTTGTTAAGGTTATAATCTATTAATCTTTAGTTTTCCTTAAAGCTCCATTTGTTTTAACCAATCAAATTAAACAAAAATAGTTAATTATTAGCAGTTAACTATTTTTAACAAAGTCATAGACTAATAGTAACATTTCAACAGTGCATTGAGAATCTAAATGCCAAAAACAAACTTACAAAGTCGTAGACTAACAAGAACAACGATTTGAGAAGCCCTAAACTATTGTTTTCATTAATAATATTTTAGATTGTACAATGTACATAGTACTGATTCATAGCATAGATATTCAAAATAGCTGATTAAATCAGCCTAGTTTTACAATTTTGTAATTTACGAAAAAAGGCAAGGCCTAATTCAAAGAAAAATATAGATATCTTTAAAACAATTTTTTTCCCTAAGGGCAATGGGTAAGGAAACAAGTTACAATATTTGAAAATAGGGCTAAGGAAATAGGGAACCGGGGAGGCTGGAAGCATGAGTGAGCTGAGGGGCCAAGAGTTTGAAGCCTTTAATCAGAAAGATCTTCAAGTCTATCCGCGAGGAATCTATTGGAGAAGATGATGTCGCTAAACTTGTCTAGCCACGTGAAGTCGGTCTTGCTAATGTCATCCAACAACAACCATTTTTGTAGGAAATCCCTTCCGAGCTACGCCCACTTTCGATGGCGAGTCAATTGTTGTTCGTTCATGTCGAGCAAGAAAGGATGCTTCTGTATAATGCACCCTATGCCTTCCTCCCAGCACTTGTCTGCTACATCTGTAAAAGGGATGCCAATGCCCAACCTTGATATCTGCTTGGCCAATACAAGAATTTTGACATCATCTTCTAAAAAAATTTCCTTAAAAACATTAGGTAGAAGAATCAACATGTCTACTTGACTGCCTCCAAGGTCGAGATGAGATGTGAGGAAGCGAGAGGTAATATCCATGAACACACAGTACCTCTTATCATTTCTCAAGAATTCATGGCCGAGTACCATGAATATAGCATAGCAGATAAAAGGACTTCGGGCATCTACCTTGCAAACCATGGCAAGGACATCATCAAGAATTGTACCTAGAAAGGGCTTTTGGAGAGCCATTGTAGTGCATTTGAGGCGAATTGGCATAACCATGACTAAGATTCAAGAAACTTTGCAAACTGCAACTGCAAACAGAATTCAAATTGAAGTCTGAAGAATATGAGAAATGATAATAAAAGAGGAATTGAAGAGGCTTTTTAATGGCACTTGCTATTTAATGACACTTCCATCATGGTAGTTGCATTTAATTCTTTGGCATTCACAATCTTTCATATCTTAAATTTTTGTATTCCTATTAATTTTAAGTTTGTGACACAAATGTACTAGCATTAATGTTAGACAGTTGATAGTGCCTAACATTGAGTAATGATTTGCATGTAAACCTTTCCACATGTCTCCATTCTGGACAATTACATGCGACTATAGGTCTTTTCAAGCGAGTGGCCCCGAGATGCATCTGTTATCATTGATCTCCAAGTAATCAACAGTCAATAAAACTATTGTATTTACTATTAACAATACGAAAGTGACAGTAGCCGACTTGGTAATAGTGACACTGAAGTAACGATGTTACGACATTATTAATAACACACCTAAGACAGTACACAAGTTGATACTTGAAGTGATTACTCAGCAATGAGTACAGTCAATAGCCAATACATGTGCAAATTTCGCATTCAGATTAAACAATTTTTCAGTTTACCACTAAAGATTAGCCAAGACCATTATTATTCATTTTTTTACAAAACAAGTAATTTTCCTCTGACATTATTAATTCATTTTTGGCAAGGGAAAAAATAGCCACCATTTATTTATCCATCGGCCAAAAAAAACATTAATTCGTCACATTTAAAATGATTTTTGCTAAGGCAAGACAAAACTGCCAACATATAATATTTTATTTCCCTATATGGAACAAAAAAATTGCCCTCGACATTAAAATTTTCTTGCCAAAAAAATGTTGGATTCACCAGCATTTTAGGCTTTTTTTTTGGGAGGCGTTTCTTAATATTATCATTGGTCATCATTAATTATTTGCATGTTAAGTTTCTCTACCTTTGGTTTCCATTCTTTCTTTCTAGCTGATGTTTTACCTTCTTGTGCATCTTGCACTACTGGTCTATATTCAGCTTCATCCTCAGAACTTTCAATTCACTAACTTGCATCGATTTCCTTCTCTTGCCTAGTCTACAAGTAGTTTGCTTGACCCTTTTCTTGGATGATGGTGCGTGTTCTTGCTTCACCTTCACCAATCATTCTGATTTCCTTTTCACAATAGGTACTTACACCTTTGAATGCCTCCTAGGTTGATCACTCCTTGTCCTCAGTGGTTGCACTTGCACAACTATTGCATATGGTGCAATAGGGATCTACACATATGGTTGTGCTATTGTTACACCTTCTGAAGGTCCTACAATAGCAATAGGAGTTGTTGCTATCACTTTAGACTATCCACTAGTTATCATCTCAAGTGTTATCCCTTTCACCTCATTGAATTCATCTCTAGTCATAACTGATTCCTTAAGGATGGAATCAATAAATTTCTCCACTTTCTTCTTACTATCTTTGCTATGTAGTTCAGAATGAACTATTCTCATTTTCTCCTCATAGGTTCCCCATCTAGGGAACTCTATGTCCTTCTTTGATTGGAGTATGATTTGCGCATACCCTTCTATGAGTTATGCGCTCATCTCATATCCCATGGGTTTAATGAACTTAAGCCTTGGTACCACAACTTCCATACAAGTGTTATCTATCTCCACCATGAAGCATATTTCATCCTTATATTTTTCTATCATGAATGGAGGTATTATGTACCTTTTTTCATTTTTGACTGAAAACTCTTCATCATTCCATCAATGTCATCATCTCTGACATTCTCTACCTTAGATATGTAGCATTGAGTCACCAAGTTCATTGTGCACTCATTTCTGTCCCAATTTGTCATTCCTAGGAACTTCCTTGTAGCATAGAAAAAAAAATGAGTCAATAAGGACTCAAATCTAAAGATTGCACTCTTTTTCTTCTTCACTTTTGCAATGTTGTCTAACAACTACAATTTGATAATCTCACACATATTTACTTTTCTTCCCTGAATTTCTATTCCATAGGTGGCATGTAAAAATCCAGTTGGTACTGAGTTAACCCTTCAACCATGGCTAAACTTGTACCCTAATGTCTTACTTAGCAATTTCACTCCTTTCTCTTGAATTGTATCTACCCTCATGTTCCTTCCATCAAATCTTGTGTTGAGGTTTGTCTCAACCATTTTCCTTACATTTTTCTTGTTCATGGGATTACATCCCTCATTTCTCAAACCTATCACCTTTTGTCAATTAGTTCATTATCAATTTCTATTTGTGCATCACCTAACCAAAACATATCATCATGTACCCTACTCGAAATGATTTGGGTCCATTCATGGTTGTCAAACTTCATATAAAGCATATACTTCACTAAACTCAAGTTATCTAGGTACACATACTCAAACTTCAAGGATAGATAATTATTACATGTAGTCCCTAAGTCCTTGTGTATATCTTCATCACCTATGCTCTCAATCTTACAATGTATATAGCTTCTAACATCTTCGACATGAAGCACATTCTCTAGAATTTGAGAAAATATACCCAATGGGTCATCCATAAGAGAAACAAATGGGTGTTTCTTGAATACATATCTTGGCCTTTCATTCACATCATAAATGGTCTTACTAAACATTGCAATTCAGCTATATGTACTAAAAAAACTTAGTTTAGTTCCATAAAATACCTTAAAATCATGTTTTAGGTCTTCTTCAACTTCATGCTTCAAGAACTTCTTTTCACACTTTACTTCATTGTCAAACCACTCTTCAATTTTCTTAAGACACTTCACATGATCAAATGGTATGCATAATCTTGTTTGTGATCCTTAAATCATTTCAAATCGCACTGTGCATTAAATGTGTATCTGCCACAAATTCAAGTACTGTCTTTGTTCACTGGTAAACTTGTTTTCTTAATTCTCTCTTATTCCAATCATATCTAGAGTTGTGCACTTAACCATAGCTTCCTCTATATGTCAACTACCTCTTGTTTACTAAGCAACTTCCAACTCACTTTCTAACATGAGTTCTAACCAATTGATGCTCTACCTCTTCTAAAACACTTAATTTAGGTAGGATGAGTCACAAACAATCTGCAACTTCAATTTCTCATCAGTTGCATCAAAATATTATTCCTCCAAAATTGTATAAGAGTTTTTTGGATCCTTAGTTGTCACAAATACCTCTTTCAATTCACCAACATGTTCCTTGATTGCTTCCTTCTAACTATTCTCACTACCATTTCCATTCCTTCTATCATTTATGTTGGTGTTCCTTTTGTAGTTGAGATTCCTATTAAAGTTTCTTCTATCCATTTTGCAATATCTCGTTGTGTGTATGAAGTTATTACATAACTGACATAAAACTGCATTTCTTCTCTGATTTGTTCCATTCTGACTTTGAGGTTCTCTACAATTCATTACAATGTGTCTAGGATTATTACACTTGTAACACATGAACTGGTTCTTTTCTCCATTAGATTTCTCTCCATCATTGGATTTGCTTTGTGATCTCCCTCTTTCATTACCTATAGGGTTAGTGTTCCTAAACATTCTACTATTTTTATTATTACCATCAAACTTAGGTTTCTTACAATCTACTACTTTATGTCTATAACCATGACAATTATGACAATACAAATTAGTAATAGGTTTAAAAGACTTACCTGTTTAATGTCTTTTCATATGTCCAATTTCATTGTATATGAAGCATCTACCTTTTAACTCATCTCTTACTTGCTTGGGTGGTTCATCTTGCTTAGGTTTATCAACTTGCTCTATTTTCTTAGGTTCATCATGTTTTGCTAACAAATTGACTAGTTCAACTTCCTTTGATACTTCAGTAGATGTGCTTGATTCTACCTTACTCAGATCAGATTCCTTAGGGGATTAAATAACTAGATCTGGTTCTCTTCTGATTTCAACTTTCTTGGTTGATTTCTCTCCGATAAGATATCCAAGTCCTATCTTGTTATAAGAACATCTTTGGTGAAATATATGTTCATCTATCTTCTCAGTACTGAAATAAAGTTTCTCTAACTATTGTCAAGAGCTTGTATTAATTCTCCTTTCATAATGATATTGTACTTTTCTAATTTTGCATGCTCAATCTTGATAGTATCTAATTCAAATGTAACTTAAATTAACTGGGATCTAAGGTCTACATTCTCAATTATCAATTCAGGTTCTTCTTGCCACCAGTTTTCTTAAGACTCAAGTTCAACAATTTTTAGTTCATGTTTTAAAACCTCATTTTCATTTTTGAGATTGGAAATTCATTTCCATAACTCAATTATTTCTAGGTATTCATTCAGAGAGTAGACTGAACATAAACCAATCTACTTCTCATATGGATAAAAGCCACCCATATGATTCTATTAAAAGGTGAATCACTCCAATATTTTACATATCTCTTCCATCTTAGCCCAATAAGGATATAATAACCCCCTTCCATTTACGATATTGAATTAAAGAGAAGGAGGTGACATCTTCCATATACACTTCAAGGAAATCTCTAGGCCAAATCCTACAACTTTTACCTCCTAAAACATGAGAATTCCTAAATCATTACACATTTTGAGGAATCTTTTGATTATATACTTTCTATACAAGGACTCCAACCCTCTAATATTCCAAGTTGCACATTTCACATTCATCATGGTACACAAGATTATTCATTATCCATTAGGGTCTGGAAATTCTTATAACATTCTGGGAGTTTAGTTCTTGGGATTTTAGAAGGTTTAGTATTACCATATGATATTCTAGGTCTTCCTCTTTTCCTTGTAGGAATACCTTCTTCCTCTGTTAAGTCATGTTTGTCCATTCATTGAGTCCTCTTAGTGATTTTATTCGTACTCGTCTTAATCTATTTAGCATTATAAATGAAGTGATCCACCTTTGAGTTGGATGCAACAAATAAAAAATTTTACCCTAGTTGAAATAAGGATTCACTCAAAAGCATTATCCAATCCAATGATCTTTCGAAGGATCTTCTCTTGGCTTGATAGTTTCAAACATTTGGAGGTGGTGACAAGGGTGGAGGAGCTAGTATTACACCCACTAAGAATCCATTATCAATCAAAGCCTTTCTCTACATATCTTTAATGTTTCCTACACCATCACTATGTGTTTCATCACTATCTTAATGAGAAACACACTTAGGTGCATCTTTGTCTATAAATAGTTCAACAACATGCCCTTCATCCTTGATTGCCTCTTTCGCATTTACCAAGTCAACATCAAGTCCTTCATGGTTAGGTACATGGCTAAAGGGTTGGGTGATACTTCCAATCTTATATCTGTGTATAGAGGAAATTAGAGGTTTATTTGCATTCAAATGAGATGGATCCTTCTTTATGATAAGATCAACCTTTTTACTAAGTCTTTATAGAGTAATTTGTTGTGCATTCTATATTCTATGCTTGAGTTTCTATGGAGTCGGGTTTAACCCAAGATATAGGTCACTAGGGGGGAATATCAATCAATTGCTCACGAATAGATGGAGCCGAATATTTTACCATATAAGGGGAGGAAAATTGTATTTTGAGAGAATCCATGGAGACTTTGAGGGCATCAATGTTATCAACATTAGGAAAACATCCTGAGGGACCATGAACGGATAGGGAAGAAAGGTGTTATTTTCCCTACTCTAATATTTTCCATTAGGGTTAACAAAAACCACCTATTTTAGCTTAGGAAGCAAGGGAATATTCTTATTGAGGATAAGACAATTAGCTCTCTTATGTCCTTTTCTACAAACAAAACAAGGTCAATGAGCAACAAATATGGTTATCTTTTAGATCAAACCAATTGCTATTTGGAATATTCACACTAGGGTAAATTAAGATAAGAACCTGAGCA
Source organism: Cupressus sempervirens (assembly GCA_028749045.1). Classification (NCBI taxonomy): domain Eukaryota; kingdom Viridiplantae; phylum Streptophyta; class Pinopsida; order Cupressales; family Cupressaceae; genus Cupressus; species Cupressus sempervirens. Next base: position 1,059,282,370 of record CM053785.1, on the reverse strand, counting down.
TAAATATTAGGTATTAGGGTATTAGACTTATTTATTCTAAAAACTTTTCCAATAGTTCCCATGGCATGGGGTAGGAAGCTCCATAAAAAAGGTGGAAAATTCCCAATTGTAAGCCATCTAGGGCTAGACAATGTTAGGATTTCATCATTAACAACATCCATAGACCAATGAAGTGCTCAAAATTCATATTTCCTAACAATTCAAATTTTCTTTCCAACAATATGTTAATGAGATTTACAGTTTGAACATCCAACAGTATGAGAAATGATACCCAAATTTATTTTCCTATATTCAATGAAACCACTAATTTAAGAAGTTAAGGGAAGGAAAATGGTAATATCCACTACAAAAAATAATATTGCAGAGTCCTTAAGCCTACTAATTTAATTATCTATTGCCATAGTCATTTGAGAGTTAGGTTGTATGAAAAAATTAGCTAAAGGGTCAAAAATCTTATCTCTACCTCCAATCTTGGATTGATCTCCACTTCTCTCTATTTCTTTTTTGACAAATCTAGTGTCATATGGAATTCCAAATTCCTTCCTTTAATTGCTTGTTTAAATGATTTCCTTCCACCGTCAAACCCTAACTAAATTTAGAGGCCAATGATGAAATATCTATTTGTTAAAAAAAATTAAAAAAATAGAAATATCTTTTAAATCAAAATAAAATATTTCTATTAATTCTGTTAAAAAAATCTAAAAACTTAGGCATCAATGAATTCAAATAATATATTCATATTGTGTATGTAAAAACCAATCTAAACAATCAAACAAATAACTTTTTCAATTCAAATATAGCTTAAAAATAAAAAAAAATCCTCAATTTCTTTTTCCAGAATGTATTGATTTTTTGGGAGGCATGACAACATGCCTTATTTATTTTGTAAATGAAGAATATTGTAGATTCTTAATAGAAATAATGTAATGAGTATCAATACAACTATCAAAATGAACAATACATTAATTTTTTTTTGTTAATTCATGCAAATAGAAACTCATTTTTTCACTTAGAAGTGCATTTTATAAGATTAAGAAACCAAATTTCTCAAACAAGAAGTAAATGTGAAGAATAAACTACTAATAATAGATGTAATTCAAATTAATATCCATCAAATAAATTAAAAGAACATGTAATATTAAACATACATGTCAAATATATTTATCCCCATTAAAATTGATATGAAAATACACAAATCTAAATTATGCCCATGATTCAATAACTTGTGTGCTCTTCAAACCAAATGCTTTGCATTTGTGAATGAGTTTTGATAAAAGACAAAAAAAATCATTTTGTATGGTGTTTTCTCATAAAGTTGTAGACAAGTTGGGGAAGGATATCACAAATAGGAAAATAAACTCATGGAAAATATGAAGTTTTGTAGAGGTAAGGACTTACAAATACAAACATTAAGGTCAGTCTTTGTGAAAGTTTGCAAATATATGGACTTACAAACACATACATTAAGGTTCTTCTTTGTGAATGAAATGAAGAAAAAGAATGTGCTATTTGGAAAACTTTCAAAATCAAGAAAATTGCTTGAATTAGATACACATTGTGATACAAATTGCATGTTGAATCGTTACCTGAAAAAGAAGATGGTGTGCAAAGGTAATAAATGCCTAAACTACTAAATGATGTTTGTTACCAATGTCTCATTCATAAAATTCTTACAATGAATATTCCTCAAGTTACATTCCTTTCATTATTTTCCGCATTTAAATTAATAAAAAAATTGAATAAATATACAACATAGTCCATTTAAATTCTATAAAATTCATATTAGAAAATAGTAAACCATTTTTTAATGATTAATATAAAAATGGGACTCCTTTGGGTCATTAAAAACTTGTCCCACTGACAAGTCAAAATAAAAGTTTAATAGGCAAGAGTCTACAACACAGCAGTAGATTATGAGCCTCTCATCGAAGAGGTCTTGGGTTTGAATCTACCTGTGCTTAAAAATAAATAATAATTAATCTTGGCTTTGGCCTCTTACCGATCAAAAATAAATAAAAAATAGAAGTTTTTTTTTAATTTAGAAAATCTTAAAAATAGATATTTTAAATTATGAGAAAATCAATTCGAAAATTAAAAAACCTTTTACAATATTTCTATCAAAGAACAAAGCTTTCATACAAAGCCTATAAACTCAAAATAAAAACAATTAGTGGCTTCATACTTGCCTCTAACACCATGTCCCCATGCTGCTGCTTAAATCAATTTTCAACTTAAATTAAAGTAGTAATGTGTTCTCATGCAAAATAAAAATTGTAGGAAAAGGAAAATTTAGATTTTTTTCCTACTTTTGTGAAGCAGCTATTTTTTAGGAAATGAAAATAAGCTATGGGAAAAGAGGGGGGCTAAAAATAAGCAGTGACTGCTTATTGAAAAAAGTGACACATGTCTTCACCACATTTTTTTCATCCCCTTTTTATTTGTCTATATTTTAGTTTTAGAATTATTTGTAAGAGAAATGATTAAAAATTGATTTAAAAATTGATTTTTTAGAACACTTCTTAAAATTATTAGTTATTATCATTTGTTGGAATTAATTATTATTATATGTTAAGTGAAGGTAGATTCAAACCCAAGACCTCCCACATGAGAGGCTCACAAGTTATCATTGCATTGTAGACTTTTGCCTGAGCAACATTAGTTTAAATTTAATAAATTTAGCTGCAATTCTATATATATATATATATATATATATATATATATATATATATATATATATATATATATATATATATAGATCAGTAAATGACCAAACCCTTATATTATATTAAATAAGAAAAAATAATTACAAAATTCTCCATTCTCACGGGCACTGATAGGAAAGAACGAAGGAAGAAAACCTCTAGTCTAGCTTGGGACCGAAGTCCTTTATTATACATATAATAAAAGGGGCATACCCCAGTGCTAGAAGAAAAAAAAAGTTGAAATACTTGGGAAAGTAGAACATCGTAATCAAATTTATAATTTCTTGAAGAATAGCAAGAAACCTGTCCACAAGGAAACCAACACCAAAGTCTAACAGCCAAAAGGGTTAGATATAATCTTAATAGCATAAAAAACAACGCTTTTTTAAAGCTTACTTGTTAGGAGATAAAGACTATTAGATTCTAAGTTTAATAAGCGAGAAGTGCCTGATATCAAAGGGTTATTAATATGTACTGAATAGATTTAATAGGCTAAATTTAATCATCATCCAATTTAGGATTTTTTTCTGCTTTAATTATATTCAAATCTATATTGATTTTGAGATTTAGCTTTATTAATAATTTAAAATTTAAAATCTATTTTAGGATGGTATAAAAAGGCAGTTCCTAAAAATCCTCGACAACCCTTTATAATTTAATATTAAAATAGGTAACATAGTAATAGGAGGGAATGCCAAAACACCATGCATTTTCCATTTGCAGTTTAAACTCTGAAAAAATAAATTGCAAGTGAGAATATACAAATTAAATCCTTAAGAGGTTGAGAAACGAATTAGCAAGATGTGATTTGATCGTTTTATTAGATTTGATAGTCATAAACATGCACAAAAGACAAAATCATTCAAAGGGTTGATCTCCATTCCCTTGAATTGGAAGCAAATACTCTTAAGATAATATTTAATATTAACATAAACAAGATTGACATAAGTGAGAGATCTGTAAACCATCAAGTATAGGGAAGGCCCTAAAATATACATATTCTACTTGCTGCCTATGGAAAATGCAGAAGTCAAAACCGGATATTACCCTAAACTATTATAATAAACAAACCTAGGACTACATAGCAAAATAGGGAAAGCCATAAAGCACACCCATGATCCAGATTAAACATCATGAGTCTATTCCCAAAGACCATAATTATTTCTATGGCATCCTTGAAATTTTTTTCCCTGGAACCAAGTAGAAACTAATAAGTATTCCTAGTTTTACTTGATTTGTCAAAGTTGGGGAGATAGAACTCAACCACTTCTAGGTCAAAGAAGTCTACATCCAGGTGAATGTATACATCAAAGGCCTCCAAATAAGTTGTAAGCCACTCCCTTGTTGGATCCTCTTTAATGTCTCTCCAACAAAACAAGAATTGCACATTAGCTTCCATCCTTGGCCATTCTCAAAATAAAAGGATGTTATCTCTGACAACCAGGTAGGAGCACTTAGGAGTAGTGGCAAGTTCGGAACTACCCTATTGGTGAGCCATGTAGGCTTCAGGCAGTGGGATTTTGGGTTTATTATCAATGCTAAAAACCACTTTCTCTAAGCCTACTAGCCAACTCGAGTCAAATATATTTTAGCTAAGTCTGATAATGTCCCATTTCTCAACTCTAGCCCTAGCCAGGCATCCTATCCATATCCCCAGGATGTCACTATTGGTGCACCATGAAAATTTGTAGTTGTAAACACCTTCCCCCAAAATCCTACTAACTACTACCCTACTCATATCATGAATGGGCTTGAGTGATTGATTCCACTTTTCAGGTTTAACTGGACCAAGAAAGGCCATAGTTCTATTTTCAAAAGCATGATACAGGAAAATATTGGAATCCATAGATTGGGGCAACACAGAACCTAATCCAGACAAGGTGAGGAGAGTATGAAGATTAATGACTCTGACCTAAATTTGTAAAATCACTAATGGAAAGCATCTAGAGAGTTGGGGGATGACACCAACTCCATGCAACTAAGTGATTATTCCTCCACTCAAGATCATAATTACTATGATGCCTACAGTCACATTATCTTTGCAGAGAGAATTCAAATATACAGAGATATGTGAGCCGAGATTAGTACCAATAGATATAATCATATATCCAAGTGTCGAGGGAGAGTGCAAAGTGGGTCGAAATCTTATGATAATAATTCTTTTCTAGCTATGATTAAATGTTGCTATGTTTTCTCCATATGTACCTCTATTTGCTAAACTATTTGCTTCAGTATTGCCTTCTCTAAATATATGTGGGAATTTGATTTCTTCAAATTCATTCAATAGTCTTAAAGTTTTTTCTAATCTAGAATTTAATATCCAATTTGGAGTTCTTCCTTTCTTGAGTGCATTTAAAACTATTTGTGAGTCTCCTTCAATTATGATTTTTTAATTTATTTTAAGATTAATACAAAGTTTGAATCCTTCTTCTACTACTTCTAGTTCTACTATATTATTCAAGACTAATCCCAACATGAATTTTCTCTTTTAGCTAACCAATTTCCAAATTCTTCCCTGATAATAAACCCTAATCTTGCTCTCTCGAGGTTGCCTCTAGAAGCTCTGTTGAAATTCATTTTCTTCCAGCCTTTTAGTAGTAGTTCCCATTTGCATTCTTTTCTGGCCGCATTGTTGTTTTTCTTATATGCGAGTGGCAGATTGATTAGGAGTTTCTAGTTCTTTTTAATTTTAGCATCCCACTTTGAGAAGGAGCCTTCTTCTTTCAAAGTTTTTCTTAGGTCATAATTTATGACATCCACAATGCTAGCCTCAATTTTATTGTAGATAGATAGTGCATTTAGTTCTTCATTCTGAAAGATTTGTCTATTTCTTTCTTGGATGGTTGCCCATAAAAAGATACCTGCTTTAGGTAACCCTGCTGGATCCCAACAGAGATTCATCAAGATGTTTATGGCTTCCCATCTTTGCGAGTTTATGATTTGGTTATATCCTTCTTTTACTTTATATTTTCCATCTTTGGAGGCTACCCAAATAAGTCTATCCTCCCTATCTTTAATGGTAATAGGACGATCTCTAAGGATTTTTTATAGATTCTCTTGGTCTACCTAATTGAGACCACAATTGTCTAAGGATTTTCATTCCTAAGTTGTTTCTTCATTGGACTGGACCGGTTGAATATAATCTTCTACCTTTGTTCCCCAAGTAGATTGTAAGTGAACTTTTACATCATGGGTTACGTCAAAGTGGTCAAGGGGGGGATAGCCATTCCAAGAGTCTTCCCAGAAAAGAGCTTTATCACCTTACTGATATCCTATGTCGTATATTTGGTTATAAGGGGATAACACTTTATTAAAAAATTCCATGCTATTGAACCTTTGGGAGGGTTGCTAATTCTGAGTAGTGATGAACTATCTGATGCATTAAGATATTTGTTATATAGAATTTTGGCCCATTTACGGTCTTTTTCTTGATACAATCTCCATACTTGTTTTGCTCCTCGAGCTCCATTCTGCCATTCTAGATTTTTTAATTTCTAAGCCCCCTACTTGTTTAGGCCTACATATTTTTTTTCCATCTTATTAATGTAGCCTTCTTCTTATCTTCTAATCCATTCCAAAGGAAATCTCTTAGTTTCTTTTTGATTTTCTAATTTATATTAGGTAGTTGTAAACATGAAATTTGATAAGTAGGTATGCTTGATAGAACGACTTTGATTTTTGTTGTTCTCTTGGCTTTAGTTAGCCATTTCCCTTTCCAGGCTTCTGTTTGACTGTCTATTTTTCCCAAAATTTGTTCCCATCCTTGATTATTTTTGTTTCTTTTTTCCAAATATATTCCTCGCTATTTAAATGGAAAAGTGCCCTTTTTAAATCGTAGCGTATTGCATATATATTCTTCTCTATCTACTATTGCATTTAGATAAAATATTTCATATTTTTCTGCATTAATGTTTTGACTTATGCTTTCATGTAATTATTTAAAAATGTTTTGACATAGTCTATCTCTTTCTTCATGCTTGTTCCAGGTAGTATAGTATCATCAACGAATTGCTAATGTGTGGTGTTGTCCACATTGTTGGTGATCTTTATACGTTTGATTTTATTTTGAAGTTGCATTGTTTTTATAGCTCTTCCAAAAGATTCTACCATGATGATGAAAAGAAAGGGGGAGATAGGGTCTTCTTGTCAAAGCCCCCTAGAAATACTAAAAAATCCTTCTGGTGTTCCATTAATAAGGAGAGAGGTTTTTGGGGTAGAGATGCATTGATAAATGATGTTTATCCATTGATTCAAGAATCCAAAAGCTTCTAGTGTTTTACATGGGAATTTTTAGTCTACTTTATCATAATCTTTTTGTATGTCTAGTTTTAATAACATGCAAGTTTCTTTATTTTTGGATGTTGAATGAATTGTTTCTTGGATGATGGAAATGCCATCTAGAATATATCTCTTGGGTACAAATCCTGTTTGTTCTTTTGAAATTAACTTAGGCAAAAGTTTTTGAGGCGATTAGCTAAGGCTCTCGAGAGAATTTTATAGATAGTATTACATAGAACAATAGGTTTGAAATCTCTAGGTTCTTTAGTCCTATTTTTCTTTTGGATAAGAGTAATGAAGGTATGATTGATTTCCACTAAAAGAGTTCCTCCATTCCTAGATGCTTCCATTGCTTTCCATAAGCCTTCATCTATTATTTCCTAGCATTTTTGGAAGAAGAATGCTTGGAATCCATCAGGTCCTGGTAATTTGTCTAAGTTAATACTAAAGAGAGTCGTTTTGATTTCTTGTAATGTGAATGGTTTATTGAGAGATTTATTATTGTCAATTGAAATTACATTGGGTATGTTTTTGAACATTTCTTCTTGGTCTATTCTATTAGAAGTGTCATAATTATTGAGTATATCTTTAAAACACTCTACAAATTTTTTTGCCATTTTATCTGGATTATCTATTAATTCACCTTATGTATATTTTATTTTTGTTATATTATTACAGGCTCTATGATGAAGGGTACTATTATGAAAGAATTTTGTATTGCGATCTCCTTCTCCCAACAATTTCTCCCTAGATTTTTGCTTCCAATATACATCTTCTTTGGCTAAAATTTCTTCTTGTTTTAGTAGGTATTCTTTTTCTAGTCGATAGGTTTCATTATTCATTCCTTTTTTATAACTCCTTTGTTTAATTTTTCCAGTTTCTCTTCTATGTCTAACTTTTCTTTAAATATGTTTTTAAATTGTGTTTTATTCCATTTAAGTATCTTTTCTTTTATAATTTTTAGTTTGGATACGAAGCAGAACATTTTTTATCCCTGAAATTGCTCTTGTTGCCACCAATTTTTTATATTATTCATAAAGTTTTTGTCCATAAACCATATTTTTTCACATTTAAATGGATTTCTGCTAGGCTTGGACAGTTCCTTGATTTCAATTTTAATCGAAAAATGGTCTGATCCTGCCATTAGTAAAATTTCTGCTGAGATTTCCCTTTCCAAATTGCTTATCTCTCCTTTAAAGAAAAATCTATCTAATCTTTCTGCAATGTAGCTATAATCTTTTCTTCTATTATTCCATGTGTACACTCCATTTTTTGTTGGAATGTCTATGAAAGAATTTCTTTCTGTCCATTATCTAAAGTCTTCTATAGCTCTAGTTATTGTTCGAATCCCATCGTATTTTTTATTTCTATTTAACATTGCATTAAAATCTCCTCCGATAATAATGCTCTCATTTTGTAATGTAGTAAGAAATATATTGATCTCATTCCATACTATTAATTTGTCTGTTGTTTGTGTGGGCCCATAAACATTTATTACTATCAACTAGAGATTGGTTTTTGTGTTGGAAACCCTACTTTCCATCCAATTAGAATTAGGGGTAATACTTTCTAGATTGATTTTTCGGTTATTCCAAATAATTCCCAATCCTCCTGAGGCTCCTTGTGATGGTTTAAATTCTAATTTCCAAGTGCCTAGTTTCTATCCTAACTTTAAGCCTTCTTCTTTGTTTAATTTAGTTTCTTGAATTAATAAGATCTCTGTGTCAAAAAGTGTTAGATTACAATTTAATAAGCATTTCTTGCTAGGGGCATTTAGGCCCCTAGCATTCCATGTGGTGATTCTCATTTATCCTTGCGAAGGTTCTTCCCCTTCTTGCCTTGTAAAATTTCTATAATCTTAGTTTGTTCTTTTGCTTGTCCTGCTACCTCCCTAAGCTCTTTTAATGATTTTCTTCCTTATTTTCTTTTTTGTTTTCCACAATTAGGTGTCTTTAGCCCTTCCTGATTAATGGCTATACCCATTTGCTTCAAATTTAGTTGATTCCTTTCTCTTCCTATAATTTATGATTCTTTTGTTTCTTGATCTTCTTCTGTTAAGAGTTCTTCAATTAGTTGGTTGTTTATTGGTTCTTCTTTTGCTTCTAAATTTCCTTCTTCACCTTCCATCCTGTCTCTTTTTGATCTTTCCTCCCAGATGGGAGTTTCCTCCATGGATTCAAAGTCTTCCCATATTGAGTATTCTTCTCTTTGGTCCTCCTGTTCTTCTCACTACTTGCTTATTTGTTCCTTGTTTTGTTATGTTTTTGAGTATATTTTTTCTAATTCTGCCAACTATAGTGCCTCTTTCTCACCTCTGTCTACTACCCTTCTTACCTCTTCTTCGACCAAATCTAACATGTCCTTCCCATTGCTTGGTGTCTACCAAAATTCTTTGATTTTTTCCTAATAGTGACATTACTCCATTGGGTTGAATCTGCTAGCGATATATTGAGGCTTTGATCATTTTTCTACAACAATTCTTCATCCCTTATATGATTTTGTTCTTGAATTACTTCTTCCTCGATTTCCCTTCTTATTTGGGCCTCTCTCTCCAACTGTTTGTTGTAAGTTTCTGCATTTTGTTTTGTAATTATTTCCTCTTCCATTGAAATTAACTTTGAGTTACCTCCTTTCCCTATTTCTTTTTTTGATTTTTCCCTCACGACAACCTTGCCTTTATGTTCTTTATGCCTAATATTTGCTATAATGAATTGGTCTTCCATATCATTCTGTAGGAGCAGTACCTCATGCGAGAGCATGTTAAGTTTTTTAACATTGATCTCTATCTCTTCTATTGCTTCCTTTTCTATACCGCAATCTATACATTTTCTATATTTTTCTATTGAATGTCGAAAATCCTTGTTTGTCCTTCATATGTGTTTTGTCTCTTCCTCTTTCCTAGCATTTTCCTTATGATCTTGGATTATCTCTGATTCCTTCAGGTCTTGGATTTTATACTCTGATATTCTTTTATCTCTATTTACTTCCTCCTTTTCCTCTCTTGTCCTACTATTCCTTAATATTTTCTTTAGATTATTCTTGATATTTATGTTGTTAAAATCTATTCCTATGATTTTATTAATTTCCCCTATATATTCAGTTAAAGTTAATCTATATATAGATCCATTTGTGATAATTTTCCTATTTGATTCACTTTGATCTATTTTTACTAAGAATCTTATCTTATTAGTTTTCAATTTATTAGCTTCAAATCCTATTAAAGTTCCTAGAGATTGTCTTATTCTTCTTATTATATTACTGTTGTTTAATTCTAGTGGAATATTTTCACACTCCATCCATTTAATTACATGTTTCTATTTATTATAGTTTTCGTTAAAATTGGGTTGCCATGCTAAAAAAATTATATGGTGCCCTTTGTAAAAACAATTGGATAATTCTATTAATACATTCCTAGATTTAATGTCCTGACATTGCAAATGCCAATATTGATTTGTATGAGGTGTTATATTACTTACCTTCGCTCTATGGATTTTTCCTAGATTCCATTCCAGATTGTTTCTGTATTTTGTTCGACCATTCCAAATTGCATAGATACTTAGATCTAAGCATTCTTGCCATTTTGCTTCACTAAATTTGTTGATGATGATGATTGTTTCATTGTTTTCAATGTAGTCTATTTTGCTTTGATTAGGGTCTGGATCTTTGCTTCAGTTGTATGAGTTTGAGTGCTTTTTCTAGTGGGGAGGAATGTAAGCCGATACTGAGGGTGTCTTGTTACCTTTTGAGTAGGTAAATCAATAGGGTTTTCCTGTATCGATGTAAATGATTTAAGCTTTTCTGCTAGAATTGATGACAAAGACTAATGTGACTTCAGAGAGCCTAGATGTATGTTATTAGGTCTTGAGATCTAGATAGGTTGAAAGGCTTGATAGTTTTGCTGACTTTGTTTCAACGATGATTGGATATGATTTACTTCTCTATTGTTATATTTGGTTTTTTTGAAAAAAACCTCTTGATTCTTCAACCACTGATCTAGTCCTTCAGTCCTGGTATAACTTTTTGAAATCTACTTTTTGCCACCATACTTTCTGCTTTTTCTATTTTGGACTATCTTCCACCCATATTCATCATTGTTTTATTGCTATTTTTGAACGGTTTCATTTCATTCTACATGAAGCCTGATTAGGGTTTTAAAACCATCTACCCTTTCTGGTGGTTTGAAGATTTGTCTTTTTTCTTGCACTGCCGAAAGTACTTCAAATTGGTTTTTGATAGGTAGCCCGCTCCCTCCTATCGTCTGATGTTTGTTGGCACTATAGGTTAAGGGAGGTCTACATTTTGAATTCATCGTTTTTCCTACCTTTTTCAAATTTTTTGTCATTTTCGCTATTTTTGCTAGGCAAATAAATTCTTTTTATTATTTATGATGCATATCTTACATTAAATATATTTATTTTTACTTGATATCTTTTTTATAATTATATTCAATGTATTTTTCTTTAGATAAGAATGTGGTATTGTTCTACGTGCAATGATTTTTTATTGACTCATTGATGTAATTGTCCAAAAATGGTCTAAAAAGCATCTATACTAACACATTAATGTCACATAATATATTTTTTAATATTTCACAAATCGATAATTTATAAAGTTAAAATTTAGCATGTATATTTTAGAAAATAAATTTTTTATAATAAAAGATAAATATATAAAAATTTAATTGGTCAATTGTAATTCATTTAATCACGATTTAATATAAGCAATTAAAAAAATGCAATAGTACTTAACCAAGTACTAATAAAAATGTTAGAATTATTTTTTTAATAAAAACGTTAGAATTATTTTTTTAATGAAAAAATTAATTTGAATAATCTCAACCCTAACACAAAATATTAATCTTAGAGATTCTATAGTATGGGTAGTCGCAAATATTAATTTGACCCTAAAATTTCATTTTTTTGGGAAATATAAAATAGCTTTGAATAGAGATGCAAATTTGGAAGGATTTTATTTTATATAAGTAAATTTCATCTTGTCAAAGCCTATGGCCGATATTCTTTTAAAAAAACATAATAATAACAGATTTTTTTTTTTAATATTGAATAAATGCCAATTACAAATTGCAAAAAAATCAGATAGAAACACAAAATAATAATCACATGCTGCATGATTATTTGAGTTTTGTTTATGGCATTGGCGTCAATTGAAGTTTTCTGAGAAATATTTCTTTCAGAAATCTGGTTTGGAATAGACTTTCTCTAATTTATGTCAAAATAGAAGATGACGCTGGCTGCCAGATCTGCACCACGTTAAAAAGAATGCCCTGATCAGACTACATCGATCTTTACAATTTCCAATAACACCATGTGTTTTCAAACCCGTTGATCAGTTTTTCTTAGATAGTAAGGCTAAGTTCTGTTGTCATGCAACAACCCTTATCGGAGGAAACAATTTACAAAACATTAACTTCTCCAACATGTGAAAAAACTGCCTAACCAGATCGTCTACCCACTGGAATGGCCCAAGCAAATCCATGATTCATGGGAGACTCGGAAATAAGACAGTGTGAAAATTACATGCAAGAATGCAGTCAGGAACCTTCTAAGTAACCCTAATCTTTGAAAATTCATGGATTAAAGCATATCCACCTTAAAGTGCTCTTGATTCAGGGAAAAATCGCCATGTAGGCCGACTGACAGACACCCCCAACTCGTAGAACAAGTGGTGGATGAAAAGCCCAGACATTTGGTTTAGTATTTAAACAATCTTATCCTAGAAAATTTAGTGCAGCAATGCGTGAATTAGAAAAGGCCTAAAAATAGAGGGGCCGCTTTTATTTTTTGTTTTTTTTGTCTTTGGCGATTTGCGCCCCGTATGGATGAGTTCAGACTTTTTTGTAGCCTTTCAGCGAGACATTCTGTGCAGTATTATACTATTCTTAGAGGCATGCGCCATGGAAATTTGATGGTTCTACATGGTGCCCTCTTCCTTGCTTGCGAAGAATCTGTTCGAAATGATATTTAAAGTTTTTCTCTACTAAATTTAGTAAATATCCGAGCTTTTTGCGTGTACTAATATTGTCTTCAGGGTCGATTTATCAGCCATTAGAATAAGTGAACTCCTCTGCTCCTGCATTTCAGAAAAATTAGGCCTCGTGTAGTATGTAAGGAGAATTTAAGTGGGTTGATAATGTCTGGAAATTAATTTGTATGAAGGTACGATTTGGGTGTGTTGACAGATATGGGCCGCGTAATCGAAGATGCAGAGTTAAATATTGAGAGCGAGGAAGTAGGGTATGTGGAAAATGATTTGCATGCACCTCTCCTCAAGAGAAAAGGAACATTCAGAGGGTCTATGATTGAGGGCACATCGCAGCTAGCAATTGTTGGTGCTAATGTTTCCCCTGTGGAGAGCTTGGATTATGAGTACGTTGCCTCATTAAACCATTCCCATTTTATTTTCTTTTATCTTGTATGGGGTTCGTTTTATTCTTAATTCGAAAGGGAATAAATCATTATGCTCTGTTTTCTATAATGTTTATTCTTTGCATAATTTTTCAGATCTTAGATGTTAGCTCGTTTTGAATTGAATTATTTCTGGATATATGCAAAGCTATTTCTCATATTTGGACTTTGCGGATCTTAAAACTCAGATTTTGGGTTTTTTTTATTGCGTTCTTTTGTAGAAAAAATTTATTCTGTACGCGCATGATTATTGATAATGATCTTTCTTGCCTAAATTGAATCTATTTTACATTACTTACAGCGTATGTTTATCATGCGTAGGCTTAGTGGATCTAAAAGTTAGATAATGGTTCTTTTACGTGTTTCTTGTTTTCTTTGGTTTCTAATGTTCTTGGTTTGCGGGCAGGATTATTGAGAATGATCTGTTTAAGCATGATTGGAGGAGTAGGTCGCGGGTTCAAATCTTTCAGTACATTGTCCTGAAATGGACTCTGGCATTTCTGATTGGCATTTTCACAGGGCTAGTCGGGTTTTTCAACAACTTAGCAGTTGAGAACATAGCTGGGATGAAATTTGTGATCACCTCCAACTATATGCTTGATAAAAGGTATGGTTGTTGTCTGGTGGCCTGTTCATCTATCAAGTTTAATCAATAAATTGCCGATTTTTATGCTCTGATCCAATGGTCTACTTGACCTGGAAATCACAATGCCTATAGGTTTCTTACTTTATCAATATCAATTTGTTATTGCATTTCTACTGGGCTTTCTACGGCTTTATGTACAGAACATAATTGATGGTTAGTGTTTTCACGTAAAATGTACATGCAAGAACTACGTAAAATGAACATGTAATTGCTAATATCATGACCTAAAATGTTCATGCGGGATTATGCCGTTCAACTGGTCTGTTGTATTAACAGGTTCTATATGCTGGTTAATGTTAACACCATCTAATTGGATGAGTTGTTTAACATCCTTGGAGAATAATGAGTCCCATCGAATGGATGAACTGATAATAAATGCTAGTTGTGGTAATTTGAATCTCTGGGTTAACTTCAAATTGACCATGATACTTGTATGACTGTATTGCATTTGGTGTGTGCTAAAAAGATGGCGATGCTATGATTTTTATGGACTCTATGGCCTGTTGATGTTTTGCTTGACATACCGGGTTAGGAAGCTGAGAGTGTTTCTGGATACAAATGTGTTAGTTTTTACTTTTTTAACACTATTGTTTCAGATCACATTGTATCCGGTTATTCTTAATCGAATTGATTAGAGAAGAAAAATTGGCAGGGGGCTAATGGATATCGAAAAGCTTTTTAAATTATTAATGTCTTTGAAAATTGAACTGTTCTACAAAGATTAACAATTGATATTCGTTTTAGTGCAGGTACATGCTGGCTTTTGCAGTATTTGCCAGCTCTAATTTGGTTTTGGCTCTCTTGTCAGCATTGCTGTGTGCTTACATTGCTCCAGCTGCTGCTGGGTCTGGTATACCGGAAGTTAAGGCTTACCTTAATGGAGTGGATGCTCCTGCTATTTTGGCTCCAAGCACCTTGTTTGTGAAGGTATGTGTACCTTGGCTAATGGATCTAAACGTAGTACCCTAATACTATGTATTCTCTCAGAATGTGGCATTTTATTGCTTCATTGGTTACAATACAATTAGAAGAGTAAATGAGATGTACCTAACTGGCTAAATTCTATGGTTGAAATACAAATACAAGTATGATTGAAATCTTATTGTAATTGAATTTATAATTGACGGAGAGCATTCATATATAATTAGCTCTATCTAAGTCCTTTCCTTTTAGAAAGGAAGGAGGCACTACCCAAAATTGACCAAATTCTATGGTTGAAAACAAAGACGAAGTGTGATTAATGAATTTGACTTTGAGGGAGATTATTGACATATTGTTATAAGTAGCTTTATTCTTTTTCTTGTGATTATTTGTTATATTGTGTTGTCAGGAACATAACTTTTATCCTACGTTCTGTTCTGTGCCTAATGCAATGAGATGGAATCTTCCCTTTTCATTTATATGGGATCTTGGCTGGAAATTTGATCAATCAATTCTTTCACTGTAGTAAATTCGTACCATGGTTATAGACAAACTGTATATGCGGTGAGAAATTAGTCAAGCTTTGTATTCCTTATTGATGCTGGTTTTCTGAAGTTTGGAATTTTGGCAGTCTTCCTGGAAATTACTTTAATGTTTATTGTCAAATAAAGGGATGCCTTACTTTGAGATTTATATTTTATCTTTACATCTTCCTCTTGGAGGGAAGCTTATGATGTTCGGTTGTATAACTAAAGAATTTCTTTCTTTTTTAGAAATTTCAGTTCACAATCTTTTGCATTCATTGAATATCATTTAAAATACAAAAGATTTGAAATCTCTCCTAGGGGAGAGGACCTAGTAGTTGAGCACCCTAACTTTGTGCTTCTCAAAATCCTATGTGGAAACTTCAAATCACTCCCATTTTTTGATAGTAGCTTACTCGGCAAGTCCCCTGCTTATAACTAAGGTTTCAGAGCCACATCATCAAATATGGTGCCAAATCACCATCCTTTTTGCCAAGGTGTCCAAAACAGCCCCCAAAAAAAGTGAGACCAATCATAGTGCATTGGAGACCCCCATACTTGTGCAGCTGATGTGGCATCACACTATTGGTTGTTTTTTGGGAAAAGGGACACACTTCATTCAATTATGGGTAGTCATCATGATGGGGACGCAACCCACGCACAAAATGGACACAACAGGAAAAGGGAAATTGTATTAACTGTGAAAATAAGCTAGTACATTCAGTACAGAGAAAATAGACTTCAAAACATGCCCTAAGGGCTTACAATAACATAAATTTGGAGATAATTTCTCCTTCCAGTACCTCCTCTCAAACTCCACCCCGAACTGCCTTTTACAATGCCAGAAATGTCCTTAAATAGACCCTGGAGGGTTGAGGACTAAGAATACATTCTAGAAAGTGCTAGCAGGCATCCACCGACCAAGTAGAAGGCTCCAGAAGCCGCGTTAGAAGTTGGTGCAAATCTAAAAGAATCAAAAAACGGTAACCGAACTTCCGAGAGGCATAACTTTTGAACTGTAGCTCCGATTGACGAACCGTTTACATTTCCGGAAAGCTCTCGAAGCGATCTATAGCCCTATGGACCAGCTTCTCTCGTCCCCCATTTTTCGGCCCTTTTCGAGGTCATTTAATACCCCTAACCTGACTTTGAAGCATTCTTAGGAGGTTTCCAAAACCCAAAAAACTGCGATAACTTTCAAACTGTGGGGCCTTTTGACTTGATTCTTTTTTTGGAATGCTCTAAATTACAATTACATTCATTTGGCCAATTTACACCTCCTAGTTCACCAAAATGATGGCTCAATTACATACTCCTAGTTTTTCGGCATTTACATGTATCCCAAGGTGTTCAAATACTCTATCCTTGAACACTGATAGTGGAACTGTGAGAGTTGGAACCTTTATTTGACCCAAATGGGTATCCAGAAATGAAAACACATGAAACAGAAACTAAGTCTAAGTACATTTTTTTTTGGGTGACACAGGATTGCCCTTATACCTCTGGATGCTCCTGCATCACATCATTAGCAAGAACAACTTTAAAGTCACAACTATTGGTGCAATATTGTAAAAAATGCTGAATATTAAATCAACAAGTGTGGGTGTTAACAACTCCTATCGCAACAATTGGAACATGCTCAAGTACTGGGTCCTCTCCCCTAGATAAGGATTTTCTATTTTGGTAAAAACTAATAGAGACAATGAAGATTAATCTTCAAGTTTATTATTCTGTACAATGAACTGGTTCAGCTCTGAATTATTATTGGAGCCTTTGTTTGCTGGCTAGTCACCTTGGTAAGCTAGCTAGTCTCTGTTTATGTATGGATTAGGGAATCTAGGTGCAAAGTTTTATATTTTTAATTTTTGAACATTTATTTATGATAAAATAATACAAGCATACAAAGATTAACATATTTAGAGGGATCTTCTTTTAAACCCAATGCCTGCACTCTGAATGGGGTAAAATATTTTGTAAAATTATTTTGAAATATAATAAATTGGGCAATTTGCCTCTTACTGATTTAAAAAAAAAAAAAAACCAAAAAAAAAAGAAAAAAAAAAAAAAAAAAAAAAAAAAAAACATATGTAGAGGCATGGGATTTAAGTTTAAGTTTGAGTAGGCATATTTGCATTTCACTCCCACTCCTTAAAGCAACATAGACAGACATTTTTTGAACTTATTCTTTGGATTTCATGGTGTACACCATAGCGCTCTTCAAGCATAATGTATTGATTGTGGCTTCTACATGCAGATATTTGGTAGCATTTTTGCTGTCTCTGGTTCTCTGCACGTAGGTAAAGAGGGGCCAATGGTACATACTGGTGCATGCATTGCATCACTATTGGGGCAGGGAGGTTCAAAGCGTTATCATTTGACATGGAGATGGTTGCGATATTTCAAAAATGACAGAGATAGGCGTGATTTGGTTACGTGTGGTGCTGCTGCAGGAGTTGCTGCAGCATTTCGTGCACCGGTTGGTGGAGTTCTTTTTGCACTTGAGGAAGCAGCATCATGGTTTGCCATTTTTTCCTTCATACGCAGTGATAAATTTGGTTCAGATTTTCTGGAACATAGATGTGTTTTATGTTTCACTAAGAATTTTATGGTTTTTTAAATTTGTAATTAGGTGGCGAAGTGCACTTCTTTGGAGAACCTTTTTTACAACAGCAGTGGTTGCTGTAGTGCTGAGAGGACTTATTGACTATTGTCAGAGTGGGCACTGCGGCCTTTTTGGAAAAGGAGGCTTGATCATGTTCGATGTCAGTTCAGTGACAATATCTTATCACATCAGTGATCTACTTCCAGTTATAATTCTTGGAGTTTTTGGTGGCATACTTGGGGGTCTTTATAACTATCTTTTGGACAAGATTCTGAGGGTTTATAGTCTCATTAACGAGTATGGAAATTACATCCTAATCATGTTTTCATTTTCCCAATTGCGGAGTTTGATACAGTACTATTTTATCTTTAAATTTGATTCAACAACACGTGCTTTTTCCTCCATGTTATGTCTGAATAATGTTTTATTAACTGAATTTATCATTAGTAATTATATCTCTTTTTATTTTCTAATATCGATGCATCATTAATAATTTTTGAAGACTTAATCTCCAATTGCAAGTGTACAACTTTATTTCTCTTTGGTAATCTGATCAGTCTTCTGTTTGACATGAGTTTCTTTTGTACAGGAGGGGTCCCTTGTTGAAGTTGATTCTTACTGGCACTCTGTCTATCATTACATCTGCTTGTGCCTTTGGACTACCATGGCTTGCTAAATGTATACCTTGTCCTGAAGGATTAGAAGAGTCATGTCCTACAATTGGTCGTTCGGGAAATTTCAAGAAGTTCCAGTGTCAACCTGGTCATTACAATGATCTTGCTAGCTTATTTTTCAATACAAATGATGATGCAATTCGCAATCTCTTCAGCAGTGGCACAGCAACAGAATTTCATCCCTCATCTATATTACTGTTCTTCGGTGCGGTGTATGTGCTTGGACTTTTGACATACGGAATCGCAGTACCATCAGGTCTATTTATACCTGTGATTTTGGCTGGTGCCACTTATGGTCGTTTCGTTGGCATGTTTATGGGATCATTCACAGAACTGGATCAAGGACTTTTTGCCGTGCTTGGTGCGGCTTCCTTTCTTGGTGGCTCAATGAGAATGACAGTGTCATTATGTGTAATTCTTCTGGAGCTGACCAATAATTTACTGATGCTTCCTCTAGTCATGTTGGTACTATTAATATCTAAGGCAGTTGGTGATGCGTTCAACAGCAGCATTTATGACCAGATTGTTCACCTAAAGGGACTTCCATTTCTTGAAGCAAACGCTGAGCCTTATATGAGGCATTTGACTGCAGGCGATGTTGTTAAAGGCCCATTGGTGACATTTGCTGGAATAGAAAGGGTTGGCAATGTTTTGCGGGTCTTGAAGAGCTGTAAACACAATGGTTTTCCTGTAATAGATGAACCTCCGTTGTCAGAGGCACCTGTATTATGTGGCCTTGTGCTGCGTTCACATTTGGTTGTTTTGCTGAAGAGGAAACTGTTTTTAGCATCACAAACATTTTCCAGCACAGATTTTAGTCAACAATTCTCTTCTGTTGACTTTGCCAAGCCTGGTTCAGGGAAAGGCATCAAGCTTGAAGATATTGAGGTTAGTGCAGATGAAGAGGAAATGTTTGTTGATTTGCATCCATTTACCAATACATCACCTTATACTGTTGTGGAAACCATGTCGTTGGCAAAAGCATTGATGCTTTTTCGACAAGTTGGCTTGCGCCATCTTTGTGTGGTGCCCAAATCTTCTGGGGTACGTGCCTTTCTAGTTTTTGCCAACCTTCATGCACATTTGAATTGGATACTTGGTCAAAAATGTTTTGTTGGATTATTATCTTATCATTAGTTGATGACTTTGCAGAGACCTCCTATAGTTGGAATATTAACTAGACATGATTTTATGGCGGAGCACATTTTGGGTCTCTTTCCTAATCTGAAGCAGAGTAAGTGGAAAAGGGTGCGCATTCGGGTATCTGTATTTACCACTATTATGAAAAATCTCCCAATAATAGGTAAGTACTGTTAGATCAATGTGTTGTTGGTTCATATGCTTTCTAATTCAGGAAAAAGATCAAAGGCTGATTGTAGCACCTTCCCTGACATATGCTAGCTGTACTCTGCAATTCTCTTTTCTTGAGGAATTTGGCTTTGATCTTCCATCAAAAGATATATTATCTATCCTTGGATAATCGGCTATTTAGGACAAGTCTCAGACACTTTTTACTTTCCCAAGGATGATAATATAGTATATGTCTTTTCTTTGTGACGCATTTTATGCAGACAAATTCAGTGGTTGTTCCACTGTCTTCTTTTCTGCATAGATAAAAATCTTTTAGCCATCTCCTTTCCTGCATGTAAATTATTTTTTTAGCCCTTTCAGCTGAACGGGGATTAGGGTTAATGTGCAAGTGACTCGTTTGAATTTTAGAATGATATTAACATGTTAGTAGGAGAGATTAATGTCTCCTAGCATGATAAAATGTCGGGAAAAAGGGTCACAAGATCCTGCTTTATTGAGTAAGAAGATTGTAAGTTTCAAAGCAGAGAGTATTGAATATAAGATCTCAAAATATTGCTTGCTCCTTGTGCAAGCAATGATTATTTCATAATATATCACATTGTATTGAATAAATGTTTACGCAACTGGCACTAGATATGAATTCAACTGTTTCAATTTGTTATGCATATGCCTCATAGTAATGTCAGCTTCTAGCTTCCAATCATCCAAGCCATTTTTGAGGCATCAGTGGTTTTTTCGTTTTCTGATGATTATCTTTCTGAAAGTACCTTGGATTGAACTACAAACATGGAATTGCAGAAAAATATCCATGTAGTTAAGATAGAAGAGGAAATAAGTAGATTGTGAAGTCAATAAACGGAACTAAATTCATGACTAACTGAAGGTTTTACTTGTTGAAAATCAACTGCAAGGCATAAAAACTAACGTTCAAAAGAAGAACATAAAATTCTGTTTTGGCATTTGCCTAAATTTTATGGGATTCATTATTGCCGAAGCAATCTTGTTTCCTAGAAAACTTGACAATAAATTATGCGATCTCTCCAATTTACAAGAATTATAGTCATTATTTTCTTGATGCAGCCCAAGCCTTGAACTTGTAAAATATTGCACGGCAACTTCACCCTGGTTAAACACAGACATGAAAAGCACTGTAGAACCAACAATGAACTACTTGTGGAGTGGAATCCTTTGCTAAAAATCCAAACTGGTGGGCTTGGTGAGGTATGCTACTTTTTAAAGTCTTGGAGACTATTGAAGGAGAAAAAAGGTGGACAAAGCTTTATTGATCCCAGGAATTCCAGCATTAGAAATTTTGATCTGGCAAATAAATGTGCAGTTACCAACATTAATTCCAACGGTGTGGTAATAAACTTTAATCCATGTCTAATGGATACAAATCACATCATAAATTTTTTAGAGTAAATTGAAATGTTCTTAGCAAAAAGCATTGTTTTTGGGCTTAAAAAATAGTGTCAGAATGCATGGTAAAACAATTTGTCTTCCTTGTCCATGGCTTGCTGAATTTCAAATAACTTTCTGCATCGTTTGTTTTGTGAGGTCTGTGATAAAGAAGTTTTTCTAGTGTCTGGGCTATAATGAATGAAGGAACAAGACCAACAGTATAAGGGAACCAACATCAAAATCTACACCATTTTCATGTTCTTTTCAATGTCTGCCTTCCTGTTATAAATCTATATCAGAAAACTAGTGATTTTGTGCAGCCTTGCTTCATCAAAAAATTGGTTTAGGCAGCTCTCCTAAAGTTGTCTTCATACAACCATGGATATCCTAGTGTTGAACAATAGATAGGCCTTTCTATAATATTGACTCAAACCCTTACTAAAGCTTTCTCTATCAACAACACTTGAACAAATTGCAAATAGTTAGTTCTCTGAATTTTACAGGTACAGCTCCCTGTGGTAGTTATTCAATGAATTTGTTTTTGGTATTTTGCATATAAAAGTGGCTATACTCTTAGCCAGAGAGCAGAGGAGGCTCCTAATGGATATACATCACCATGAAATATCTGTGAATAGACACGAGATCATAAACTAAAACAGATATAAACATGACATTCACTCTCACAACCATGAAAATGAAACATAGTTATATGTTACCAAGATTCTTGTACGTATACTCTCACAACCATGAAAATCATGTATACAGTAAAGCATACAAAGAAATGGTCTTTTTCTAAATGATGCAGATATGACAAAATGACAAAGGAAAACAAATAATGACACTCAGATCACTGAATTCAAAACACAATTCTTGAAATAGTAACAAAGATAAAAGTTTGAGAACAAATGTCACAAAATAAAAACTAAAACTGAAGAGGAATCCGGTAGGTGTCATGTGGTCCTTTCATCTCCTTGTTCTTCATAATTGCATCTTGATTGGACTTGCATTTTTGGAGTGCTGCAATAACATGTGCAATATCCCTGTCATCCAGTATGATGACATTATCATTCCTTGTTATCCGATATAGATGATTATCTTTCATCTCTTCAGCTTCCTCGTTGAAAGTTTGAAGTTCCTGCCTGCATAATGACAAGGTAGCCTTAACACTGGCAAGCTTAGGAAGTTCTTTTCTGTAGTACACTGAAGGACTTACAATTTTATCAATGTTTTGTTGATAAACATCTTTCATCTTCCCCATGTCAGTGACATCTTTACCATCACCCTGATATAATGCTCAACCCAGATCAGTATAATACTTCTTAATCCTTCTAATGTCACCCCTTAGATCATTTATCAACTGCTTTAGGTTCTTTAGAGTTTTAGCGACACTTTCGCATTTGAAAATTAAAGATAACATCCACTTTTGCAATTTTTCATCTAGTGATTTTAGCAGGCCTGCCTTCATTGCATTTTTCACTTTCATGTCCCCAACTACCTTTAAGGTCATTACTAATTGTTTATAGGATTTATCTTCTTCCTTTGCTAGCTCAATATCTGTTTGGATATTATCCATTCTTTGTGTTAATGCCTTATAAGATGCACCTATATAATCAATGCATGGCAATCATTTCATTTTGATATCCTCCACCCTGTTATGACCTACTCTTCTCATGTGCCTATCTTTCTTTAGCTGTGCACTTAATGCTTGATTTTCATCTAAGGTGGGGTAAAAGGGAGCTAGAGGAACCTCTAACATGGAGGAGAGGGGTAGGATGATATTTCTAAGGCTATCAGAAAGTTGAGTAAAATCTTCAGGGTTATGTAGT
Organism: Cupressus sempervirens; assembly: GCA_028749045.1. Lineage (NCBI taxonomy): Eukaryota > Viridiplantae > Streptophyta > Pinopsida > Cupressales > Cupressaceae > Cupressus > Cupressus sempervirens. The sequence goes on along the minus strand of CM053785.1, from coordinate 1,059,259,060 downwards.
GAGATTTGGAAAGCTTTGGAATCTACCTTTGAAGGTGATAAACATGCTAAGAGGGTTAGACTACAAAATTGGATATGTCTATTTGAAAAGGCTAAAATGATGGAAGATGAATTTGTAAGAAGTTATATTGGCAAAATATCAAATTTTTTTGACAGAATCAAGGCTTGTGAAGGAACTAAAGAAGAAGATGACATCGTATGGAAAATCTTGAAAATTTTAACACCACCATTCAAAAAGACAGCGCAGAGGATTGAGCGAGTGATACCTTACACTAAAAAAATCTATAGAGAGACTCATCTTGGAAGATTGGAAGCAACAATAATAAGTATGATTGCAAATTTTCCTAGAGTTGAAATAGCCTTTAGTGCACTATGTTTGTCCTACTCTATCAAGGAGTGCAAGCACCAGTGGAAATTATGCTAGTAGCAGTAGATCAAGATTTGAGGAGGACAAAAAAGATTGAAGAAGGAATTGCTTGCTTGTGAGAAGAGAACCAAATGGTAAGAAAATCTTTAAATGTTGGACTTGTGATGAATTTGGTCATTATGCCTCTAAATGTCCTAAAAGAGTTAAGAAGTACAAAAATAATTTCAAGTCTAGAAAGCCTAGAGAATGTTTGTATGCAAATGATGATGATGAATTAGATGAAAGAGTATTGAGTGAAAGTGATGATGAGTTAGGATTTGTTGTTATAAAAGAAGAAAGTCTTGAAAAAGAAGTTAGAGAAGAAAGAACTAGAGTGTCACAGGATGATTGGATCATAGACAATGTTTTTTCACATCATATGACTGGTGATATGAATAAATTTGTTGAGTTTAATAGTTATGATGGATAAATTGTCAAGTTAGAAATAATGTAGCTTGTCACATAAAGGAATAGGAACAATTACTCTTGATGCTAACACTTACATAGATGATGTTTATTTTGTTGATGGATTGAAACACAATCTTTTGAGTGTTGGACAACTAGTTGACACGGGATATCAGCTGTAGTTCATAGAGAAGACATGCACTATCAAGGATAAGAACGGTAAGATGATTGTCACTGGCACAAGATCCATAGGTAATGTTTTTCAATTGAATCCTATTGAGATGACATGTTTGGTTGCTAAAGTTGACAAGAGTTGGTTATGACATAAAAAGTTGTCACATAAAATGTGATAATATTGTTAAAGCAAGTAGTACATTTGCAATGAGAGGTTTGCCCAAAATTGTGAAGCCTACTAACGTTATATGCAAAGAATATGTCATGGCTAAATAGAAGAAAAGTTATTTTCCTAGCTAGAAGTTTACTACAACAACAAAGGTGGAGATTGTTCACATAAATCTGAGTGGTCCTACGAAGGCAAGAGGATTCTATGGAGAAAAATATTTCATGATTCTTGTTGATGATTTTACTAGGATGATGTGGGTAGCATTTCTTAGAGAAAAGTCTAAAGCATTTGTAAGTTAATCAAGAATAGAGTTGAAAATGAATCTATATTGAAGATTAAATGTCTAAGATCTGATAGAGGTGAAATATTTACTTCAAATGAATTTAGCACGTTTTGTGAAGTACATGGTATTAAGAGACAACTTTTAGCCCTTAAAACACCTTAGCAAAATGATATAGCTAAGAGAAGAAATAGGTTTGTAATAGAAGCAATAAGAGCTATGATGTTTGAAAATGATGCATCAAAGACATTTTGGAGAGAAGCAACAAATACAATAGTGTCTACAATGAACAAAGTGCAAATAAGAGAAGGTACAAACAAGACTCCTTATGAATTATGGTTTGTACATGCACCATTAGTAAAGTATTTTAGAAGCAAGTGTTACATTAAGAGAGATGATGACATTGGTAAGTTTGATTCAAGAAGTATGCAAGTATGTTCCTTGGTTATGCATTGAAAAGAAAACCTTATAGATGTTTTAATCAAAGGGCTTAGACTATTATGATCAAAGGGCTAAGACTATTAATGAGAGCACAAATGTTAAAGTGGACGAGAAGTTTGGAGTTCAAGAAAGAATACTTGATTATAATTTTGATGAAGTTAATCCTAAGACTAATCAAGAAAGTGTTGAGTTGTTTTATGAAAATAACAATGATTTGCAAAATGAGATCCAAGTTATGGAATCGAGAGAAGAACCAAGATCTGAACCTAGAGCAGAAGTAAGAGTTGAGATAGTGACACCAAACAAGAATTTGATAAAGAATCACCCTGCTGATAAGATTATTAGAAGCAAACACAGAGGAGTGATGACAAGAAACAAATTACATGAAGAGTTGTGTTTGATTTCTCAAGTTGAACCAAAAAGTGCGGACAAAGCTTGGAAGGACGATCATTAGATTGAAGCAATGAAGGAAGAACTAGATCAGATTGTGAAGAATGAGACATGAGAATTGGTTCCTAGTCCTAATGTAAAAAATATTGTAGGAACTAAGTGGGTTTTCATAAATAGGATGAATGAACAAGGAAAAGTTGTGAGAAACAAAACAAGATTGGTATGAAAAGGATATTCATAGCAAGAAGACATAGATTATGAGGAGAAATTCACACTTGTTGCTAGAATTGAAGCAATAAGAATGTTTTTGGCTTATGCAGCTAATAAGAAATTCAAAGTATACCAGATGGATGTGAAGTCGACATTTATGAATGTTGAACTTGAAGTTTACATTGAGCAGCTTGGATGATTTCCTTTGACAAGAGAAGGAGATATGGTATGCAAGTTGAAGAAAGCATTGTACAGACTGAAGCAAGAGCCTAAAACTTGGTATGCAAGGGTGGACAAGTATTTGACAAAATTGGGATTTGCTAAAGGTACTACAAATAATAACCTGCATCTAAAAGAAATTGAGAATGGTCTATTGATTATTGTGATATTTGTGGATGATATAATCTTTGGAGGTGATGATGAGGCGAGTGACAAATTTACTAATAAAATAAGGAATTTGAGATGAGCATGGTTGGTGAAATGAAAATTTTCTTGGGTTTATAGATTGTGCAAAACAATGATGATATTTTCCTATCACAAACTAAGTATTTGAAAGACTTATTGAAAAGATTTGGTTTGGAAAGTTGTAAGCCTATTGATACACCTATGGTAATTGGTCACAAGTTATCTAGCAAGGATGAGACATCTATTGTTGAGTAGAAAAAATATAGATGTATGATTGGAGGATTGCAATATTTGACTCACACAAGATCAGATATAGCCAATGCAATTGGTATAGTAGCAAGATTTCAAGCTAATCCTAAGGAATCACATTATGCCACAGTAAAAAGAATATTCATGTATTTGAAGGGTATAATTGATTTTGGGTTGTGGTATGAAAAATCAAATGACTTTATTTTATGTGCTAATACTGATGCTAACTGGGTAGATAGTATGGATGAAAGAAAGAGTACAAGTGGTGGAGCATTTTTCCTTTGAGGAAGATTGGTTTCTTGGGTAAGGAAGAAACAAGATTATATCTCACAAAGTACAATAAAAACAGAGTATGTAGCAGCAATAAACAATTACAATCAAATCATTTGGATGAAACAGATGCTGAAGGATACTTGGATAGAGTTTTCAGAACTTGTTATCATACATTGTGATAACATAAGTACAATACGTATGTCTAAGAATCATGTGTTACGTTCTAAGAAAAAACACATATTTATTAAGTATGATGTTTTGAGAGAGAAAGATATCATACTAGAATATGTTAGTACAAAGGAGCAGATTACATATATATTTCCAAAGCCTTTGCCTAAACACACATTTGAATATTTGTGTGGTATGCTTGGGGTTATGCCCCTGTCCACTTCAAAGTAGATGATGTAGATATTACATCAATGCAATGGTACATAGCACTATTGTTGATCTGGACTTGATGTTGATGCTTCCTCTATGGGGAGTACCTATGTTTGAGTAGAGTCATAAATGACTCTTGTAACTGGTATTGGATAGTGTCTTTGGATACTTCAGTTGATTGAAGAATTTTGAGTAGAAGATTAACATAATGATACCTTTATCATTGATGTCAATTGGGGAGAGAACGCATGAAAAACATCTCATGTGAATGGGGAAGAGAATGAACTCCTTAGTATGGAGGAGATGATGGATACATATTTGATAAGGGAAGTATGTCAATGGGGGAGCAACAACAATGGTGAAGAGTTGTTCCTAAGAGATTCATATTTGATTAATGAAGAGGATTTGAAAAGATGAGAGGAACAACAACAATAGAGCCGTATGTTTGGTATTCTTGGAACTTAGATATTTTTCATCTATTTTGCCATCAATGCCAAATAGGGAGATTGTTAGCATGAATGCTAATGATATTCCTATGGGGGAGTATCCTAGCATTGTTGGAGCATTGGAGAGATTGTTAGCATGATTGTGTGTTGCATTCATGGCCATGTTTGTCATTGATGTCAACATACTGAGAAGATTGTAGAGTAACCGATAGTTTTTGAGAGCTTATGGTTTGAGGATTGAAGATGAGGTCAAGTGTAGTAGGGGATATGTTTTGTAGAGTGTCTTGATTCGGTAGTTAAGTGTGCATGCAGAAAGATGAAGACTAGTGATAGTTATTCAAGATTTATAGAAGACAATTTGTAGACAAAGTTTTTAAGAAGTGGTTTTTGGTAATTGGATTATATTTTCTAATAGGTATAGAATTTGGATGAGAAAAGTTAGACATAGGTAGAAGAGATCATGATGATGATGTCAGCGAGTGTGCAAAGTTCGAGGTCACATGTGCAGAAGATTTGGGAAGACTAAACCGACAATATTATGTAATTATGAAAAGATGTAATGAAGCATGCACTTTTTTTTATCTTAATGAAGTTCTATTGTAATTGTAATTGTAATTGGGAAAGCCTCAAGGCCGACTCAATAAATTGTTTTGAGGACTTGGTATAAATGAAGGATTATTTCCTTGGTTGTAGAATAAGTAGATCAAGTGTATGTGAAGAAAATTAGTACATGCGAGTAAGCGATCTAAGGGATTATTGTGATGCAAGTTTGCAGATCTGGTATTGAGATCTGAGAAGTGTTTGGTGTGGAAGAGGCACAACAAGAGGATAGTGAAAGAATTTGAATTGCTGAGATCAGTTGTAATTGGTATTATTCTATAAGGGATAATACAAGGCCAATTGGATAGTGAGTTTAGAGGTCTTCCCTTGAAGCTATTTGGACAGTGGGTCCTTCTACCTTCTACAACTCCTATCAGGGTTGGAATCTTCTCACAGGGATTCAAAGTCCCCTAACATGGAATGATATATATTGAATGTATTTCATTGGCTCCTAATAGAGTCCATCCTCTTACAAAGAACTTATATATAAGTAAATCATCTTGTGGGTACCATCCCCATCAGGGTTTTTCCTTTGATCAAGGGTTTCCCTAGTGAACATATCTAGTGTTATTGTGTGATTATCTTCTTATGGTTTATGTTGATCACATGTTTGAGAATTAATAAGGTTACTAAAAGTTATTTTGATAAGATAATTGATTCAACCCCCAAACCCCCTCTTAGTTATCTTGGCAGACTTTACTTTCTAACAATTTTCTGACATCATCTTGCACAAGCCTCCTCCTATGAACCTAGTGAACTTAATTTCAATATCGTACTTTTGAATCTCCTTACTATCCAAAAATTTACTTTGTCCATCATGAACCTCCCAAAACGTATATTTGGTAATAATATCACAAGATGCCATCATAAAATTCCAAGCTATTGATCCAATTGGGTGGTTAGCTATTGTATGAGATGAATTTAGATACTTTTGTTGCATAATTGGACTTCATTTTCTGTGGTTTAGAGTACACATTCCAGACTATTTTACCACCAAAGGCTTTATTATGATCTATTGTATTGTGAAAACCTACTCATCCCTCATCTTTTGATAAAGCAACCTCTTTTAATGATATTAAGGGGATCTTCTTTTCATTTTACATATTGTCTTGCCAAAGGAAATGTCTGATCAATTTCTCCAATTTTTGAATTATACCCCTAGGTGCTTTTAAAATTGACATGTAATAATTTGGAATTGTTGTAAGGACCAATTTTATGAGAAATATGCGTCTTAATTGTGATAACCACCTTACTTTCCATGTTGCAACTCAAGCTTTTAGTTTGTCAAGAATTGTTTTCCAGTAAATAGTTTTATTACTTCCCAAGAAAAGGGAAACTCCTAAATACATAATAGGAAGTTCATTATGGACAAAGCCCAATATGTTTACAATACTATCAATAGAATATTTTTCTATATTTAGTAAATAAATCATAGATTTTGAAGAATTTAGTTTTTTCCCCAAAACCATCGTATACATATCCAACACTTTTTTAATCTCTATTGCTTCTAATATCATAGAATTGCCAAATAAAAGAGTATCATCTGCAAAAAGGAATGCATTATTGTGATGGTTGTGCCTTGGATTGATACTCCCTTCCAATAACCATGTAAATCTGGTGGAGAAAAAACCTACTAAAAGTCTTAGCAATTATAATAAAAAGCCTTGGAGACAATAGATCACCCTATCTAATTCCTTAAGCTGTAACAAAAAATTGTACTGGAGATCCATTAATAATTACTAAAAATTGAGCACCCTTTAAACATGCTAAAATCTACTTGTGCCATTTATGAGTGAAACCAAATTTTAGGAGAACTTTAATCAAGAATGGAAAACTCATCCTATCATAGGCTTTCATCATACCAAGTTTTACCATAAATGTGGGAGTACTGTAAGAGGTTATAGGATATAACACTTCATGTGCAACCAAAATGCCCTCAATAGTTTGTTTCCCAGGTACAAATCCTTGCTCAAGCGAGATTATTTTCTTTATGGTGGGTTGTAATCTTCAATATATTGCTTTTGTAACTATTTTGTACACTTTATTACAGAAAGAGATTGACCTTAAAATTACAAAGGTCTCCAGATTTACTATTTTTGGAATCGAGGCAATGTTTGTAACAATAAAATTGTTTAACATTGAAGTGCTTCCTTTAGATTCTTTAATGACTTTAAGTAAATCCCAACCCACAACATGCCAACATTTTTGATAAAATAATGTTGTAAATCCATCCAAACCTAGAGCCTTATCTGGATGCATTGAGAACACAACTTTTTGAATATCCTCCAATGTGAATGGGGCAAGCAACATTCTATTATCTTGTTGGGTTATTAGTTGAGGGATAGCATCAAGGAGTTATTGCTCAAAGTCGTGTTTGTGAGATGCTGAAGAAGTTGGCGCCAATAAACTTTTAAAAAATTTAACCCCCTCTAATTGAAAGCCTTGAGCATCAATTATTAAATTACCTATTAGCTCAAAGTCATGTTTGTGAGATGATGAAGTTGTAGCCAACAAACTTTTAAAAAATTCAACCCCCTCTAACTGAAACCCTTGAACATCAATTATTAAATTACCTATTACATAATCTTTAATTTTGAGTATAGGTTTTTTCTACCCTTTTTTCTTTAGCTAATGTATGCATTTTCTGTGTGTTTTTATCCCCTTGCTATAACCACATCTCTTTGGATCTTTGTCTCCAATACTCCTCTTGAGCACATAATTCTTCCCATTCAGCTTGTATGTCTCTTTGTTTGATAAATGTATCGCCATCTAAGCTAGAGAAAAAATGTGTTCATTTATCTTTTCCAACTCTTTTGACCCTTGTCTTTTCAGTGGAAACATTCCCAAACACTTGTTTATTCCATCTTTTAATTTTTGCCTCAACATATGTATGATAAAATCTAAACATCATTCTCCCATTAACTTTTGGTGCACTAATCCACCCCTATCGAAGAAGAACATGAAAATGAGGATAACAAAACCATATATTTTTTAATTTATAAGATGATTTGTGAGAATGAAGATTCTCTAACATTGAGGCTTTAACAATCAACATAATAGGAAAATGATCAGAATCTAAAAAGTTAGGGATCTCTGATTCAAAGTCAAAATAAAGTAATTTCTAACGTCTACCCTTTCCACAATTTGAAGAAAACCCATACGTCTATTAGTCCATGTAAAGTTTCACTTCATGGGAATTATATCCACCAAGGTATTTGATCTAATAAATTCTACAAAGTCTTCCATAGTTTTCATAGGTGGAAAAATGCCTCCTTGTTTTTCACTTAAAGATCACATTAAAGTCGCCTCCGAAACTGAAATTATAATATGCATATTGCTGTAAAATGACATAGAGTCTCATCCATGTGGATAATTTGTCGTGTATTGAAGATGGGCCATATACATTAATCACAAAGAATGCTATTTGAAAAATGTTGAACTTTAACAAGTTGCCAAAATATATCTTGTTAAACCAGTTGAACATTTGTTGATTTTGGATTCCATAATACTATTAAACCTTTTGAAGCCCTTAAGCTTGGAGAATGGATTGCCTCTATTTAGACCTATAGTGAATATACTTACTAAAAGCCTCCTGTGATAGCTTAGTCTCCTAAAGCAATATTAAATCTACAAATAGAGAATTAATAACTTTTTTGATTCTCTATCTTTTGTCAAAATAATTAATGCATCTAACATTCCATGTGGAAATATTCATTGTGGATGAGGAGAACATGTTGTCCTCCTCATTAGATGTTTGGGTGCAATCAGTCTATCTTTAACGATAAACTATAATCTTGCTTCAATCTCTGCCTATTCTTTAGCATATTTGGATTTTCTACACCTTTTTAGGGGGGTTTCTTATCCACCTTATCTAAAGCATCCAATTGCAATGCTAATAAAATTTGTGAATAGTTATATTCCCCTTGAGATAGCCTACTATTATTTGCTATTTAGTGTAGCAAATCCTCCTCATGGGATGCTAGATTCTCATCCTAGTCTAATTTGTATTGCATAAATTGTTAGCCATTTTTGTTCCCCCCCTTTTGTTCCAATGTTTCCAATCTCACGAAGTACCAAGGGTGATGGTCATGACCATGTTCTTTGGATTATTCATAATTACCATGCAAGCATGTTCATGATATGTAAAAACCTTATTCCTTTCTTTTATATCCCTAAGTCTTAATCATTCTTCATACTACATGTTATGTTATTATGAATATTTCAAGTTGCAATCATGCGACTACCTTTTGTCACCTTGTCGCTCCAATTTAATAGTTAACCGTCAAATGGGCTATGAGAGCACGACGCAGTCTAGTTCACTGTCAGCGTGGCTTTGTAGTGGTTAGTCCTAGCATCCAATTTTAGGTTGTTAGGTTGTGAAGGTTAGCAACATCTACAGTTATTTTTTCCTAGCCATCAGATTTCAGCAAATCAATGCTTGGCATTTCCCCACTTTTCAGAGATGCTTGAAGTTCAACTAAAGCGAGAATATAATGAGCATTGGATGCGTGTCATGGTGGGTTGTAAGGAAACTTGCAACAAAAAATATAACCATTTCCACATAACCCATAATAGATTTGAAATAAATATGCAATTAAAATTCACATGCAAGAAAATAGACATACCCACAAAAATTGTGACACAAGGTATACCCTCATTGAGGGAAAAACTTAGCCTCCAAAAGCATCCATCACCATGTATCATTTAGAAAAAATACCATTGCAATACAACCATGGAAGCTTTCAAAGCCATAGCCACAACCAAGCAATCCATGTGAACAAACATGAAAGTACACATCCCATGGCATGCTTCCAACCTTCACAAATGCTCCCCTGGCTAACCTGTCAAGCTTTGTCCCGCTTGACTCTTTTCTTTTTTTTGTTTTATATCTTACTACAACAACTACCCTTGTGGTTGCTTATATAGTAGCAAGTCCCACAAAACCACCATGTAGTATTACATAAACCACGTGCTACCTAACCCATTGACCCCACATTTAATATTATACTTTAAATTATTTTTCCCAATATTAAATAATTATATGAAATATTATCACAATGTTACAATACAACTCGTCAAGTATATCCCATATGAATCTTTACATGCTATACGTCTATTTAGGTGTAACATTACATAATAAATTAAAATAATACAATATAACAATATTATGCAATGTGTGCAACACTCATTATCTCAACAATCTCCCACTTGTATACATTGTATAGGGTCAATCTATAGCCACATAAATGAACAATGGAATAATCCCTCCCAGCATATCCACCATCATAGATCAAAGTACACCATGTGCTCTATCTTGGTACCCACAACAAAATCAAAGTATCCAACATCTCAAACATGAATAATCTCACCTCATATTATGCCACTACCACCAAACATACATAAAAGTCATCCAAAGAGAAAACCACCCAACCTGTCACATTAGAAGATCATAAAATCCTGTACTAACTAAAATGCTAAGCACAAAAATATGATTTAAAGGTAATCACATGTATCCGTAGTTGTCAAAATATCCATAGCTGAAATAGCACCCACAACAAGTGCCAAACCCATCCAACTATCCATACCTCTAAAGGTATACCAAGTGAATCTCACATCATCAACATATCCAATTTGTAACCTACAATCACAAGGTTCAAGAGAAATACCTGCCACATATATACTAAAAAGCTCCCACTGTAAAAGATAATATCAAATTTGTAACCAATCCACTCACAACATCTCAAAGAAGTGAATCCATGTAGTCTCAAGGACATCCACAATACATAAACTAATAACTTGCAAGAACAACTCTCATCAAAATCTTCAATAGTCTCCCAAGCTCTCCATAACCAACAGAGGAAATAGATAAAGGAATAACCATGTCATCTTTCACATGACATACATGAGCACAAACCAGTGATCACAATCTCTAACCAATCTCAAATCAATGTAAGCAAAAATCGAACATCCAAGAAGATAACCAAGACCAAAGAGAAACTATGCAAATCATAACATGTATCATGTCCTACACACACCTCTAGATGTAAACTATGCAAGTATGATCTCCTCCATAAAACCCCAATCAAGAAGCCTCAACAACACCCAAACTATACCATATAACTAATCATGGATGTAAGCCTTTCACAAGAAGATTAAATTCATTAATTATACCTAATCCAAGGAATATGCCCAATATAAAACCATCTCCCAAACTCAACCAACATAACAACATATGCAAATGGAGACAACCAATGCTAAACCATTTTTCAAATGAACCCTCTAGAACTAACTCATGTACCATAGCTCAAGATTCATATCCATGAAAGACAAGCATAAATATAATGCACTTAAGAGAAACAATGGGCTATACCTCTCAAGTAGAAAAAAAGTCGAGTAGACCAAGAGTGGAGAATGGGAATGCTCATCAAGATAATATCCAAGTCTTCAACCAAGACTCAACTAAGAACAATCTCCTCTCAAGTCCATATCAGATGAATGCCCCTTAGACTCTCTTGTTGAGATCATCAACCATCCCAACAAATACTTCTCTAATCCAAGAGAAATCAACATCACCACTATCTCTAAGTATCCATGAGCACTTGTAAACAATCAATCCATGTCAACTCCAAATGCAACATATCAATATCATGAAGTATTCAACTTATGATCAATGTACTCAATACCAAGAAACTAAACCAAGACCATTGTCAAAGTTCCAATCATAGCCTCAAGAACATAAATATGACAACATGATCTAACCATCTCAACCAAAGAGATAACATGTTCCATATGAACATACTATAACATGTCAAAACTCTAAATGCATATCAAGAGTATAACATGATGTAAAAAATGAAACCATCCTAACACCAAGGATAACATGTCAAATAAAAGCATAAACCACACCTTTACCAAGAACCTCATTAGTCCTCAAGATGCAACCAAATCCATACACCATGAAGAAAACCATCTCCACATACCATGAAGAACCATCTCCACACAACATGAAGATAACCAAGAACCCCATGAGTCCTCAAGATCTAACCATATTTACACACCATAAAGATAACCAAGTGCACCATGCAAATGTTAAAGATGTTTTTGTAGCAACAGGGTCTAAGACAAACCTCCAACATTTGCAACCACTCAATAAATATATGAATGCCAAAAATTCTCACTCAACCATGGTACCAAGGCATCATAAAACCCATCTCCTACATGAAGATCCTCCAGGTCTACACACAACCAAAGTATCAATACCAAGTGAAACCAAAATCTCCAAACTCAAGAAGATACAAACCAAACCAGGAACTAATCATGCACTGTCACCTTATCATTGTCACAAGCTCCCACTAAACTATGTATCCAAGCTATCCATGACATCATGATAAAAATACCATCCTCTAACCATGAGAATCAACTAAAGCATCAAACCATCAAAGAACCCAAAGTGTACATCATGAGCTATTCAAAAGAAACTAAATAACTATGATCATCAATCAAGAAGATATACCACCATAACCAAATTAGGAATCCAAAAAAATGAACATCAAAGATTTACCTCTATATCCAATCATGTCATGCCAATATTCATGGTACCATGATCACATCCATGAACCGAGCAATTAACTCTCAATATGTCCAACTTATCAACGTAAAATAGTCAACCACAATCCTCTGCCATGATTGTACTTGGTAACAACATTTCATCCCTTCTACATGAAGAAAAATTAACAAATCATATAACCTAGGGCATAAACAACCCAAAAACCAAGCCACCAATCTGAATATGCATCAACAATGAAAGATCAATGGGAAAAGACAACCCATATCCAAACCATAAATGCAACTTATAAGTATAGACTGCTTACATCACTACTCAACTTGTAGACCCAGTAAGTCATCATACATATCCAAACCAAACATTGATAACCATATCATCATGAGACCAATTTGAAATATGAATTGAGTATACAATGACATCAAATCTTAAATCTTAAAAAAATATACAATGTCATAAACTACCATAGTCAATATATACCATAAAATTTTTAAATCAATATATCACTAAATAAATTATGTCAAACTTGAATCAAATCTAAACCAATGTGTAGAGCTCTCTAAGAGCTTTTCGTTGACTACTTGAAGTCCAAAATCTGACTTTGTATACCCAAGTTATGCCCTAATATGTGCTCAAAATAAACAACATCTTTTAGGCTCTTAAAACTTGATAAAATGTCAAAATCACAAAACCAAACCTACACCAAGTTGTAGTGCTCTAGATTAGCTTTCAATGCTTGTAAGAAGTCTGAAATTCGATATCTTGAAAGAAAGTTATGACTATTTTACTAAGACAGTCTTTTTACCATTTCCACTATGAACTTTTTTTTTTTTTTTTTTTTGTGATGAAAATTTTGAGGAGATTAAATTTAACAACCATCACGGGCTAAAACTAAATAAAACTTTCATTTCCTCTAAACATGGTTGAACTAGGGCATAATATATATTAAAATTTATGGAAACATCTATCCGGATCCAATGGTGAGGTTTATTTTTACCAGGAGATCATTTGTGCAAGCTCCCCCTAAAATCCATTTGACCAACAATTTTACATGCCCAAGATATTTCAACATTCCATCATAATAGCAAATCCAAAACCCGTAGATATGCAATTAACAACTCATATATCTTTCCCTTTCTTTTATCTTCTCATGCATTCCCATGGATTTAATCTAGGGTTAGAATTATAAAACCATAGCTCTAATACCACTTGTAAGGAAACTTGCAACAAAGGATATAATCGTTTTCGCATAACCCATAATAGATCTGAAATAAATATGCAATTAAAATCCACATGCAAGATAATAGACAACATATCCACAAAAATTGTAACACAAGATATACCCTAAGAAACCCTAATTGAGGGAAAAACCTAGCTTCCAAAAGTATCCAACACTATGTATTATTCAACAAAAAATACCAATGTAATATAACCATGGAAGCCTTCAAAGCTGTAGCCACAAACAAGCAATCCATGTGAACAAACATGAATCCACACATCCCATGTCATGCTTCCAACCTTCACAAATGCTCCCTTGGCTAATATGTTAAGCCTTGTCCCACTCGACTCTTTCCCTTTTTCTTCCTTCTGGCTTACTACAACAACTACCTTTTTGGTTGCTTATATAGTAATAAGTCCCACAAAACCACCAAGTGGTATTACATAAACCATGTGCTAAAACTATGTCCTACCTAACCCATTGACCCCACATTTAATATTAGAATTTTAATTATTTTCTCCAATATTAAATAATTACATGAAATATTATCACAATGTTACAATACAAGTCATCAAGTATATCCCAAGGGAATCTTTACATGTTGCATGTCCATCTAGATGCAACATTACATAATAAAATAAAATAATACAATATGACAATATTATGCAATGTGTGCAACACCCATTATCTCAACATGGGCCAAACACACGTGAGTCTCTTCATTGCATTGTCGCAAGGGTCAAGAGACAATTAATATGATCAGTTTCAAAGGAATTGTTTGTCGAATAAAGAAGATAGATTGAATCTATACCACTCTATCAAAAGCTTCAGTGTTCCAAGTTGTAATGATGCGATAGTCAATAGCCTCAGTCAAATTTTTTTGCTATCGCTCCATTGCACATGGTCAAAGGTTGCCTAGAGTTAAGGTGGCAAAGTGGCGAAAGTCTATTGTCACAACTTCATAGGGTTAAAATATGGGTTAATAGTTAAGGTTGTGATGGAGTGACCAGTAGTTAAAGACATCTTTGCGGGTCAACATGGTTAATGAAGAGATGCAATTGCGAGGTTACGATGGCATGAAACTGTCAGGTTAACGATCATCATAGCTTTGCACGGTTAAGCCATGAACTGAGTTTTTGAGTTGCGAAGTTGTGATGAAGAATCATGGCAATTAAGAAACGAAGGGGCTATTGGACCCATTTACTGTTGCACCAAAAGCCATGACTGTTAGTGAACATGGAACACCACATAATTAACCACCTGCGGGCAGGGGAGCGCGTCGCATCACCCAACAATCTCCCCCTCGACGCGCATACCAGGTGCTTACGCGGGTCGGGATGGCACCAGGGAGATTTGAACCCATGACCAGGCCAAAACCAGGCTCTGATACCAATTGTAGGGCCCATTTACCGTTGCACCAAAAGCCATGACTGTTAGTGAACATGGAACACCACATAATCAACAACCTGTGGGCAGGGGAGCGCGTTGCATCACCCAACAGGGGCATCACAATATTAGATGAAGTTAAAGATAACCAGGAGTTAGGGCTGCAAATATGCGAAATGCTTTGTCCACATCTTCACAGGGTTAATGTTGTAGTTAAATTTCTGGTTGTGAAGTTGCGAAGAGAGGTAGTAGTCATCCAAGGTAGTGTTCACGAGGTTGCACGGTGAAGAAAGATGTCTATTTGGTGGTTCCAATGGAGTGACAAATGCAAAAATGGATGGCTTTGCATCATTGCATGATTAAAGGGTTTTTAAGTCCAAATTGCGATGAGGATGTGAGAAGTCCAATTTTATGATGATTGCAGGGTCACAATGGCTAGAGGGCTAAAGTGATAAAGAGTTGCAAAGTAGTGATAATGCATGAAATATAGATATCATAGTTTCGAAGGGCCAAACAGTTAATGAAGAAAATGAGCTATGAAGCAACGAATGAGCGAAATGCTTAAAAGATATAGGACCACATGGAAAAGTTTGGCTATTGAGTTCTGTTGATGACATGGCTAACCTAGCATAGTCACGAACACAAAATCAAGCAGCTCCTTTAATAGCGAATAAGTCCTTGATCGTTTGCAACCACTCTTTGGTGTTCCCCATGCCTGGTAAATGCAAATTTTATCCTTTTGCCACTTTGTTTATCCATCTACCCATTCAGAGTAGTTATGACCACCGTTTTTGTCTCTTTAGGGCTCAATTTTCACACAAAGATCATAATTTCCAATGTTGGAATGTACATATGATCGAAATTCCCTTCTGATTCTCAATTATTGCTCTCCTCTATAATCTCAACTTCACCCAGTTGGGGTTTGAACTCAATGTAGTATCAGAGTTATGCTTGAACTCTATAAAAGGAAATTGCAAATATGTTTTAGGGGTTCCTCTATATTCTGCTATGTCTACTTGCAGTAGCCTTGTGCTCTACAATTTTATTCCTTTCCTTCCATTAATGAAATAGCTCTCTTCTGTACCTCTTCTTGCCATTCATTATTTGTGCATATATCTTGCCTTGTTTTGAATGTTTCTTTCCTAGTTTCTAAAGGTTGTATGTTGTGTTCAAACTGTTGATGATTTTTGTATTGTGAAGAAGTCTTTCCTTCCAGCATTTGATCAGTTCTAAACCTGCATGTGATTATTTGGGAGTAGAATAGAGTTAGGATTTGTGTATTTGGGCTTTTCACTGACATGTTGTGCATCCCTGAGTAGAGTTGTAACTATTTCAATTAGGTGCATCACCCCCTCTAGTTTAGATTAGGTAGTTTGATTTCATGCATCTCCTTCTCCCTTTTGCTCTCAAATCGTAGTTAGGTGCATCCTGATTGTAAGGAAGCTGACCTTCTCTAGAGACTCAATCTCATAGTTCAAGTCCTGCAAATTGGAGATTTTTTTCATGTTACACAAGGTCACTTGAGTGTCATACCTCAAGCAAGGGTGTAGAATTTTGTGTCAATAGAAATCTCTACTTAGACTCAGTTGGGAAGTACATATCTATAGATGATAAAGTGTTTAATGGATTAGGATGGAATACCAAATTTTCATCTTGGTGTAACTCCTATTGCATAAACCTCTGCTCAGATTTAGTTGGGAAGTACATATCTCCATATGTTGAACTATTTAATGGATTATGATCCACTACTTCTTGCATATTAAATAGACATCCTTGAATAATCCACTTCTTTATTATGTTGCAAGTCTAACAAGCCATCTGTTCTAGTATCCTGCTGAGAAAAATCCATTTCCTCTACCATTATCTCATCAATTATGGTCTCAAAATATTCTACTACCAACTTGTTTGCGAAAACTTTAAGGTCTTCTTCTGAAATATTTTCCTTAAAAGTTTTTGATAAAGAGTGTAAAGAGGGATAATCAATTAACTTGAAAGGCTTATCTCTATACATCAAGGCATGTACTAGTTTATTTAAACTGGTTTAGATGATGTATTGATCACATTGCAAGGCTATTGTACAAAATTGATTAAGTAATAATTCTTTTTTCTCACATTTGTTAACTAGAAAATCTAGAAATCTGGGAGGAACAACCATCAAATTGATCCATGAAAAAGATAATAGAGTAAACCATAAATAGATATAAAAGTATTGATCTCCAGAGCTTGACATATTCACATCATTCAGTTAAAGAAAAAATGTCAAAAATAAATGCACAATCCATTATGTGTTGAAAGATGCTATTAACAAATATTAAATGCATATAACTAATTTGAAAGGAGAATGCCATAAATTTAGCAATATATTTCCAATGCTTCCCAAATGGAAATCCACAAAACAAACTCAAGAAACCAAAATTGCAATCCTTAAAATGAAAAATGAAAAGTCCATAAAATCCTAAAAAGAAAGCTCTACATTTATACGAAGAAAATCAATGAAAAGTAATTCATGGGAAACCAATAAGAAAATGTATAGATTAATTACATTAATAATATTATAAAAAAAATACTTTTATTTTCATAAAATTATTTATTTAACATTATCATTCAACTAGTTATTTCCTATTAAATAGAAAAAGATACATAATCATTATACATCTTAGAATGTATGTGTGTACACATGTGTGTCTACACACACACACACACACACACACACACATATCAGGGATAAATTTAAGAAACCCCCTTAGAAAATTTATAAAATGTTAGTGAATCCATCATTTTTTCAGGAGGGAAAAATTGTTTTTCCTTTGTGATTTTTTTTTTTCAATGTACCAAAAATTTAGTTTTATTGGCTATTTATTTTTCCAACGTGGAAAGTTTTCATAAAATTGAGCAATGAATTCATTGTTTTGGGTGAACTACGTAATTTATGAAGTAATATTTTCCTCTTGAATGGAAAGAATATATAATTTATGAGGCGATGTTTTCCCATTTGATGGAAAAAATACATAATGTACTATTAATGTTTAGTGTTAGAAGAAGAAAAACATGAATTAATTGATATTCTGAAACTATTGTTGATTCCATAATCATATATATATATATATATATATATATATATATATATGCTTACATCCCTATAATAGTTCATGGATTAGCAGTAGTACTGAGATCATGTTATTGATTAATTGACATACTTCATAATGATCGGGCACTTATGTTTATCAAGCCTTGTATCAGGTGTCAATACTTATTGTGCCTTGTTATTGTTATCGAGTGTTAATTCTTATTGTGCCTTGTTATTGTTATCGGGCACTAACTTATGCAAAGGTTGGTTGTTATTTAAACTAACATGCCTCCGAAGAGGCATGTCTCTACATGGCCCTTGGGCCATGTAGAGACATGACTCTTCGGAGTCATGTCTTTCACCCTTATATATATGTGCATAAGCTGCCGCAGGGAAAGCATCAATCACACGACATCCAAGTACCTACAGTAAGCGACAATATTGTATAAGCATCATTTTGTTATCACCATTGTTTCATTTGATATACAACAGTTCATTTTTATAGTTACTGTTGAAGGAGAAGGATAAACATATATATTACTGAGATCGCTACCATAGAAGAGAAAATATATTCTACATTGTTCAAGTAAGATATTCTCTACAAGTATTTATTTGTAATTGTTTTATCTATTAGAGATCCACAATAATTAACATGTACAAGGTTATTTTTCCCCTTACTTGGAAAGGGTATATAATTAATGAGGTGGTTTGGTTTGTTTTAATGCAAAAAAATGTAATGCATTGGCAAATGTTGTACAACTTTTTTCGAAGCATGTTAAACATGACAATTAATTATATATCAACGGTGGAAGTTTTATTTTGGGTTGATCTAATTTTAATTTCTGTAATGGTGACAAGTGTCCATTGTCTTCACTGTCACCTCCACTTGGCACTCTCTATGTAAGTTGACATTAATTAGATGTCCCATCACTATCAATTACAATCCCTCTGCCATTCACTTCACATGCTTCACTTTTGGTTTGGTAGTGAAGTAAAATTATAAACTATAGTCTTACATATGTGGGAAAGATTTCCAAAGATTTTCTACTAATAGAATTTAACTTTAAGGACTAAGGGATATGAAAGGTTAAATGAATGCCATGGTAGCTGACCTTATTAAGTTATTAGTAGGCTCTTTTCTTTTTCATTTATCAATTTATTTTTTGAAGTGACTATGGTAGTATTTAGTGGTGCAAATTACTCAGTTTGGGTAAATTGTTTGTAATGGATACTCCAATAGGATTGAGCTGCAAATGGGAAGAGCCACAAAAGGCATTTCTATGCCCTTTTCTTGATGAAAAATTAAATGAAATTTTCAATGATGTTGAGCCTTTTGTCTTTGAGGTCGTGAAAATGGTATTCAGCTAGGAGTTTCTGGAGAGTGAAAATAGGTATCGTGTCAACACGGACATTGCTTCCTGAATTCTAGCATCTCTCTTTGATCTCAAAGGAGAAAAGGCAGACAAGCTTATGTTGTTGAGGAAAAAATTCAAAGAAGTGTATAGGGGTGTTGACACTGATGTCATTACGCATGCAAAATTAGATGTGGGCATCCCTTGGGTTGGTCGATTGTGCAAGCTTTTACAACCTAACCAAAATGTGGCAATGCAATCTTTTCTGTTGGACCTCAATTTTAGACAATTGAGGTGCCACAGGAAATGGGCACAATGTGGGAGAGACTTTTTAATAAAATGGTTTTATCTAGATGTTGACATTGCAAAGGGCCTTGCATGGAACGTATATCTTGATAAATTTATAGATTTAATACTTACATAACAATTCTACACTGATGATGGGCACCACCACTAGGGTTTCCCAAGTTTGAAGACCCCTAATTGACAAATTACAAGAAAAACATGCATCATTCCTCATGAACATTATAAGTATCATTTCAATATTAATGAAAATATACAACGTCATTTCAAGTTTTGATTAATAAATTATGGACTTGCAGACTCTTTGAAAGATATGGAAATATATTTTTAAAGTTAAATATGATTAAGCTTTAATATTTATAAGTTTTTCATTCATAATGAAGTTAATCCCTTAAAAAAGAATTGTTGTTGTCCTTTGCAAAGAAGACGTGTCCAGTTTACTCAAAAAAAAAATTATATTATTAATAATAATTTTTCAAACATTAATTAATGTTTTTTCTTATGAAGTTTAATGTCATAAACAGTGAACATTCAATGCTATCCATTCAATTTTAAAAAAATCAAAGGCTGAAATCATTTTGGATGAAAGTTCAGAGTGAGGATTAATTTTTTCAGTTGTCCCCCGCAAGGAAGACATGTGTCCACTATCCACACACATGTCCATGTTTTTTCAAGATAGTTTGACATCATGCGTCTCTTCTTAAGGTTTTTTTCCTTTTCGGCAACTTGCATTTACTGTCACATCGTTCTACAACATATGCCTTCTTTATTTCTTTCATGTTAAGGGCAGTTATTTTCAAAAGGTTTTCTTAACAATTAAATTGTATACCTTTATGGCATTTATAGTTATAGGTTGGAAAGAATCCCTTCACCTATCTATCTCAATGGTTGGCTTTCTAGGCTCCACTTTTCTTCAATGGATACTTGGATAAAGCTTTCTTGCCCCTCTCGACTCATGGCCTTTGATAGACCTATCAAAATAGATTGTATGAAAATTCTCAAAGTTAAGAACATGGTCATTTGGTGTGTTGTCCTATGATGCTTAGGGACCTAATTTGTTAACAATCCTAATAGATTATGGTCCAACTCAAATATTGTATACATGTTCATTATGGTTGCTCACTATTTTTATGCGGACCATTATCTCATAGCCACCTAATGTAGGGAATTGTTTGAAGATGTTCTGCTTGGTGTCTTGGATACTATCCTCCAAAATATTAGGGTTGGCCTTACCATCCCATTAGAAGAGAATTATGACATGATTTATGTTCATGGGGAACCCTTTGTCACCTACCCAATCATCTTCATAGAGAACCGGATTGTCTTTTGGGCAAAAAGTGATTCCTACAAGAGGAACCTATGTTTCCTCTTCTATTTATGCTCAATCCTTGAGCCCTTAGAAGAAGATTGGTTGGAGGAGCACTTCATGGAGGAGGATATTTTGCAAGATAGAACCCTGAGGGTTTCTATTAAGGACCTTTGGGAGGCCTTTAGAGTGGACTAGTGACTATCTTGTACTTTTTGTTTTAACTTAATCTATAGAGCTCACTGAAACTCAAGCTTTAAAACTCTTGTTACATTTTCTTTTATTTAACTTTACTCCTACTTCTTTAAATCTTAACATTATTGTTAATCTATTTAGCATAGAAAATTACTATGTTGACTATGGATGCTTTTATTGGAAGTTTTTTTTTGAGTCATTTCAAGTATAATGATGAACAATGCTCTCTTTTATTATTTTCCTAGAACATTTGGTTATTTTAGGGCTTACATATCAGTCAAATTTAGGTGAAATCCTTGAATGGTATTTACTCTTATGAAAATTATAGCTAGTGTTCAGGTTTACTATACTCTAACCCTATTCGATGTTATTTTGGAATGGTAGTTGCTCTTTGCTATGACAGGTGGATTGAAGGCAAACAAAGGGTTACCATCAAGGTGTCACTTCAACATTGCATTGTGTCTCTTTTAAAACTAAATATCATTTGTAAATAACCTTTAACAAACCATTCTCATTCAGATGAAATTCACTGTAATAGGGGGTATGCCCCCTAATATTTCTTGTAAAAGAGGGGATGCCCTCTTCAAGTCTCATTAAAGAAAATGTATGTATACAAGACTGCAAACTTGGGCTATACCATGGGTTTTCTTTACCCCGTTATTTTTTCCTTGGTGCCTACACTTTGAACAGGTTGTATGTAAATATTTTGATATTAATAAAATGGGTATTTGATGCATTCTATGGGATTTTCTTGTAAATATTTTGCCTCTTATGGGAATTTCTTGTAAATATTTTGCCTGTTATGAGCATTCTATGGGCATTGACCATTAGATCACCAATGATCAACAATGTTCGGTGGATTTCAGGCTAAAAGGGTAATAAGTCTCGTCTTTTCCATAAACTACCCCAAAATCTTGATGTGTTAAAATATTAAAAAACATAAAATATAACTTAACTTTCATTGCAACTCAGCTTTCATATCAATTGGTTTTCAAGTAGGAAGGAAAAATGGGGCCAAAACTTTACCAAAGGCTCCTGTAATGATGACATGTGGATTGTTATACATGTCACCACATCAACTAGTTTTCTTAGACTGCAACCTTACATTGACTCTTAGATCACAAATGATCAAGGATGCGAGGTGTATTTCAAACCAAAAGGGAAACAAACATTACCTTTTACAACAACAACCCAATAATAATGACACATGTCCACTCTATCATATCACTACGTGTTGTGTTTTCAATCAACAACTATGAGTATGAGCTTTAGCTCTTAGTTGTAGTATGTAAGATCAAGAATGTACATACTAACTGAAAGAAATGCCCAATATGTGTTATGTACCAAATATTAAATTTTTAAATTTATATCTTTATGTAAAGTTGTGTTGACCAAAAAACACCCTCCCTCCAAAAAAATTAAATTTAAATGCTTAAGTCCACCCAATGGTCATGTCCCACCTTTAATATTAAATAATGCCAAAGGGAATATGAAATAATAAAATAAAACCTTGTTGTATTTCCTTATTTCCTAAAGTTATTTCCCCCACAACTTGCCTCGCTGTTAGATCTTAGGTAATCTACGACTCTCACTTTCCCGCATTTTGAAGATGCAAGTCCTGTATGCAATGCAGGGATACAACAATGTAACACACGTCCAAGGTGGGGCCTTGTTTCTTGTTTGTGGGTCATCCTATTTCTAGCTAAGGTGGACGATGTGTGTTGGCATATAGATGGATTTTTATTGGCCATTGCTTTCCTGCATTCCATTTCTTGTTAGGATATTGTACGATGCAAGAAAGTGACTTTCTAACATGTGGATTTGTGGGCCAGACTTTATTGTGTGGGCCACAACATGACAAGGTGATGAATTAGACTGAGTTGGTGTATGGTGGACATTTCATTGGCCAAGTCTCTGATATGGTTAGTTTAGTAGGCCCTCATTTCTTCAAATTATAAAAGATGAAAGGTTAGGGCTTTGATAATATGACTATGTTCCATGTTACAATCTTAGGATCTAGCATAAGATCGTGAAGTTAATTAATGATGTTATGATATTCAACTATCATAACATCGTAAAAGTGTATGGTCACAGGAGATTGTAAGAAGGGATATGATCTTACAATATGTGGTTTTTGTAAGATTGTAAGTGTAGCTACAAAGGTCTTCCAAAGCCACAAAGATAAAGGAATTATTGTAGCATCGTGACAATCATAAGATCATAAAGAAACTTCAAAGGAGACCCGATGTTATGATAAGCTGACGATCGTAAGATCATAGAGATTATTGAGGGTGCCTCCAACCATAAGATAGGTTAATGATCATATGATCATAGAACCTTGAGTTGACCATGATAAAGGTGTTCTAACTTGTCCAAGCTAGAAAGGAAAAGGGTCTTCAACGAATAAAATTGTAGGAAAGGTACAAGATGAACATTGAATATTATTGACTTGCTAATACGTTTGACTTGGTGTGCTAATAGGAAAAAAGGAAAATGAATCTTTAATGGCATATTGGATTTTTGATCATCTAAAAATTTCTTTCAACATCCCCATGCCTAGTAAATGCAAAAGGAGCATGCACTCATCATCCGATTATCCATCTACTCAACTATGCATTGATTAGTGTCATTTCCATCACTTTAGGGTTTATTCCAGTCAAGGTTTCCATGATTTTCATGCCCCTACAAGTGTACGAAATCAAATCTATTGTTTGATTGTCTTGCTTGTTCTCTGAGAACTTAATGGTAGTGATTGTGGAATAAATTCAATTAGAAATATCTTAGTTATGCTTGAGCTTTAAAGGAAAAATTTTAAAATATTTAAAGGGGTTGATCTTTCTGTTATTCTCTAGTATTGCTTCTATGCATACTACTATAATTTCTCATGCCTCTGAGCCATTGTAATCCTCTGTTAAGTCTCTTTTAACCATTAACACACTGTGTAAGATTTCTTTGCCTCTGGTTAATGTTTTTGTCTATATTCTGCAATTTGCATCATTGTATCTACTTTTGACATTTGAATGATATTAAGTGAAGAATCTTCATATAGCATTCTTTTGTTGTCTAATCTACACATGGCTGTTAAATTAAGCAAGATCTAAATCTGTATTCTTTGAGGTTATAACTAGTTAGCTATGCATTCATGGGAAAAGATAAGGTTAAACACTCTATTTTGGTGCATCACTCCCTTAGATTAGATTAGGTAATTTTATTTTATGCATTCCTTCTCCCTTTTCCTCTTCAAGAGGAGTTAGGTGCATCTTGATAGTAAAAGAAGTCGACCTTCTTTGGAGACTCAATGATGCAAGAGCATCCTGGGTTTCCTTGTAATCCTGTACCTTTTGTTCATTTTGCCAATTGCTGCCAAGTTTTCAGTTATTGCCAAGTGCTAGTTTCTAGTGACTATCGAGTGCTAGTTTCAAATTATTGCTGAGTACTAGTTTCCAGTGTGTGTCAAGTTCCAGTATGTGTTGAGTTGTCCAATGTGTGTCGAGTTATCCAATATATGCCAAGTTACCCAATGATTGCTGAGTGACTCTTCATGTGCTAAGTTACTTAGTTTATGCCGAGTGACTCTTCATGTGCTGAGTTACCCAGTGGATGCCGAGTTCCCTAGTTTATGCCAAGTGTCAGCATTTGGATGCAAATTTTCTATGAGCCAACTTGGGAGATTTATTTCGATCGTGATATTTATGTTAAGATCTTTTCTTGGGATGTGTCCAGACCATTGTTGGGTCGACCTTTCTCTTATGTAATGTTCTAGAATGATCTATAAGCCATTTTGACAAGTATAAATAGTGTGCTTATGCCTATGTCTAGAAATACAAATTTAAAGCTAGATCGTGGATCTAGAAGTCATATTTTGTATCTAGCCGTAACCCAGAAGGCCTTACGGTTTGGCATGTATGTATGAAGATGTTTTGATGAATCAATAAAAGTGTTTTTCTCTTCTTCCTCCTCTGGTTGTTGTTTTTTGTGATTTCTTCCATTGTGTTAACTCTTGCAAGGTGGTTTGGATAGCTGGGTGAGCCTTTGGCCCTAGTTATTCACCCCCTTTGCCTGCATCAGTTGGTATCAGAGCTTGAGGTTCGTCTTTGTGGAGATTGGATCATGTAAAACCCTAATTTTTATTTGGTTGTAGGGTGGCAGATCTATAGATTTGACCTATAACTTGCAGAGGGTTATGATCTTGCAAGAACCTAATTTATAAAGATGGTTCATGGTAGAAGAAATGTTGATGAGGCTATATTGGATTAGTTGAGACAAATTGAAACTAGATTAGATGCTGTGGAGATAGCCCAGAGGAGAGGAGCACATCTTGATGATGTAAGTGATGATTACGCAACAACACCAAACCATAATCTAGAACCTGAAGAAGATCAAGATTAGGAGAGATTGTTGTGAGTGTTGTGTAGGGAAAATTCAAAGCCTACTGTAGAAGTTCTTCCTTATGATGGAAAATTGGATACCAATGCTGTGTTGGATTAGATATTTGATATGGAGAAGTTCTTTGAGTATGAAAATACTCCTAATAATAGAAAGGTGGAGATTGCAGTTACTAGGTTGAAAGGTCGTGCATCACTGTGGTGGGAGTACTTGCAAACTGATAGACAAAGAAGAGAAAAGGAGAAGATCCAAACTTGGCCAAAGATGGTGAACAAGGTAAAGAACAAATTCCTCCCTGCTGATTATCAAGTTAGGTTGTTGAGAAAGATGCAAAATTTGAAACAAAAGGATATGACTGTAAAAGAATATACTAAGGAATTCTATAGATTAGACATCAGATCTAGACATGTGGATGATGATGTTGAGAAAATTGCAAGGTACCTAAATGGATTGAGATCTAGAATTCAAGATGAGATAAGTTTTGTGAAGTTGGAAAGTGTAGAAGAAGCATATCAATATGCCTTGAAAGTTGAGGAGATTTTAGCAAAGAAGCATGAACAAAGACAAAGAGGTAGAGGTGGTAGATTCCAGAGAGGTAGAGGTAGATCTTATGGTGAAGGTGGTAGATCTAATTTTTTTGTATAGGATAAAGGAAAATTTGAATGGAAGAATGATGAAAAAGGCAAGACCAAATGAAAAAGTGGTAATTCTTATCGAGGAGACACTAATTCTTACCGAGGAAGAGGTAATTCTTATTCTAGAGGTGAATTTCATGGTAATTGTTTCAGATGTTGTAAGGAGGGACATAGATCTTTTGAATGTAGATCCTCTGAAAGTGGGCAAGGTAACAAAAATGCTATGAATCAAGGAGATGATGAGGGTTCACCAAGTGGACCTGAGGCTAGAGAAAATCTAATGGTGAGAAGAACCTTATGTAGTAAGGGAAGTGATGATGAACTTGTTTTAAGGAGGAGTCTTTTCAAGACAAGATGTAATACGGTTGAAAAATGCTGCAAAGTGATCATTAATAGTGGAAGTTCTACAAATCTAGCATCAGAAGAGCTGGTTACCAAGTTGCAGTTGTAGAGGCTAAAACATCCCAAACCTTATCATGTTTCATGGATCAAAGATGAGCAAAAGATATTGGTAAGTGAGCAATGCCTTGTGAAGTTCAAAATTGGACATTACTTTGATGAAATTTTGTGTGATATTATGCCTATGGATTTTTGTCATATTTTGTTGGATAGACCTTGGCAATATGATAGATATGTTGTACATGATGGAAGATTGAATCAATATACTCTTTGGGTGAATGGGAAGAAGCAAATATTGTTACCTTTGATTGAAAGTCCAAATGAGGTTAGTTGCACTACAATAAAAGTTTGCATGGTTAATAGGAAACAATTTGAAAAGAAAGTAAGAAGAATCAAGTTTGTTTTGCTATAGTTCCTAGAGGACCAAGTGTTGATAGTAATGACTGAGTAGTAGAAGCTAGTAATGACCAAGTGACAACAGATAGTGATAGTCAAGCACCAGTAGAAATTATAGAATTACTGAATGAGTATAAAGACATTATTGTTGATGATATTCCTAATGGTTCACCTCTAGTAAGAAGTATAAGCCATTGTGTGTATCTGATTCCTAGAGCTAGTTTTCCAAACAAAGCACCATATAGATTGACACCTACAGAGAATGAAGAACTTAACAGGAAAGTGCATGAGTTGTTGTAGAAAGACTTGATCAGAGAAAGCTTGAGTCCATGTGTTGTACCTGCTATATTAGAACCTAAAAAGAATGGATAATGGAGAATGTATATTGATTCCATAGCTATTAACAAGATCATAGTGAAATATAGGTTTCCTATGCCAAGGATGGATGACATAATGGATTGTTTGAATGGAGCAAAGTATTTTACCAAGATTGATTTGAAGAGTGGTTATCATTGGATTAGAATCAGAGAAGGTGATGAATGGAAGACTATTTTCAAGACAAAAGATTGTTTGTATGAATGGTTGGTTATCCCTTTTGGTTTGACTAATGCTCCTAGTACTTTCATAAGGTTGATGAATGAAGTTCTGAAATTTTTTCTGGGTAAGTTTGTGATTGTTTATTTGGATGATATTTTGATATTCATCAAGACTAAGGAAGAACATCTTGAGCATATTAGACAAGTATTGCAGAGGTTGAAAGAGGAAAATTTGTTGATTAATCTAAAAATGTGTTCTTTCATGCAATAGGAAATTGTGTATTTAGGATTTGTGATTTCAGTTGATGGTTTGAAGATGGATCCTAAGAAGGTTAAAGAAATTTTGGAATGGCCTACACCTAAGAATGTGGTTGAGGTAAGATCATTTCATGGTTTGGTTAGTTTTTACATAAATTTTATAAAGAATTTTAGTTATGTTTGTAATGCTATGACTGAGACAATGAGGGGAGATGAAAATGACTTCAAGTGGACACATGGAGCTGATAAGAGTTTTGAGACTTTGAAGAAAAAGGTTGTTGAATTACCTGTATTGACTTTACCTAATTTCAACAAAGTATTTCAAGTTGAATGTGATGCAAGTGGTAATGCAATAGGAGTTGTATTAAGTCAAGAAGGTAAGCTTATTGCTTTCTTTAGTGAAAAGTTGAATGACGCTAAAAAGAAATATTATGCGTATGATCAAGAATTTTATGCTATTGTCCAAGCATTAAAGAAGTGGAGACATTATTTGATTCCTAAACAGTTTGTATTGTATATAGATCATGAAACTTTACAATACTTGGGAAGTCAACATAAATTGAATCAAAGACATATGAAGTGGGTTGAGTACTTGCAAAGTTTTACATTTGTGATCAAGCATAAGAGTGGAGTTACTAACAGAGTTGCTAATGCATTGAGTAGAAGATGTTCTTTGTTACTGAAATGAAGGTTGAGGTTCTTAGTTTAGATGAAATAAAAGAGTTGTATGATGCTGATCTTGACTTTTCTGAGGCATGGATATAGTGTAGAGTACCAAATCTGACAGATCACATAAGCAAGTATGATGAGTATTTCATTCAAGAAGGTATGTTGTTCAAAGGTATTTAGTTGTGTATTCCTAGAAGTTCTATGAGATTGAATTTGATTAAGGAAAAGCATAGTGTTGGATTAGCTGGACATTTTAGAATTGATAAGACATTGAGTTCACTGAAAGAGAAGTATTATTGGCCACAAATGTATAAGGATGTTTTGAAATTTGTAAAGAGTTGTGGAGTTTGTTAAATTGCAAAAAGGGTGAGTCAAAATACTGGTTTGTGTACACCTATTACTGTTCTTGAGAAACCTTGGACTAACATCAGTATGGATTTTGTTCTTGGATTGCCTAAGATAGTGAAAGGGTATGATTCCATATTTGTTGTAGTGGATAGATTTTTTAAGATGGCTCATTTTATACCATGTAAGAAGACATTAGATGCTGAGCATGTTGCTGAAATTTTCTTTAAAGAGATTGTGAGATTGCACGGATTACCAAGAAGTATTATTTCTGATAGAGATAGTATGTTGGTTATTTTTGGAAGATTGTGTGGAAGAAGATGGGTACTGAGTTGAAGTTTATTTCTACATTCCATCTACAGATAGATGGATAGACAAAGGTTATGAATAGAAGCTTGGGTAATTTGCTGAGATGTTTAGTTGGAGATAAGCCAAGTAATTGAGAAGTAGTGTTAGCACAATCTAAGTTTGCATATAACAATACTATGAATAGGAGTACAGGGAAAACACCTTTTGAGATTGTTATTGGAATGCATCCTAGAGGTATATCAGATTTGAGAGATGTTGTTAGTGAAGAAAAGAGAAGTGTCACAGGAGAAGAATTTGCTAATTTTATGAAGTCTTTGCATAAGGAAGTGAAGTTGAGGTTGCATAAGGAAGTAAAGTTGAGGTTGAAACAAAGTAATTATAAGTATAAGGAGAATGCTGATAAGTTTAGAAGACATCATGTTTTTGAAGTTGGTGATGAGGTGATGCTTCATTTGAAGAAAGGAAGATTCCCAGTTGGAACATACAGTAAGCTAAAGATGAGAAAGTTTGGACCTTGTAAGATCTTGAAAAAGTTTGATAGTGGTAATGCTTATGAAGTTGAGTTACTTGATAAAAAGGATATATTTCACATATTCAATATTTTTGATTTGTATAAGTAGCATGAGTCAGATGATGAAGTTGTTCTATCAGAAGATTATCCTAAGAAGTAGATTGAAGAAATTGGACAGATATTGGATCAGAGAGTTGGCAAGAGCACAAGAGAAAAAGATTACTATGAATATTTGGTGAAGTGGAAGAATAGACCTTTTGAATATGCTTCATGGATTTCCCAATCTAAGTTGGATTCAGCTTAGGTTGTGACATCTCAATGATTCAAGAAAATCATTTCTTCCAACCCTAGTTGTCTAATGTAGGAGCATCCCGAGCTTTCTTGTAATCCTGCACCTTTTGTTCATTCTACCAGTTGCTACCGAGTTTTCAGTTACTACTGAGTGCTAGTTTCCAGTTACTTCCGAGTGCCAGTTTCTAGTTATTGCCAAGTACCAGTTTCCAGTGTGTGCCGAGTTTTAGTATATGTTGAGTTGTCCAGTGTGTGCCAAGTTATCCAGTATATGCCGAGTTACCCAGTGAATGCCAAGTGACTCTTCATGTGCCAAGTTACCCAGTGTATGTTGAGTGACTCTTCATGTGCCGAGTTACCCAATGTATGACAAGTGACCCTTCATGTGTCGAGTTCCTCAATTTATGTTGAGTGTCAACATTTGGACGTGATTTTTTTGTGAGCCAACTTGCAAGATTTATTTCGATCGCAATATTTATATTAAGATATTTTCTTGGGATGTGTCTAGACCGTTGTTGGGTCAGCCTTCCTCTTATGTAATGTTCTAGAATGATTTGTAAGCCATTTTAGCAAGTATAAATAGAGTGCTTAGGCCTAGATTAAGGGTAGAACTTAGAGGTTGAAAAGGGAATGCATATGTGTTTGAAAATGTGAATTTAAAGCCGGATCGTGGATCTAGAAGTTGTATTTTATATCTGGTTGTAACCCAAAAGGCCTTACAGCTAAGCATGTATGAAGATATTTTGACGAATCAATAAAAGTGTTTTGCTTTTCTTCCTCCTTTTGTTGTTGTTCCTTGTGTTTTCTTCCATTGTGTTAAGTCTTGCAAGGTGGTTTGGATAGTTGGGTGAGCCTTTGGCCCTAGTTATTCACCCCTTTGCCTGCATCACTCAACCTCATAGTTCAAGTCCCATTGCTTGGAGGTTGTTTCCATGTTTCACAAGGTTGACCTTAGGTAAAAACTTTGGACAAGGGTGCAAAATTTTGTGACAATAAGTTGTTTTCACTTGTGTTTTTATTGATCAACATAATTTTATAGTTCTAAACTTTTATGTAGCAATAGTATATCAGAATCGTAAAAAAACTTCTTCGTTGAGGAATGCAACACAGTCTGTCAGCTCTTTCACCACTTTTAGTATTTTAGTTCTCTTCTCAAATTCAATTTTTGCGTAATATCTTGAGGACTAAATGGTTTACAAATTATTGTACTAAAAGTGTAGATTATAGAATTTAGGGTTTGACTTTGAATCATGCATGTAACTTTGTAAGCCTAAATTGTTTGTAGTGAGTAGCTACTAGTTAAATTCTAGAATTCTAGGTAATTTCAAATGTAAATTATAGAATTACTTTCAATCTTTAAAGGCCAAAAGGAGTTATAGTTTAATTTTACTTATCCCTATAAATTATATTTTGCAACTGTGAATAGATATTCAAATTTTACAACTGGTACACATCTTAATGACCAAAAGAAACACAAAGAGTGCAACACAAATAGGGGAAACAAAAAGATTCGACATACTTCTTCAAACTTCTTAAAATACAAGGTTTCACTGATGAATTTCATGAAATTTATGATCCTGTTATATATGAGAAAAATATCATGGAAATTAGATGTTCACTTGAAAATAAGTGGACAGATCCAAAAAAGGATGAAAAGTATTCTAAGTATAACACCAATGTAGGGACCATAAAATATAAACTAGCAATGTGGCTTGTTGGAATAGCTTATTTGTTATTTCTTCCAATATTCCTTTGTCTAGAAATTGTCATGTTCAGTGCCAAAAACTATGATGAAAATAGAAAAGCAATTGTTAATAAACATACTTAGGAGTTAATTTTTTCCATAACAGAGACTGAATTTGCTAATCTATAGGGAGTAACATGGGTAGCACAAAACTCAAATGTGCACATTGACCTAGAAAACTTGGCAGAGTCATATGAGAGATTAACAAAAAATAAAAAAGATTAATATGTCAAAGGACTAATATTATTCCCATTTAGTGTTCAAAGTGATTATAATCCTCCTTATAAATTTAATATTTTTTCACAATGGATTTAGGATACTATATCATTTCTATCATTTTTTTTGGAGTTGGAAAGTAATGAGGAAGTGGGTGCGAACATTTTAGAAATGATTTACAATATTCATTGTCAGGTAGTACCAGTATGATATAATTTTATTAGGCACATTGTTCATAGCATGAAAGAACAATTGTTAATGACTAAAAGTAGTTCCCAGAAGAAATTTAGATTGACAACCTACTTGTGCTATCTTCTGCTATCAAATCATTATCAAATATTTCAAAGTAACTTTCTTAAGCTTAATGTTCAAGTATACCAATGGTAACCCATTATAAGAATGAGTGATAGCAGAAGGAACTATAAGGATTTTTTTGACTTCTTCTTGGCACCGGTGTGTCATATAATTATAGACTCTTCAATGCCTAGATTGCCTGAATCTTGTAGAAATTGCATTCAACTAGGAAGTCAAATATAATTGGTTGATTAGTACTTCATTGAGGACTACACTATGTTAAGGTTTTACGGTTCAATGGTAAAACCCTTCAAACTTCCAATACATGTGATACAAAGGATTTTTGAATTGGAATATGTATGACAATTAGAGAATGTAGATGTACTATTTCATCGCCAACAAAAGAAAAGCCTTTATTTTTTCTTTCCTTTCTCATGTGGAGGGTTCACATCTAATGAATCAACATTCCAAGTGGCACATTAGTTTTAACCCATGTTTAATTTGATATTGATACTTACTAACAATATGATCTAGTAAATGTAATTAGCTCAAATCCTGTACAATATGGGTACAAACCAACCTAGAATGTACATGAGAGTATCCCATTGATTGAAAGATTTAGAAACATGGAGTCTTGGGAAGCCATTACAACAAAGTTGGATGAGTTCTTTGCTAAAAGCAATATTTTAGTTCATGAATTGTCAGCACAAATTAGAGAATTGCACAACTAGAAAAGATAACGAAAGCCCATCAAATTCTACAATTTTTACTAGAAAGTGGATAACCCAAGTAAAAGGCCTATTCTAAGAGAAAAAAAGGCTGATTATGAGCTTTAGGGTTGGACTGACACAAAAATTAGAGAGTTTTGCACAATGCAGAAGAATCTCGGTGAGCCAAAGACCTCTATAGAGTTTGATTCTTTGGACGAGGATAAAAATTTTAGTCGATTATGGGATGATGAACATCTAGAAGCATTAAAATTATTACCTTGAGAATAGTATGAAGATGATTAGAATGAGAATTTTGTATATCCCCAAGATTCTCCAAGTACAAGTACAGTCTCACTCTCTTCGTCATTTTCTTTACTCAATATAGAGAGAAAGGAAATTTATGATAGAGGGGATGGCTTGATAAAAAAATATAGGTTATTTAGGTGATGGTGGGTTGGGACCAAGTGGTGAAGGAATTTGGTTTCCACCTCAAACATCAGCTCCACCAAATCATGGCATTTCTCCAGTAATTGAGGGTGAATTATCACTATCAGGTTCCTCAATAAGTGTTAGTGTCATTTCTAGTTTTCCTAGATTTGTGTCACCTTCAATTTAAACTCCATGATCTAGGTGGATCTAGAAGGCTTAAATTTTTCATAGTCTCAAAATATCACATAATCAACATCAGTGACTAGAGCTTCTTGATACAATCTTGATGCATTTTGAATCGCGTCGAAAGGAGGTCATGGTGAAAAGTTATGCTTGGTCAAAGTTTGGGTCAAATTGGCAAACCAAAGGTTGACTTAATAAAAAGAGGTGAAATCTGACCATCTCAAAAGTGGTCAACAATGGGTCTTAAATTGTAGACCTCATCGAAAGCTTTCCAATGGCACTCATTTCATCAGAAACATAGTCTATATGTAGAAGTTATGCTTGTTTGAAGTTAGAGGGAATAAGGTTGAAAATGATGACATCACCATTGATGTCATAATCCCAATCAGCCCAATGACATGGAAAATTAGTCCCATTTTTAAAAATGAAAATGGTCTTTTGAACGTGATGATTATATATATATATTTTTTCCAAACCCCAACATAAAATATGGATTAAAAATAATCCCTAAAAATATGGGAATGGAATATATTCAAGCCCTTTTTTACCATACACTTCAAACAAATATTGTTATTTGTTTGATTAATTAAAGGGGTGTTTTCATTTGTATGGCTTGTAATTATAAAGGCCAAAATAGGGAGTTATTTGTTAATTATTATTTGGGAAAAATGGTTATTATGTTTGTTATTTGGTTTTAGACCAAATAAGGAAAATATTTTGTATAAAAGGGGGCTATTTCCTTTTGTAAGGACAATTAGTCCTTGAGAAAAAATAGTCTTGGATAATTTTTAGAGAGTTTTTGTAAAGGAAGGAATAGATTTTCCTTGTGAGAGAATTTGTAAGTACGAAGACGTTGTCTAGTGTCTTCAAGTGCATAGAAGAGACTATGAATGTTCGAAGCTTGGATTATGTAACAAAGTGTTTTTCTTGACAAAATTAATAGAACAGTCCCCCGATTGAGAAGCAAACCCAGAGACGTAGTCTTACTTGGACGAACTCCATATCAAATTGTTTGTGTCTTTTTATTCTCTTCCTTACTCTCTCAATTCTTTAAGTTTTTTATTTTTATTAAACACATAGTTGATTAATTGTGTTTAAAGCATACATTTTCTTGTAATTTCAATGGTTTAAAATACATACCAAGCATTTACTGCTTGGATCGGGAATTAAATCTGTATTTTGTATTAAGTTATAAAACTTTTAAATCCTAGTTTACATATCACTCCACCTACCACTACCCTTGTTCCTAGTAGAGTAAAAAGGACATTACAAGTGGATGTGGGTCAAGTTCAACTAGGTAGTGAGAAGAAGAAAAAGGTTATGCCAACGGTTGTCATTACCAATCCAATGTTGAGGTTGACAATTGTCACTAATACAATTCCTTCAAGACAAAACCCTCAAAGAAGTCAAAAAACTCCACTAACTAGTGATAGTAGGACAAAGTTAGGAATGGATCATAGTGCAATAATTAGAATATCAGGCATAGGTGGAGATAACTACATCAGTGCAAGTGTTATTTCTCCTTTGAAACATAATTTTATGTCTACAAGCCCAGATTTTAGTTTCAATGATTTTGCTACAAGTTTACAACAGGTCAAAATCAGTAATAGAAAAAATAGAAAGGCCTTGAAGAAGGTAGTAATTATCGCAACTCGTTATGAAGAACTTGCATCGACTCGGATATTTCCATCTTATGACCCAAATAAAGAATTGATGGAGTTTACAATTGTTGTGCCCCCATAGATAGATAATAATCCATCAGAGAGCTAGATAGATCCACCACAATTATAGGTTAGCACCCTATCAATGGATTTCTCTAAAGTAAAAAATGTGGACAAATTTAGTGTGGCCAAAATGATGAACAATGTGGTCTACACTTCACTGTTCAAGTTGGAGAGAGAGAAAAAGAAGGTAGAGAAGACTATTAAAAAGTTAAAAGAAGAGTTTGGAAACCAAAAGCTACAAGAGAAAGCAATGGCTAACAAGTGTAGAGAATTAAAGAAATTGATAAAAGATGATTCCTTCAAAGAAGCAATTGAATAGAGAAAAAAAATGGAGGAATAATTAGAAATTCTAAAGAAACAATTGGAAGAAAGAAAGAAAAATGAAAAAATGTGCAATGTAAACATTGGGGTAGTAGAATAACTAAAAAGGTGAGGGAACAATTGGAAGGAATAAATAAACAAATTGAGAAATAAAAATATTCCATGGTAAGTTTGTTCAAATAGGTGGAGTCTATGGGAAAGATAAACAATAAATTAAGTGAGGATTTGGAGAATGAGAGGGAAAAAGAAAAATAGTGGGAAGACAAAGCACATGAAATAAGGAAACAAGGTGAAGATGATTTGTCAAAAGTACATGGAGAGCTAAATGAGGCAGATAAAATAATCAAAAACTATGAAAAGCTTGAATCAGTCAATGGACAAAATGAAAAATACAGTGAAGGGAGATAAAAGAAACCATTTGGGGGGAGATTAAAGAAAATGGTGATAAGTTGTGTGATTGGTTTGAATTATATGATACTCTTGATGTTGTTTATTGAGATCAGAGAGCATGTTCAGAAGGGAAAATATTTTTTTTCATAAGGAGAGCACTACAAGAAAGATTTTAAAACAAATCAACACAAATAGTGATAGGTATTTGGTAAGGGAATTCATGACCATGACATTGCAACATTGTAGGCAAGCTATATCATTCAATCTATTAGAAATTGAGGGAAGTAGATGAATATTTCACATCATTTCAAAGAAATCTTACCAAAATCAATGATAAAACAAATGAAATGAAGGGTTTTGGTTTGCCAAATCAATCTACAACTACAAATTTAATACAATTTGTTGGAAGGAAAGCTTACCTAAAAGAGTTGGAGGACATAATGAGATCTGGAGTAGTCAAGTTTCCAAGGAACACAACTAGTCAAGGAATTGAGGATTGCATCAAATAATTGGAAAATCTAAGGGTACTACTAGATTCTTTCTTTCATTCAAATATATCTTCCAAATATAAAATTTGACAAAGTTGCAAGTCATTTACCATAACATAACAAGCATCCAACTTCCAGCTGAAGCAGAATGAGACATTTTTTTAATCTTTTGCTTCTGGATTTGATTGTGTTCATTTTTTTAGCATCAACATTTCAGATCACACTCTGTGATCCATCATCGGGATGAGAGAATGCAAGAATGAAAAAATGTGAGCAGATCAAGCCAGTGCAGAAGTTAATAAAGGAAAAAGGTTGGAAAAATGAACACAATCAAATACAGAAGCAAAAGATTAAAAAGTCTAACAGATTATGGAAATCTAATCAGATAGAATGAGACATCCTAAAAAACTTGGCAGAATCATCTCATAGTTGTTCAATTGTAGTATGTGAAAATACTTTTAATCATTAATTCATTTCTGTAGTACTATATTGTATACTTTATTTCTATTTGTAATGGTTAGATAGTGTGTGTGAAAAATGTGGAAAAATATGCAAACACACTTCTATGAATCATTATACTTGAAATCCTTCAAAATAACACCATGAGAGTGTAAGATCTCAAGAATCGACTCATAGCCTCCTATCATCAATGTGCAAAATCTTCAAAGGTTTGAAGTGGTGACTCTCATATGAACATTAGCCTTGGTCTTCACAAGTACATTAAATGAATAGAACATTCAAATGATCATGAACATGCAAGATATCTCCAAGTCTCCAAGAAAGCTTCAAAAAGGTCTATCATAATGGTAGCATAAGAAGTCATGATCTTCTCATAAGAATTCTATAAGTCCTCAAGGAAATTGCATGAAAGCTCCAAATAATGGTGATAATAAAATTTCCTCCTCCCAAAATGAAGGAAGGAGGTCTCCTTATATACCAAAGCCAAGAGGCATTCCCAAATTGGAGGAAAAATGAAAATTAAATGAAAAGGTGTGACCCACATAAGAGAATGTGCAATTAGCATTTAATTAAGAGATGTGGAGTGTAAAACTCCATAAAAATTATAAGATGAGGGGTGTTTTTGTATAACTTAAATGTAAAATAATCCCTTTTCTTATAAAATAAAGTGTGTGACATTTATTTAATTATTTCTTTTAAAATAATAATTGTTGCACATAAAATTAAGTGAGGAGGGGTTTCATTTAATTAAAAGGGAGAAAATTTCTTTAATTAAATAATACAAAAATCAGGATGATCCAACCATTTATTTAAAATTAATTAAATAAATTAACTCCAATTTAATCAAGGAAATTGATGTAAAATAATAATAATTAATTAAATAATTCAAATAATTTAACTTGATCAAAGGAAATGGTGATGTAAATATCGATTCAAGCTTGAGATAAATTATGAAACCAGGGCACATAGTCAAGGTGACCATTTTAGGGTGCATGCATTTGCCCCTTTTTGACTAATGTGTGTCCACATACATGACAAGCACATTAAGTCAAAGAACTATAGAATAAAGCGTGTATAAAGATTGATTTATGTCAAAAATATATAAAGATTAAGCATCCAACTCTTGTTCTGTCAACATGCCATCTAGGATTTTACAGTGCCTGGAACAAAATATGTTGCCATGGGTCTTATAATTGTAGGTTTGCCCAAAGAGTTTTTAGCAACTATAAAATTCATGAAATATATATAAAAGAAAAAGAAAAATGTCAACACCCAAAAAATAAAATATCAGGCATTGACTTGCCCCAAGTATAATAATCATCTGCCCCAAGCTAGCTAGAAAAAGATGAGTAGATTTTGAATCAACTTTGCAAACAATGAAGCTCAATAGAGTGTTCTTGCCCCCTTAGGATCAAAATTGAAATGAAGGAAAGGCTAAGCAAGAATAGGATAGATATGATCAAATTAGAAAAAGGTTCATGATGAAAGATAAGCAAGATACAGATCAAGAAACCAAGTCTAAATCACTAAGCATGAAAAGCATGCCCCAAATCAAAAGAAAGAAGGGAGGCAAATGAAAGACAAGAAGATGGAAGGAAGAAGAGGGAAAATGCCTAAAAAACCATCAACTATGCAAGATATGACATTTCAATTGAGATCACGAACAAGTGAGATCACGAACAAGTGACATGTACTAAAAAGTACAATCGTGATAAAAGATGATAGTAAAGAAATGATAGAGACCTCCAAAAGGTAAATAGACAAATCAAAACCTCCAAAAAAACATGGAGATAAAATGCATGTTCATGTACATATGAAACTTCTTTCCATCCTATGTACTTACTCATTTCAACCAAGATTAAGATCCTAGTTTTAATCACCAAGCTAAGCTACACAACCTTCACTAGTCAGAACTATGAAGATATGAACGTAACTCTATCAGAAAGATCACACAATCATCACTAATCACCAATGTAATCTAAAGATATGAATGTGATCAGAAGCTTCCCACAATCATCACTAGTCACCAAGGAAACTATGATGATATGAATGGGATTTGGTAGTGTTGAGAAACACTGCAAGTGTTGAGATCAAAACCAAACAAGCAAGAAATCTACCAAAAATGTGTCTCATGGTCCATAGTTCTCTAGCTATGTATCCCAGAGAAAACCATTAAGACACTCATCAATACTAATAAAATTACTCATAAAAAAAACAAAAAAAAACCACGGTTGTTGATATTGAAAAATACCATTTTTTTTCTTTTATAATTTTTTTTGTATTTTTGGAATCTATCACTTTTTTTGTATTTTTTCAGGACCCATAAATATATACAAATTCCCCTAACAAGAACAAACATTAGGGATAGAACTTTTTCAAATCAAGCACATCGATAGGATCAAGGAGCTAATCTCCCTCAGGTGTAGATAACAAATAGGCACCTGATCCAAAAGTAGTTGTAACAATAAAAGGACCCAACCAATTAGGCACAAATTTTCCTTTTTGAGCTCTATTTTTCTTATTCTTAGGATTCTCATGCAAAACAAGATCTCTCACTAAAAACTCTCTAGGGAAAAGTTTCTTGTCATAAATCTTAGACAATCTTTTCTGATAAAATCTCATGTGATCAAAAGTAGTTTTTTTCTTCTCATCAAGTAACTCAAGTTCTTGTAATCTCATAACTCTATAATCTTCATTTGTCACCAATCCATTAAGAGTAACTCTCAGTTATGGAATCTCATCATCTAAAGGGTCAATATTGTAAATATGAATAACATCCTTACTGGCAACTATAGAATTTGAGTCTATCAAGTTCCTCTCAATTTCTTTTGAATCATAAAGTTGTCTAATAACTGGAGAATCTAGCTCATGAGAAATATGTGAGTTTGAAATCTCATTATTTGTACTGGGTTGAGAATCAAAAGCATGAATCACATCAATACCCAAATCAACTATAGAAGGCTCTAAAGATAAATCCAATTCATACTTATTTGAATATGCTCTTTCATCATTGTTTTGTATATTTGAATCATTTTTAATTTTTGAAGAAAAAGATTCATTAACTCAACCATGTCCATCTCCCCAAAGAAGATTAGTAAAAGGGATCAAGTCATCACATATATCTTGTTGATCAAGTAAATATACTTCCTCATCATCATCATCATCATCATCATCATAAACATCAAAGATGGGTCCATCATCATTTTCTTCTTTGTAAATCCAATCTCTAAAAACACTTCCTTCTTCCACTTCATCCATAGGAAGTAAAGGTTCAACCAAAGAAACAACCTCACATCCCTCCATTTCACTATTAATTGTCTTAGATTCTGTCACACATTCTACAGATTCTTCAACTGTCTCATCTGAAACTCTATCCAAAGGCATATGTGATTCTGCTGAAATATTAATGATAGCCAAAGTATTAATTCTTAAAATACACATCTCAATTTCATTATGTGCAAATGTAACACACCAATGATATGTGGAAGGAATGACTTTCATTTCATGTATCCAAGGTCTAGCCAGTAAAATGTTATAAGAAAGGGTACTAGTATCAACCACATGAAATATAATATCTCTCTCAACTGACTCAATCCAAATATTTAAAACAACAATTCCTTTAGATTGTCTTTCACTACCATCATAAGCTCGAATAGTAACCTTCTATCTAGTATCAATATCATGTTCTGAATATCCCAACTTTTCAAGTATGTTGAAAGGACAAATATTCAACCCGACACCCCCATCTATCAACACATGTCTAACAAGAGTTTTGTGAATCATGACTTCAATATGTAAGGAAAGATTATGTGGATGATTCAAATCCTTATCATTTTCCTTAATTGTAACCATGTCGATAACATAGTTTGCATCAGAATATCCATAATTTTGATTAGAATAAGTATAATTCACTTGAGATTTCCCATTCTTAGATGATTCACCCTTTTCATGCTTAGGAAATGGATCCTTATAAGCTTGTTGATCATTATTAGTAGCATGAATGACACCATCACCATTAATTACTAACTTTCCATTATCAATCAAATTCTAAATATCATATTTTAACCTTTAAATTTTTTCTATAGTATGACCGATTTTTCTCTAATGATATCTACAATAGGCATTATCATCCCAACGAAGACCCTTCACAAGAGGTGTTTTCCAACTCTCAATAAAAGTTAATAGCTTGCCATCAACCAACTCTTTCAAAAAATCCTCACAAGGTCTACCAATCTTTGTAAAATTTCTTCTCTCTTGAGGATTTCTATAATTGTATCTAGAACTATCTCTATTATTTTGCTAAGAAGATGTTTGAAGTTTCATAACATGAACACTATTTGATAGCTTATAATTGCTTGGTCATCAAACTTAGGTGCATCAACTATACCATCATTAACCACACGATTCCCTTTATAAGAAGTACTCCTATTATTATTTCCATTGTTATTATTATTGTTTCTATTATGCTTGATAATTCCTTGATTTTTCAAAACATGTTCAATATGGAAAGTTATTTCTACCATATTATAAAAAGTATCAAACACTCATTTGCCAATTTCATTTCTCAATTCAAGAACCAAATTACTCACAAGTATATCAATTTTCTCTTTTTCTATAGTTTCTCCAGTGTAATGAGAACATAAGTTTCTCCATCTTTGCAAAAAGGTAACGAAAGGTTCTTCATGATCTTGTTTGAGGTTGCATAAATCTAACATAGAAATTGGTTTTTGAATATTGTAAGAGAAGTGTTGAATAAATTTTTGAACAAGGTTCTCAGAATTCTTAAGTGGGGAAGTAATCTTAGTGAACCATTCCATAGCTTGACCCTTTAAACTCCTAGGGAACAATCTCATAAGATAAGCATCTTTGTGTGCAAATTCCAAGCTCAAAACATTAAACTGTCTCATATGACCACTAGGGTCTCCATTCCCATCATACATATCATAATGAGGAAATTCTATTTTCTTTTGGGAATTCAACCTTTAGAATACTCCTCTCAAAAGGTAGAGTACAAACACTCTGTAGAGAAAATGGATTCTTAGGTGTAATTTTATCCATTAACATCTTTATATT
Organism: Cupressus sempervirens; assembly: GCA_028749045.1. Taxonomy (NCBI): domain Eukaryota; kingdom Viridiplantae; phylum Streptophyta; class Pinopsida; order Cupressales; family Cupressaceae; genus Cupressus; species Cupressus sempervirens. The sequence continues at coordinate 1,059,217,080 of CM053785.1, read as the reverse complement.
TTTCTTAGTTTGTTCTTAAATGAAGGATTTTGTCTCTTGATATTCTTATTCACATCAAAATCATAAGGTACTTGAACACCTTTTATGATTAAATCCATGAAGTATTTATCCTTATTAATTTGACTGTATGATCCATGTACTTGTGAAATTTTGGGTCTTGCTCTAATAAATCATAATCCACACCAAAACCATGTGTAGTAAATTGAGGTTGTTGTTGTGGATTCCTTGGAGGAGACATTTTCCTTTGCTGATATGTAGGAGGAGGAGATGGTTGTCTCCTATTTCCCTTAGAGAAGATTGTAAAGGTAACATATGTCTAGTAACTCTTAGAGGAGGAGAAGGAGGTGGAGAACCATTACCACCACCAAGAAAAAGTTTCTGATGTGCTATTTCATGAGATCCATTTTCTGCCTCACATTGTATGAATGCACCCAAGTAAGATTTTTTTTTCTTGTAGAAGATGTCTCTCCTCGTCACCTCTAGGAGATATAGGAGGTGGAGAAACATTGCCTATCTAAGAAATAATATCATTAACCATTTTTTGAGCCATATCTTTAATCATTTTTCTAGCTTGGGCTTCTATATACATACTAGCTTTACTAAACTAACCATTAGGGGTTCTTGGAGTTTTGTTGAGAAACTCTTGAGACCTAGCCAAACTTTCATTAATTTTTTGTGCTACTTGTTTCTCTTGCTTCTCCAAGAATGATATCTTTTCCAATTCATCTTGTATAATTTTATCATCCATTGGGTGAGACAATTTAGGTGATAATCTAGGAGGAGCAAGCAATGGAGAGTAGTGTTGATTTCCTCCAAAAAAATCATTTTCTAAGGTAGTTCCATCAATATCTTCATTATTTATGCAAGATACCAAAGGTTCAACCCCATATTGCCTCAATAATCTATCATTTATCATGTCATCCATGCTATTATCTTTGTTTCTAGTGAATAACACGTCTTGCTCAAAAACAAAGAGGGCCTAGGTATGTTCAATTTACTAAGATTGCTAGGAGGAGTAAACTCAATTTTCGTTTTCCCCTTAGGTGTTTGATCAAAGATAGGTTCTTTTCCTTTACATTTTTGATGAGTTGGAACTAAGAGTAATTGAACAAAGTTAACTTGAGCTTGTTTACCATGACTCACTTGAAACCTAGTTGTAATTGACATGAGAGGGAAAAAACTAGTAAATAGGAAGACTCCAAGAAGCATTGGTATCACTCTTGCGTAGTAAAGTAATCACTTGTCCAATTAATAAGATGTAATAATGTAATTTTTTGTCACTCTTATTAACTTAATCAGCCAATAGAGGTCTCACAATTGGTTAACACAATATGACACTGTTGGTCTCACAATTGTGGAATTATTCAAGAGTTATAATGCTATGTAATAAAATGTAATAATATGAGATAAATTGATATGTTTAGACAAGTGAATACCCACAATCCAAGGATGAAAACAAAGAATCTCAAAGAAAACTTTCTCCACTAGGGAAATCTCTAACTTTTCAAGTTTGATATTGGCAACAAGATAAGACAAGACTTACTAACTCAAAGATAGCTATGATGCAAGGATCCAAAGTGACAACAAGTTTAGATGCTCAAGATTAGGTCCACAATGGTCAAATCAACTCAAGAATGACAAAAACATGGTTACCCTAAAGTTCAAATAATGAATGATGAATTGTCCTTTTTTAACCAACTAAGATCAATTTTAGATTTATAAATAATAATCAGGCACATAGAATAGCAATTAGGGATTTCAAGAAAATGTCTACAAGCAATAGCCAAGGGACAAAGTAACCTTGCACATGAACAAGAATAGTGTCATAGTATGAATCTAATACCTAGAACCACTACTGTGTATGTTCTCAAAATGTTTCTCAATCACACACATAGTCCTAGAAAAGAAAATTTGGCAGCACTAAGGTTCTTAGTAATGGTCAACTCTACAGCTTTTGCAATCTAGAGTTGATGAATCCAATCTCGGCGCACTAGGATTTTGACATATTCTAAGAATTTAATTAATCAGGGATATTGAGGAGATTTGACAACACAAAAAAAGACTACACCCCTGGGGATTTCTCCCACAAAGATATTTATATAGCGGTTGCTACTACCACCTCAAAAATGGTTATTATTGCTTGAAATTCTATCCATATGGTTGACCCAATAAAGGGAGTGTCCACTACGACTAACCATCGATAATCAAGGAAGAATCACAAAGTTGTACCACAAGGGGACTTGGTTTGGATTCAAGGGTTCCAAGTTTCTAATGTGCCCAAAAGGGAACAGAGCATACTCCTCTAGCCTCTGCACCTCACCCAAACATAGCAAAAAGGAATCTTTGACATGCTAATTCAAAATAACCTCAATAACTTTTTGGAAAAGCCAACAAAAAATACCACCAATATCTAAAGACAAAGTACTAATGGATGTTGAGGACAAACCCAAGTGTAATAGTGAGACAATGATAAATATCCTTCCCTACCTACAAGGAGATTCATCGTAAAGAGGAGCTTCACATGTAAAGCAAGCCAATGAAGCTCAGTCCTTCAAGATCTCCAAATAATGTTCATAAGGCCTAATTACTATGTGAAACATATATGCATGAAAGCAAATCTAGATCCAATTTTAGGGCACCAAATGAAGTGTGAATCTATGAAAGCATGTAAAAGCACTCAAGCCAAACACATGAGATATTCATTTTAGTTCTAAATCCAAATGTTATAGAGATCCAAAAAAATACCTAGTAATCCTTGCAATGCATCTTTTCTCTATTGTACCTTTCATTTACGCTTGAATGCCCGCTCACAATGAACAAAGCAACAAGCAAAACAAGCAAACACAAGATATGCAATATATATCCAACTTATGCAAACCTAGGGTTAGATCTAAAAATTTGATTTTTAAGAGTGATAATAATTAGAAAAAAATCCAAATGAAAGCTCACATCATGCATTGATCCATTGTGAAAATTAAATACAAGCTATTCATTAAATGCCCTTTTTTAATATTGATTTTTGACCTAGTTAACAAGATTAGACCTATATGATATGAATTCAGATCCAAAACCCTAAATACAGAAAAGAGACCCCTATCAAAAATTAAATAAACTTTCAAAAATGTCATAATTTTAAAAAAATCTTTTCATTTGTGCCCTAAAGAGCCATTTTGTCAAAATAGACTATTTTTTGCAAATTGAATTATTGAACCTTAATATGATCTCTACAATAAAAACACAAAGAAAAAACCCTATTTAGAATTCAAAGAATTTTCCAAAAATGCTTTTTTTTTTGAGAAATGTGCTAATTTGTGACCTAAAATGATTTTTCATGAGAAATCAAGAAAAATTATAAAAAATTGAAAATACCTCAAAAAATCTAAAAATTTCACTGAAGCTTCTCTAATATGTCGCCTACCTTCAATAAAAAAATCAAACCAAAATATCAAGGCATTTGGGAGATATAATCAAATCTTTCAAAATCTAGGGTTTTCTTCTCCAAGCAACTCTACACAAGGGGTTAGCTCCAAAAATATCCAAACCAGCATGAAAGAGGTGGTTGCCCCATGGTGGGTGCTAAAATTGTGGACAAATATGCAAACACACTTCTATGAATCCTTATACTTGAAATCCTTCAAAATAACACCATGAAAGTGCAAGATCTCAAGAATCAACTCATAGCTTCCTATCATCAATGTGCAAACTAATCCCTTTTCTTATAAAATATAGTGTGTGACATTTATTTAATTATTTCTTTTAAACTAATCATTGTTGCACATAAAATTAACCGAGGAGGAGTTTTTTTTAATTAAAAGGGAGAAAATTTCTTTAATTAAATAATACAAAAATCAAGATGATCCAACCATTTATTTAAAATTAATTAAATAAATTAACTCCAATTTAATCAAGGAAATTGATGTAAAACAATATTAATTACGTAAATAATTCAAATAAATTGAATAATTCAAATAATTTAATTTGATCAAAGGAAATGGTGATGTAAATATCAATTCAAGCTTGAGATAAATTATGAAATTGGGGTACATAGTCAAGGTGACCATTTTAGGGTGCATACAGATAGGAGTTCCAAGGTTGTACTTTGTTTCTTGAATAGGATAATTGTAGCAGAAAGCATATGGTAACATGCTAAATAGGCCTCTCAAAGACAAAAGAGACTATGATACCAATTTTGATGCTACTCTTCCCATCAAACAAATTGACCTAAAGCTGTTGTTGCTCCCTTCTTACTATGTAAAATGAACTCATTGAATTGTATCAATTATCATATGTATATAATATATATAAGTGTTGAGATATCAGTCAAGTTTGTTATTAGTGACAAAATTTATTTAGATTTTGTATGGCTACCAAGCTTATTGAACAATCTACAGTGTTTTCCATGTAATTCAGTAGCCACCGAGCTTTACAATTGCTACCGAGTCTTCTGGACTAATTCTAAGTGGCCATCGAGAATTCCAATGGTTACCAAGGGAATTTAGTTAATGTGAAGTGCAACAATTCAAAACGAGGAGAATCAGGCAGTGTGAAGTCTAGTAGTTCAACTTGAGCACTTCAGTGGTTACCGAGCTTTGCAATTTCTACTGAGTTTACAGTTCATGGAATATAAAGCTAGTGTTAACCAAGCCATATTCTTTACTAAGTGAAGTCATGGTAAACTAGTGATTCAATTTTTTCCAAGTGACACAGTATCTACTAAGTCACCAGTGTAGACCGGAGTTCAAGAGTACTTTGAGGTGATTAGTATGGACTAAGCTTCTACTTCTACCAAATGCATGATGATGCTAAGTAATGACAGTTGATGTCGTGTATTAGAACTTCACCAAGCTAGTCTTTAGAACCTAAGTATCCTCATTTGGGCTGACTTTGTAATATTGGTGTTAACTTGGATATGGCCGACTTTGTAATTTTATAAATTGGATTGGTATATATACAATGTATTGTATCATATCCAATGAGTGTGAGTATTGAAGATAATGAACATGTAAGAATGCGAATGAGATCAAGCACAAGATAAAGTATATATTGAAGCTTGTATCAAAAAAGGAGCAACAAAGACATATCCATCACAAAAGGTGATTAGTACTCAAAGGAATCTCTATCAGCAATTTAGTTGTAAGTTAGAGATGTACTATTTCATTCTAATAGGTGAATTAGTTTAAATCCTTTAACAAGGTAGACTTAACAGTCTTTCTCAAAATCTCTTTACCGAGTGCATACTTTATTGTGTGTCTGTAAAAACCTCTAACAAGGTGGACCTAGTAGTCCTAATTTTCTCCTAAAAGGGTAGATCATTAGAAGTAATCATTGTAAGCCTTAACATGCCAACTATATGTTCTAGTATTGAAGTTTTTTGGGTATCATCCCCACCCTAGTTTTAATTTTTATTTGGAAGGTTTCTGCGTCACCAAATTATTATGTTCAAGTGTTATGAATGTTTTATGTTTATAGTTTCTAATGAATGCAATTAGATAAATAAATGATAAATGGTATATTGCTATAAAGTGCTGAATAGGATAATGTTTTAGAGGTTACTGATTCACCCCTCCCCTCTTAATAACCTAGCATAGTCTTGAATATTTCTAACAATTGGTATCAGAGCTTTGTGGTTCTGAGGGGAAAGTTTAACAACTTGAGCAAAGATCAAAGATATGGAGATATTCAAACTTGATAAGGAGATTGATAATGAAAAGTTGGATTTGGAAATGGCCATTGCACAACACAAGAAAGCTAAGGAGCAACTTTACCAATCCCTAAAAAGAAGGAAAGGACTTGCAAATCAAATGAATGGTCATTAGTACATTGAAGAAGAATCGAAGATATTTTCTTTTCAAGCAATTCAGATAAAGAAAATGATGCAATCAAAGAACTCCTAGAGAAGAATGGTTCCCTACAAGAAGAAGTAAGAAAGCTCAAAAGAGAACAAGAAATTTAGTCAATAAGGCTATGTGAAATCTTGGAATAGAGGAATAAAATGAAAGAAGAAATGGATGGAATAAATAATGAAATCTAGAACCAATCCCTTCAACATGTAGATCTTATGGATCAAATATCCAATGCAAATGAGGAAATCATGAGCCAAAGATAGATCAATGAAAGATTAAGAAATGATCTAAATTTGGAAAGAAAAATCAATGAAAGAATAAGAAATGAGCTGAGGTCTATAAAGAAAAATAGTGAAAGAATGAAAAATGACCTAAACACTAAAAGACAAATCAATGAAAGAATAAGAAATGAGCCGAGGTCTGAAAAAAAAATTAGTGAAAGATTGAAAAATGACCTAAACACTGAAAAAAAAATCAATGAAAGAATGATGAAATCCTAAGTAGACATGAATCAATTAAATCAACTAAATGAGAAGAATCTTTATAGGCAAAAAGGTAAAACAATAATTGGATACAAAGAAGAAGTTGAATCCTCTAAACAAGGTTCTCAAAGGAATCAAAGACCTACTTGTAGTCACTGTGGTAAGTTAGGTCATACATCAAAAAAATGTTGGAGTAATGGTAAAGAAAAATTCAATGGAAAATGCTACAATTGCAGTCAGCATGATCACAAGGCTAATGAATGCAAAGAGAAACAAAAATTTGAAGGCAAGTGTCACAAATGCAAGAAATAAGGTCACAAGACATCAAATTGTAGAACTAAGTCATTCAATCCAATAGAGCAAATTGTGAAAGCAATATTTGGTTGGGACTACAAAACTTGGTGTAGATTTCATTACTATGGAGAATATGGACACATTGGCATGAATTGTGTTAAACATCACACAAGAAAAAGAGATACCACCATAAGATGTTTCAATTGTACTAAACTCAGTCATCTAGCCAAAAATTGCATGAATACAGGTATAGTTGAAGATGAAAAGAAAGCTGAAGTAGATAACATTCAAAAGAAGATGAGGTAGCAATGGATTCCTAAATCTAGTTAAGAAGATAGTTCAAGTAATGATGGTCATGTCACTCAAGAAGTAGGTGACTCCACCATTTTCAACTAGATTTTCAAAGGATAACTAGAACTACACTATCAAGATCACATTCAAATAGTTCCAATTAAAAGGTGACAAATATCCAAATCAATATTCAAGATACAAAAGGATCACTGAGGAAGAATGGTATCAGTTATCACTGAGTTACCTTCTCTACTAAGTAAGGTTGGGTCATAGACTCTACCAAGAAAGGTTGGGAGTAACAAGTCACACATGGTTACTGAGTCATGAATAGTAGGTGACAAGCTATCGCACATACTATTGAGCATAATGTCAAGAATGATGTCAACCTCGCTACCTTCATACTGAGCATTAATAACAAAGTTTTAACAAAAAACATGAAATTGAATTCATTTTTTATCGTGAAATCTAAGTGCTATTGTGAAGAAGCAAATTCTACTATGATCAAGCAACCTCAAGAAAATTTGAAGCAAGGTTTTCAAGGTTTTGATAATTTATTGAGAAATCATGGCATCCAACAATAGCAACAACAAAGAAAAAAAAGGGTCTAAGATGTTGGTTGAAGGAGTCAAGTGGAAAGTGTTAGACTTCAAACTTGTGCCCGCAATCACAAAAACCCTTGACCCAAGTGGAGCTCAATCGTAAATCCCACCTAAGGTACTCCTTATCAATGATATTAAAACTCATTTCAAGTGTTATATTCAAGAAATTGGAACCCTAGAAATGGATGTGCCCTAGGTGAATTGCGTGTTAATTGTGTTCTCAAACCCGAGCATAAACATTTGGAAGAAAAAGGTTTGACCCACATTCCTCACATGCCCCGAGGTTTTTAAATCAAGTGGATTAGATACATTCTAAGTTGAGTGCATAATGGTTAGATATAGCTTAAGCAAATAGTTATAATCACAAAGAAAATGATGCATCACATTACTAGCCTCCCCATGCTCATTAAAGCCAAAACCACCAAAACCCTAGCTAAGTGGGACAATAGAGGCATGATAATCAGTAGTGTGACTGATGCAAAACTAAAATTTAGGATACATGTGATAGCTCACAAGGTATATAGTTCAAGCCACCTCAATAGTGTATGATGTGAAGCTATGGACTTTTCCTACAAAGTTATGAAGAACAATTTGTCTTATGACTTGGTAGATCTATTGTTGAAGCAATTCAAAAAGAACATGGAAAGTATTCAGACTTCCAAAAATAACCCCTACAAATTTGACTCTCTGTTGATTTGTTTATTCTTCTAATTTTAAAAGTTCTTACCTTCCAAAGATAGAATAGTATGGAGGAAAGATGTGCCTATGTTGTACCAGATTAATGAATACATTGTAGAGATGGGAGAGAATTTTATTAGCATTATGGATAATTACTTTGAAGTTTTTAAGGAGAAAATAAACAATAGATTAAAATACCTAAGAAGCTAGTAGAAGATTACAACGAAGATATATGCTTCGTGGTAGACTATGACAGAGTCTACATTCAGGTAGTGAAACTTAGAATTGTATGGGTAAAATCTCTTCCTTGTGAGGTAAACATTGGTGAAACAAAGGACATAATTGAAGATTTGATTAATGAACCTGTTGATCCAAAGGCATCACACTTTGAAACATATGATGAGGCAAAGGCAAGGATAGAGCTACAGATAAAGCTACCACAAGTAGTTAACAAAGGTAAGAGGAGAATAGAAAAACTAAAATCAAGCACACCTCTGATGTTAACCAAGGATAGAGGAGAAAATATAGATGAAGAGACAGAGGATGATTCTAAAAAGGAAGAAGAAACCTTAAAGAAGAAAGGCAAGGTGATCATCACCAAGCCACCTAAGCCATCCACTAGAGTTTTTACAAGGAGGTCCAAGAAGAAAGGCAGTGATATTGTCTTCAGCAAACCTCCTCCCACCTTCCAAGAAAAAATGAAAAAAATGGAAGAAGGTGCAGGTATAACCAACTTTAAATCTTTGAAGTATGAAACTAGGATAGAGGCTAAGAAGAAATAGGTTGAAGAACTAGTGTTAACCAAAATGGGAAAATGGAAGTATTCACCATATCAAATAGCCTCCCAAATCTCTAATGAATTATTAGAGAAAATGAAGCCAAGATGGAACTTTGCAATGCAAACAACAAAAGATATCTATGCACAAACCCTGAGGTAGTTGCTACCTAGCATGACAGATGCTGAGGTAAAAGAGTCCTCAAAGAAAAATGAAGATAAGATGACTCTTAGATTTAATACTTGTTTAATTTTGATCAAAGATATAGAGCATGTGGTTAAGAATGCCACAAGCATGTGGAAGAATGTTTATCATTTGCATAAACAAAGTGAGCTTTTAGTAGAAATTAAGGATGATGATAGTGATGATGAGGAAAAAGAAACTTACATTGAACCCACACATTTTGACAATGAGGAAGTTGAAGAAGATAAAGAGGAAGAAGCTACCGAGGAAGATAAAGATGATGAGGAGACTAACCTTATGAAGATAGCAACTGCAGTCATTGCCTCACTTCCTCACTGTCCAAGCAAACCAATAGCTATATCAAGCTCAAAGACAACTTCAACAAGTTTGATTGTGACAACTATAGGTACTTCAAATGTCCAAGCACTCTTCACCCCCACACAACTTAGCACATCATTGATATAAGTGTCTACCACTTCATCTACTAAGCTACAACCTCCCTCTTCTTCAGCTCCTGAGTTGCAATCATCAGCAATGAATATAGTGGCTTCTAAAATTTTGAGCTCTTCAGCAGTAATTACTACAATTTTGGATACTTCAGTTTTGTCTACTTCAATTTTGGATTCAGCAAGAATTCCTAGTAGTATTCCATCAGTAATACTATATCAATTTTCATAGCAAGTCCTAGTATATCTACAATTGTTTCCATTCCAGATACAAAGGCATTAATTACAAGGATAGTTGAACCCAAGGTTCAACCGAGTACAAGATTTTTGAGTAGAGAAGAGGAGATAGAAGAGGATATAGACCTAGATGAGAAAATGGAAATTCCCAAATGGGACTTTGATAATCTCATTGTGGATTAAATACATATAGCTAGTCAACTCCTCCAAAAGAAGGCAAAGCAGAAGAGATTGAGAGAGGAGAGAGATAGAGAATATAAAATTATTGATGATGCTAAGAATATTTTGTTTGAGGCTATAGGTATTGAGGTTGATACTTCTCAACCTATTTTATTGCAATTAGAAGAGGTGGTCCAAAAGTTTAATGAGGACTCTAGTGGTCAAGATAAGTTAATTGAGAAAGCTGAAAAGAAATGTGATAATAAAGTGCTTGAGCACATTGCTCAACAAATTTCCATTCAACAAGTTGAGCTTTCCTTGATTTTGACCAATCTTGAAACCTCTTATACTAATGTGACATCACATTTTTGTGAAGTTGTGTGATGTTACCAAGTTCACAAAGGAGATAAAGAGAAAACTAACAAAGATTGATGAGGATTGATGAGACCAAATATTGCCTTTATTTCATGATAGTTTTAAGACACTTTGTTGATACTCTATTTTATTTTTGTCAAAGCATTTGTGGGCCTATGTTTACCTAACCTATGATAAACCTATGGGTAGAAAATATATTTTCTTTTGCTAGTATTATATATATTATGCAATATTTCATATAGTTATCAAAATGTGTGTTCTTATATTTGAATTTAATTTGATAAATCTTTATTTGAAAACATGTCTTTGTATTGTAACTAACCTATTAATGAAAACTGAAAGATGATTGGAAGAATTCAAAAGTTGAGCCCCAACAACATTCAAGGAGAAGAGAACACTAAGGAGTAGCCACAATGGAGGAAAGTTGTAACGGTTCTAGAAGACATGGCAACGAGTAAGGAGGAGTTGTGAAGACTTATTGCTTTCTCTACATTTATTCCATGGTGAGCGGATGTTTAGATTTTATTATTCCTGCTTTAAGCCATTATTTCTTTTTCCTGCCTTGAGTTGTTATTTTCTTTTTTCTCTCCTGTGGATTTAAAGCTAGGTCATTTACTTTTCTGTTATGGAATAAGTTTTGATCTCCTATATATAGGAATCGACCCAAGTGTGTTAGTTTACCAGTTAGAAGAAAGATTTTATGAGAATAGACTGTTAACTTTTATAGTTGAGTTTTTACAATTTTGTGTTATGTAATAAATTTATGAAATATAATGAAATAATTTTTGGCTTCTATCTCATGTTAGTAGTTTAGTGAAGCCAACCAAGGGTGCCCACTTGGAAGGTGGATTAGATTAGGATAGAATATATTTATTTCTAAGCATTCATAGTGTTGTAAGTAGAAGTTGTAAGTTCCTTCCTGTAGCATTGCACTTTGTGAATGTTCCTACATCATATGTGAGAATAGTTATAGTGAATGAACCAAGTTGAAATATTTGTTATCCTTTCATTTTATTTTTAATATTCATAGAGCTAAGTGTGTTAGTTTCCTATAGCAATAGTTTAAGTTCTTTTTATTTCATTTTACTTTCCTACAACATAAGCTTAGTGACTCATTAAGAGACCTAGTGCATATACTGTGCTAACCATTTCAAGTATACGTCCCTGGGTTGACAAGATTAAATGCACCTCATAGTGGGAAAAATAATCCTTAGTTTTAATATATTATTCCTAAGCATGACTATGATACACCTATTGTGAGGCAGATCATTTTTGGCATTGTTGTTGGGGATGGTGTCAAGCTAGGAGTGTTTTTGAGTCATAGTTCTTAGATAATTTTTTTATAGAAATCTATAGTTTGAAGTTTCTTTCACCAGTGTGAAAAGTTTAATTGCATGCATCGAAGAGGAAGATGACAAGATGAATATGGTAGATTTCTTCCACAAGAGTCTATTAATTTGAATGAAGAAATTGAAGAAGAAGAAGTTGAGTTAACTTTTGAAGATGCAAGCCCTATTTTTCCCACAATATCATCATTAAGAGATAAACCCATAGATACAAGTGGTCTTCAACCTTTCACTGAAGTATTGGCCAATTTTCTTGATAAAACTACTCAGCGTCCACCAGTTGTTAATCATCTAGTACCCAATGTCCCTTTTTAGTAGAAACCTCATAATCTAATACCTCTAATCATGGACCAACCTACTTTTCCATTTCCTCTCCCAAGCCTTGTAAATAGTAATAATCTCAAGAATATACCTCCAGCTGCCCTTCCAAAGTTCTATGGCCTCATAATTGAAGACCTTGATACTTTCTTGTTTGAGTTTGATATACTTTGTCGTAGTTTTGACTACAACATTGATGCCCATAAGCTTAAATTATTTCCAGCAACATTGAAAGAATTAGCTCTATGATAGTTCATGGGCTTAGGAGCCAATGTAGCAAGAAGTTGGGATGAAATGCAAACTCTGTTTGTAGATAAGTACAAAGATTATTGCAAAGCATTTGGTTGAAGAGGAGATGACATCTTTAGGATATCTCAGAAGGAGGAAGAAATATTGGAAGACTATGTTTCACATTTCTTATATACATTGTAGAAGAACCCTCAACATGTGTTGTTCGAGGATTCACAAAAGCTAGTCTTTCTAAGAGGTGTGAATGATGAATGTCTAGAAGCACTAGACCTGATGGATGGTGGTTGTGTATATCAAGCTTTCTAGGAGGACCTCAAGAAGATTTGTCAAAAATATTCAAGGTTAACCATAAAGAAAGGCCGAGGACCTCGTTCCACAGTCACTATAGGAATTAGTCAAGGCATTTCAAAGCTCAAGATATCTATCCTATTGTCAGATTTCAAACAAGACATCATCAAAAATGTTGCTACACATCTAGACATAATGATTGCAAAGAGGAAGTATGTAGAAGTTGAGTTACAACTAGCTAAATACTATCATCATTACTGAAAGAAAAAGAAGGATTGCCAATGTAAACTGGTCACAAGCATAGAGGACCAACATCTTCCAACTGAGTACATCAAGATAGATGGAGATGATGAGCAAGTACTATTTGTTTCTCAATGCTGACCATGGGCCCAATGTCAAGGTATGCCTCAAGACCCTTTACAAAATTCAAATTCATATGGTAATCAATGGCAAAACCGTAATCCCTAAGGTCCTCCACAAAATAAACACAATTGGAACAATGCTGGATAAAACAACCCACAACAATCCCAATGGCCTCAAAATTCCCAACCACCCTAGCCTAATCAATAGAGTAACCAATGGTAGAACCAAAAGAACTACTAGTAGAACCAATAGAACCAATGGCAACCACCCCAAGGGAATTGGCAGTCTACAAACCAATGGAGGGGATCTCAACAATTGCCTAACCACATTACTAGTACTCCACAATTACCACCTCCAATTCAACAACCTGCTCTAATGCCACCACCTACAAATCCTAGACCTCAAAAGAAGACACAGTTACCTGCACAACCTCAACCAAACCCAAATAGCCAATAGCCATAGCAGCCCATCTATAGTGCTAATGCTCAGTAGTATCCTTCTTATGCTTTAGGTGTTGCAGATATACATCTTAGATTTGGTACGACTTTATCAACACCTAAACCGCCTCTTATAACTAAAATACTAGACCCTCTTATAGCATTAGGACCCTTAGTTGTTGAAACCATAGACTCAACCAGCAGTGGAACCTCCTTTTTCAGAAAAGATGATACAAAAGAAACCTGAACAAACAGAGGAACAACCTTTCAATATTGTTGATCAGCTGAAAAACATACATATCCAAATACCTCTATTTCAAGCCATTAAGGATGTTCTAGTTTATGGAAAAGCTATTAGAGAAACCTTTTTAAAGAAGCTTGGAAGGAAGAAAAAGGACCCCACCACAGTCAATGTTGTGGGACAACTGTCTAACATCATGCTAGGGAAATTGATCACACCAAAATATTCTGATCCAGGAAGTCTAGTAGTGAATGTCAGTATAAATGGTTAGTTTGTTAAAAATGCTTAATAGATCTGATTTCTAGGGATCTAGGACTATTATAGAGAATGCTAATCAATTACATAAAGTTAATTTTAAAGCTTTAATAAAGAAAAATTAATGTAATTACAAATAAGAAAACACATAATGAGATGATAGAAAGAGAGATAGAGACACAACACATTTGATTTTAGAGTTTGTCCGGGAAGGACTACGTCTCCAGGTCCAACTCCAATAGGGGGACCGATCTGATTAACTCCAATAAATCAATATAAGTGACTTGTGAAAATTCTCTTCAAGCACATGCAACAAAATTCCTCTATGTGCAGGAAAAATCACTAAGTCTCCACATAGACAAACTATCTATCACCATTTGCATAATTTCTCCCTTAATTTTCATGCCTTCAAAAGGCCCCTAAGCCCTCTTTTTATATGAAACAATGTCTAATAATAGGGAAAAATATATTTAGACCCTTACAATAGTCCCTCCTTGGAATGAGACTCATTTCTATTTTATAAATTTGTCCTTATTTACTAATTGCCTTTACTTAGACAAGAGGGAATCGGGCTTTGATACACTTTAAATAAAATTTGCGCTAATAATATCACAAGCCACTCATGTGGTGCAATGGTAATGAGCATTTTGAGGATGCACATGATAGAGGGAGGTCAGTCCAACCACCACACCAACCTCTAGCCTTTAACTAAACTTAGCACCGTTTCAAACCATTTAATAAACATTTGTCTAACATGTTTCAAAGGCCGCCAGCGGTGTAACGGCCACTGGTCGAATTTTAGGGGCCGGTGGTCACGGGTTCAAATCCTGGCACCATTAATAATTAATTTTATTTTTTAAATTTTTTAAAATATTTTTTTTCCACCTCATCGTCTCAAACTTCAATTGGGCATATCTTTCGCATATGAGCTCCATTTTTAACGAAATGAATGTCGCTAGAAAGGTCTCGACGAGATCTTCAATTTGAAATCCATTGTTGACCACTTTTGAGATGATTATTTTTTTACCTTTTGACAGCCTCTATCCCTAGTTTGACCAAACTTTGACTGGCTATAACTTTTGCGTACGAACTCCTTTTTCATCCGTTCGAATTACGTTGGATCCAAAATTTTGAGAATTTTAAAATGGCATTGATTATTGGAGTTTTGGAGATACTTCAATTTTTGATGAAAATATGCCCCAGATCAAGCCTCCCCACTAAGCAATTTTCAGACCACTGAAAGTTTGGATTACTTGGAAAGCAAGTGAGGGTATTTCTCCCTCACTTTACCAATCTCCATCCATCTTTCCTTGCTTGGATGCATCCACTTCAATCCCACTCAGAGGTATTCAACTGGTCCTCTTCGTGAAGTTCTTACATTCTTGTCAAGGATGACATCTTCTGGCAATTCTATCATATACTCTAGTGAAAGATCATCAAATAATGGAACTTGAACACTGATGTCTTCATCCAAGATCATTGGAGGCTCATACAACTTCAGATTCTCAACATTGACAATTGAGTAAATTTGCATGTATGGAGGAAGATTAAGGCGGAAGGTATTAGTACCAATCTTTTCCAAGATTTCAAAAGGACCATACCTGATAGGCTTGAGTTTCCTTCTTTCACCTTGCATTCTTTCCTTACTGATATGTAACCAAACTCTATCACCAACTTGGAACTAATGATTGATGTGATGCTTATCATGGTGAGCCTTGTATTTTTCTTGGCTCTGTTCCAACTGTGCTTCTACTTCCTGGTGGATTTCTTGGACCTTTTGGATGAACTTCAAATCCCTTTCTGCATCATGGCATCCACCTACAACATTGTCCTTCCCAAAAGAGAAATCCATTGGTGTCTTTGGCAAGTAACCGAAGCAAGTCTCAAAAGGAGACCTCTTTGTAGAAGAGTGTGCTGCATGGTTGTAAGCGTGTTGCACATAGTGAAGACTTTCATCGCACAACTTAGGATGCTTACTGCAGTAACCTCTAAGAAAATGAACAACTGTCCTGTTCACTACCTCTGTCTGTCCGTTGATATGTGGATGGAAGGCTGTACTCTTCTTCAACTTGGTATCCATGAGTCCCCACAAAGATGACCAAAATTCCCCTAAGAATCAAGAATCTCGATCTGATACAATGGAAGTGGGTAACCCAAAATGAACCCATACATTTTGAAAGTACAAGTGAGCAGTCAGTTCAGCAGTGACTTGCTTTTTACAAGGCATTAAAATACACATTTTTTTGAACCGATCAACTACTACATACAAATAATCATGACCCTTCCTAGACATAGGTAAACCCCCCACAAAGTCCATAGACACACTTTCCCATGGACAGGATGGTATAGGTAATGGTGTGTACAAACCTAATTTCCTATTACTTGGTTTGCTGGTTGCACACATTACACATCCTTTAATATACCTAGTGACAGTTTCCTGCATACGAGGCTAGTAACAATATTTTTGCAATTGAGGTAATGTCTTGCTTACCCCAAAATGCTCTGCAATCAAGGAGGTGTGTGCTTCATGGATTACATGTTCTTGTTCATCTTTAGGAATGCATAGTTTGCTCAAGTGGTACAACAAATTATCCTACACATAGTAATCTTTCTCTTCCACATGTTTACGTTGGATTAAATTTGCATAGATATCCTTAAAGTCCTCATCATTAGCATATTTTTCCTAAAAAGTTCCATGAACCGTAGAACTATTCTGAAGGATTATCAAAGCATTCTTAATAGGAGGCCTAGAGAGCATATCTGCTACTTTGTTATGGGAACCCTTTTATACTTAATTACTAAATGAAACTGTTGTAGAAAACCCATCCACCTAAAGTGCCTACTTTGTTGCAACTTAAATTGTGAGTGCAAATATTGTAGCGGCTGGTGATCAGTGTGGATTATAGTCTCCTTTCCCATTAAGTAGTGCTTCCATTTTTTAACACTCTGAACTAAAGCATAAAGTTCCTTATCATAAGTAGGATAGTTACTTACTGCTCCTAAAAAAGTTTTAGAGTGGTAGCAGACTGGTTTACCTCCTTGCATGAGTAGACCTCCCATGGAAAACCTGCTTGCATCTATCTCAATCTCAAATGGTTGATGTAAATATAGTAAAGCTAGAGTTGGTGTAGTACTCAACTTTTCCTTCAAAGTGTTGAAAGCCTTCTGTTGTGGGCCTCCCCACTGAAAAGTTACCTTGGTACTGGTCAATGCATGCAATGGTGATGCAATATAAGAGAAGTTTGCAATGAACTTTCTTCAGTACTGAACTATACCTTGTGTGCTAGAAAATGTGACCTGTTAAGAGCATGGGTTAACAAATAAACATTAGCTAAAAACCTTGAAATTACATCAAAGATTCATCAAAATGAAAAGAACAAACATTAACTAATGCTTGCTTGGGTTTTGCAACCCTAAGTAGCTAACAAACTCAATCTTCCAGCCACCTCTACAGCTCAAAAAAGGCACCCATGAGAGGCCTTGTTGGTGTGTTAAGATGGGGGTATGTTTGGTGTGCTCTCTCAAACACAACAATAATGAAATCTCTTGAGTGAGTGAGTGCAAGTGTGTATGCAAGTAAGATATGAATCTAGACTAAATGAGATGAAGAATATCTCAAGAAATGGCTATGGAGAGAGCCATTCTTGAAGGCATTCAAGGACGAAGATGATATGCCATGAAAGAACTAACTAGATATGCAAACTATGATAAAAATTCAAACTAAAATGAAGCTACAAATGTAAACTCTAGCATAAAAACTCAAGATTCAAAATGGCATCGTAACAATGCCATGATGGGAGATGTAAATGCTTGAGGAAAGCCCTCTATTTATAGGCTTGAGGGAGGGCTTAGTGAGGTGGCATCCATGTAGATGCAAAATAAGGTGACATGTAAGCCATGCAAATGGTCAAGAATTCAAAGTTTTCTCACACATGTGTGAGCAAACTTGAGAAGAAGAGTGGGAGACAAGAGTGTGTAGGCATGCCATCTCACACATGTGTGAGTATACTCTTATGCTAATGAGGGAGATTAGGGAGATGATTAGCAATGATTAAGTGAGATTAGAGAAGAAGTAGGCTTAAGAGGATGAAAATGATGGTTATAGGCTAGGCTCTAGGTTAGGCTTAAGATTAAATTAAATGAAATTTAATTTAATCATGGGTGGATGAAGAATTAAATAAGTAGAGGAATGTAACCAATATAATTAATTAATTAATAATTAATTATAATGTCATGGGCAATATTAAAATTAATTAATATAGTGTTTAGGGATGATTTTAACCGTCTACATTTTGCCCCTCTTTGATGTGATGTCGAAATGATATCATATCAAAGAAAAGAAGATATAAGTTGCCCCAGAGAAGGATAGGAGTCCTAGGAGTTGTGTTGAAGTGATGACAAGGGAGGAGGGTGCTCCCTCGAGGAAATGGGGTGAAAATGAATATATTTTGTCCCATTTTCTCAAAAATAGACACGGGAAGGAAAGAAAAGAGAAAAGGCTTAAAATATGACCTTGCATGATTTGTTGGTAAGCTTGACATGAAGTGAGGTGAAGTGGATAATGATTAATCTAAATGCAACTTAACTAGATGAATGCATGAGATTCAGTTGTGTTCATATGGAGAACACACCTTATTTTGATATTGCAAGAGGAGTTCTGCATCAAATGCTATAGTAGCATAGATGACAATATTCCTTTGCGTGGACTAGACTCTCAACACAATAGATGTAGGTTTCAGAGTCATGATGGAAAAAATGACATATACACACTAGAGAGGTCTAGGCACACCCAAAGTCTTGTTAGGGATCTTGGTGGAAAGTGTGCTAACCCATTGCCCCTAGTGAGAAATGCATAATCATAACTTGAAATTGACATAGATGTGCTAAAGAATCATGAAAATAGATCATAGTGCAAAATGACATGTGTAATCAGGTTAAGCCATTCAAATGATACCAAGATATTGAAGACAAACATGTAGAGGCTATCACTAACACACAAAGATAAAATAAACAAAAAGACCTTATGACCAAGTAGTCATTCAGTCCACAGTTCTTGTCATGAACTTGATTCTGAGAGTTAAATTTGTTAAGCCTGTGTAGGAAGGATTCATCATGTAAGGCAAAATTTGATTGTTTGATTGAATTGTATTGAAATATTTGTGATTGTTCACTGGCAATAGTGTGAAAGGAACAATGTTCTTAAATCATTTAGTCTTAGTGTGAATTTGTGTAAGTTTGTTTGCAATCATTATTTGATAAGCTTAGTTTGATGGGTTGAAGCTTAATGTCATGAGATAAATAGAAGAATTTGGATAAGATAAGATAATGGATGAATTGAATTATAATGGAAGGGGAATGTGAGAGAGCAAGTGATAAATGTTAAATAGAGGAAAGCATGTGTTGAATGGAAGACTAGAAATTTGATCAAGGTAAATGCAAATAGATGAAGGAATTGATTATGGAAATGATTTGAATGAAATTATTAGAAGAAGAGAATATTATTAGATTAGAGGAGAAATGAACTGATTGAAGGATTGAAAGAAGTAAAAATTGATGGAAGGTGGAATGGATTAGAACCAATGATAAGGGATAACCAAGGGATGGCAAATGGAGGAAAAGCAATGTGAGTTGGTAGATGAAAGGAATGGTGAAAGGATATGAGTGGCCCAAATGATATGGTAGTGGAAAATGCAGAGCTAAGAGCCAAGGACCATGCTTCGAAGGAGTCCAAATGCCCCATACCAAGGATAGGAAAATGGAAGAGGATATATGGGAAAGGATGCACAAAAATGGCATGGTGGAATGAAGGCTAGTGTATGGAGGATAGGAAGACATGTGCTCTTCCAAAGCATGTATGAACCTTTTGTTATTGTACCTCTAGTAGTGATCAAGAGCATGGGATGAAAGTGGAATGAATAAGGAAAATTTGAGGGAGGGTATGAAATAGGGATAATGATATGGATAAAAAGTGTGATATGAAGTGGAGGAAAGGTATGGGATGACCAAGATCAAGGACATATGAAAGGGGGTTGGAAGTACGTATGAGTATGAATGGAAAAATGGATGAAATGAACATGACAAGAACTATGGAAGGGAAGATATAGATAAAATGTCAAGATCAAATACATGAAAGGATGATGGAAGCATGTAGGAAAATGTGTGGATAATGCACAAGGGATATGTCAAGTGAGCGTATGGATGGATGAAAGGAAAGTGAAAGTCAAGATCAAAGATGGAAAAGGGGCTAATGAATGGTAGATGGAAGCATGGAAGGTATGTATGTAAGTGTAGTATGGATGGAGCTTGCCCCCAGTATAGAGTGCAAGTGGAAGAGGAAAAGTGAATGGATGGATAAGTAGAATTGGAAGGCAATGGATACATGATAGGAAAATGAAGGGAGGACTCAAGCATCTATTTTCATGGATGGTATCTCTTGATATTTTTTTTCTTTCTTTTTTTTTTTCTAGGAATTTTTACCATTTTCTCATAGATGTTGATAGGATAGGGAAAATAAGGATGAGGTGGATTGGGGAATGGAGGAAAATGACTTATGAAAAAGTTTGGATTAAGGGGGTGGAGGGGGTGGGAGAAGGACATGGTTGATGGATGCTAGGTTGGAAGACTTGTGAATGAATGGATGAAGGAGGTGGAAAGATCATCATTGGCACAAACCTTGAAGGGTGATGGAAAGGAGGAAATTGTAGAGGATATGTAAGTTTGGATTTTGGGATATAGGGACCCAAAATGGATGTAGGAGATGATGGATTTGGGATGGTGGATTTGGGTAGATAAGAACCCAAAATGGATGTGGAAGCCTTTGGATTAGACAAATTGGATGTCATTTGGAATCTTTCTTTGAGATTCATTGCTACATTAAGTAGCTTTGGTATCCACAAAATTTTTGCATTTTTGATTTTCAGCCTTTGTGGCCTTTTGAGTTTTCTTTGGATCAGATTTTTATTTTCTTGAACATGTCGTTTAGAGGGGACATGTTGATCCTTGGATTTTTGTGAATTTTTTGCTTCATTTTCTTTTTCTGTATCATCCAATTTGCTTCCATTGGCTATGGTATGGGTGCGTGAAGGTAAATGAGATGGAGAGCTTATGGATTGTGAATGTTGGAAGGAAGTCAAGGATGTGTGCCTTTGTTGATCTTTAGGAGGAGTGTGAGGGGATGAAGGGGAAAAATGGATATGGTGGATGGGTGTATGTAAGGACCCAAAATGGAAGGAAGGGATGAAGGATTCAGATGTGGAATATAGGGACCTAGAATGGATGGAAGTAAGGAAGGAATGGGAATATGGATATAAGGTCCTAAAATGGATTTGGAAGAGGAATGATGGGAAGCTTTAGGTTTGGAAGGAGGAATTGTGGGGTTGGAAGAATTGGAAGGTGTACCAACATCTTGAGACATTATTTCGTTAATGGGATATTTATCATTTTTAATACAAGATGCGAGTCTAGGTAGATGGGGTTCATAAGGGGATTGGATGGGTGTGATAGGGTCATGCAGAGGATTAGGATGATGAAGGGGATGATGAGGGATAGTAGGATCTTGAGATGGAGGGAGATCATGAAAAGAAAATGAAGGGGTGCTTTGATCTTGACTTGAAAGAGGATCATGTAGTGGAATGCATGGATCATGAGATGAAATAGGTTCATGAGATGGAGTGATTTGATCTTGACATGGAGGAGAGCTAGTGGATGGAGTGGAAGGAGAATCTTCATGAAGTGGAGGATTGACGAATGCTAACTCGAGAGAGGGAGGGGAATTTCAAAGATGTACGGTACATGAAATGCCTTGATCTTGGTTAAGAAGGGAATCATAAGATGGACTAGGAGGAATAAATGGATCTTTAGGGATAATGGAATGATGGGATGAAGAAATGCTCGGATCTAGAGGAGAAGAGGCATCTATAATGTCATGCTTTGGAGGAAGGTCATGAGATGGAACTAGGGGTATCACTATGGGTGATTGGCTCTCTTCATTTTGTATTTTACACTTAGCCAAGAATGATGAGAAATACCCTGTAAGAAGTGGAGATGATGTTTTTGGAGGATTAGGAGTGTGTGAAGGTGTAACTATGGGTAGAGGATTGCATGGAGGGTTGGGGCTGGATGGAACATTAGGACTATGATCTTCAAAACATGGGGGAAGAGGACACATGGCATGGAAGATGGCCTCTTGCTATTTTCTTGCCAAGAGATAATTCTTTAATTGTTCCATTTCAATGGCAAGGGCATTTGTGTTGGAGAAATTGTGTGGGCTATGAATGGAATCGTACATAGTTGAAGGATAATGAGGTGGGTTTCCCTTGTCAAAGGTAGAGGAATAATGAACATGAGATGGATTAGATTTGGATATGAAGTGTGAAGGATGGATTTGATATGTAGGTTGAATGGGAGGTAGAACTCCATATTGTCTTTGAAGATTGTCAACCATTTGATTAAGCAAATTCAGATCCATAGATGTTAGACGAAGAGTGAGGAAGGATTTGATGAAGGATGGAATATGAACTTGGGACTAGGAGCAAGCTTGGACTTTGCGTTGATTCGAATTGGATTTGATATTGATTTGATTGAATTTGATTGGATTTGATTTGATTTGATATTGATATTGATGTTGATTGGATAAGGGTTTGATTTGATTTGATAAAAACCCTATGATATGGAAAACAAGTGAATGTGGTATTAGAATTAAAGTCCAATGTTCATGACAAGCTCCTATGTCCAAAGTAGAATGATGTAATGAAAAGTTGAATTATAAGAAGATTTGAATGAATGAGATTAGAAAGATTGATGATGGGTGAAGATGTAAATGGATTAAATTAAGAATCGATTAGAAAAGAATGAATTTGACAAGGGATTGGATTAAGAATAATTGAATGAGGGAATTGGATCTTGATATGGATTATGAACCATGATTAGGATGAAGATTAGGGATTTGATTGAATGATTAAGAAAATGAGGAAATGGTTTGGATGAATAGAGATGATTAAGATGTGGAGGAATGGTTTGAATGATGAAAACAAGAGATGTATGAGGGTGATGACTTGGATGGATAGAAGAAGTGATGGAGAAAACATGAGCTTCTTTTTGTTGTTTTTGAAATGTTTCTTGATTTTATTTTATTTTTTGAATTTTGG
The DNA here is from genome assembly GCA_028749045.1 of Cupressus sempervirens. Classification (NCBI taxonomy): domain Eukaryota; kingdom Viridiplantae; phylum Streptophyta; class Pinopsida; order Cupressales; family Cupressaceae; genus Cupressus; species Cupressus sempervirens. The sequence continues at coordinate 1,059,194,074 of CM053785.1, read as the reverse complement.
AACTTTTACAAATTTTTTTTGAGTTTTTTATGTTTTATGATTTTTTGGATTTTTATATTTAAGATGCAAAATCAAACAAGGAAATATGTAAAAGGAAAGTGTGTTTCAAACACTCAAGAATGTCAAACACACCAAAAAATCTATAAGGTTGTAGCTAGGATGTACTGTAGGAGTTGATGAAATCCAACTCCACAGTTGCCAAGATCACCTACATGCAAATAGCTTGCTGAAGAGAAACTGAAGGAACAAGAGCTTGAAGAAAATAAAGCAAGAGAAAATATTTCACAATAGGAAAAATGAAATTGCTATGTGAATTGATGAATTTACAATGAGAGAGAGACCACTTATAAAGGCCTCAAGGAAGCTTGTAGAATAAGTTGGAAGGAGGTAGAAGATAAGGTTGACAACTAAGCACTCTTCCACAAAAAAGTGGAACATGCTAGAAGGGAACAAACTCCTGTGTTGTCAACAACTAACCACTACAACTATTAAATACAAAGTATTAAATAAATGCATAAACTAAGTAAGCTTAAGTAAATGGAATAAATAATTAATAAATTAATTATTTACTCTAACACCCCCCCTTAAGTGCAACTTAGGGAAATGCCTTAAGCTCACAAAACTAAGATGAATGCAGAATGGGTCCCGACAACGAGGCCATGTTAGGTACCCATGTACAATGCAACAAAATACAACCTCTGAAAATGGGGAAAGAGAGAAAACCACGTGGGAAAAACCCTCCCCCAAAAGGAGGTAAAAACAACATGCTGAAAAATAAAGGAAAGAAGGAAGGAAGGAAGGCCTCAACAAGACCACTCAAGGACAACTTCCACCAGAAATGTTTCAAGAGACTCTCTCAAAACCATAAGTACAACCAGACCCCCCATGAGAATGGACACCAAGGCCCCCACATAATGATGGAGCTCCTATAGAAATGATCGAACCAATGAAACTCCAATGCGGAAGGAACAAAGGCACGTAACAAGGAAACTCCTGAGTGAGAGGGGCAACTAGAAAGCCTAGCTGATGCCCAGAAGAGAATGTATGAGGAACTAGAAAGGGAATCCCCAAGGTAGGTGAGATGACACTATCATGAATGTCCACTGTAGTATCCACAACAAGTGTAGCTGGAGTCTTAATAAATGCAGCTGGAGGATCAGATAGAGTGGAAGAAGAATCCTATAGGGGAATAAAGCCCTCAACTGGATGTGGTGTAGCAGCCAAAATAGGGATCTTAGGAACAATATAAAGGTTCAAGTATCTAGACTGCATGACATGATGCTCCTATGAAAGAGAAGAGCCATGCTTCAACAATGGAGATGGTGGACCAAAGTGTGAGAAGGTGTAGAGATGAGTGGAAGGATCAACTGCCCCTATAGCAATAAGATCTCCTGTAGCACGATCTCGAATGAAGATTGAATTAGTAGTGAACTCAACTGTCTTCCCTGATGCACTGTGTGTAATCTGAGAAATTGAGAGAAGGTTGGCAGACAAAGATGGAACATACAATACATCATTGAATATACCATCTTGGATGGGAACTGAACCTTTCCCATAGACTGGTAGTGCATTGTTATTCCCCATGAGAATATGAGGAATTGGAGAAGCCTCAAGAGTAGAGAAGACACCTTGAGAAGATGTCATATAGTGAGAAGCACCTAAATCCAGTATCCAAGGAACTTGTGAAGGATATGTAATGGTAGCCTATAATGCATGACCCTTTCGAAGACCCAATGTAGATGGTGAAGATGTGGAAGAAGACTGAAAGGCAAACCCTTGTGAGGTAGAAGAGGATGGAGAGGAAATAGTGCTCTTCTAAAGGAGAGCTTGCAAATCAGTAATCTGTTTCTCATAGCCATCACATATCTTCTGAAAAAAATGTGCCTCATCATGAGATCCTTTCCCACAATAGGAACAGGTGGGAGTCTTAGTCTTCTTTTTCTCCTTCTTCTTAGAAGATAATGAACCAGTAGAAGAGGGATCTGATATCTGCTTCAACTTCTGCTCCTATGTAAGCAATGCTTGTGATTGTGAACCTAAAAGTGAATCCATCTGAGTAATCTTGGATTGTTCACGGGTTAACCGATCACAAAATATCTCAAATGAAGGCATCCTGTGTCTATCACCCAAGGCATCCATACTGGAGTAGAAAGTGGAAGAGAAGATCTGATATTGTCCCTTTAACTTTGAGAGTATCAAAAAGATACACTCATCATCTGTTTTGTTCTTCCCACATCCCTGCTGAAGTGTACGTAAAGATTTAAACTTCATCAAGAAGTCCTCAACGGTGGAAAAGCTATCAGGTGTCAAAGAAGTCAACTTTGCATCTAGCTAAAGTGCCCAAAACTCATTTACTTGGCCAAAAAAAGTCTAAAATTTGAGCCAATAAGCTCATGGAGTAGTCAAACCATCCAAGTGAAATAGTAGATTTTCTGAAATGTTCAATGCAATCAATCCCATGGCCTCATCCATTTTGTTCCTATGTTGAAGAACCTCAAAAGCTCGTGTAAGTACAGGTTGATTCTCATCCAAACATGACCATAAACCCCTTGACATGAGAAGCCGTGTCATTTGTGCCTTCCAGGTGTGATAGTTGTGTGGTGTGAGAGGGGTCATAGATGGATCCACTATTGAGAGAAAGAAGAAGATAGAAGTAGAAGGGTCTTATTTTGAATTAAATTACAGAAAAGAAAATGCTCCCCCCCACAATGTATAAATTGGGCACTCTTTACTTAGTGCAATTATAATAGCCAATTTAGGGCCTATTTTTGAAAGTAATATTTTTGTCTACAAAACCTATAATCTAATTGTAGATCTGAAAAGTAGATAAAAAATACACTTTCAAAAAAAATAGAACCTGATTATGTGTCCAGATGAGCCCGTACTAAGCGTTTGAGTGGCAAAAATTGAGAATTGTGACTTGCAAAAAAAAATAAGAATAAAGATCTCAAACCACCTGCACCAATGTGTAGATCATGAAATTCTACCCCAAAACAAAAAAAATTGCTCAAAAAAATGAGTCCGTATGAGGGAGATATCGCTGTTTGAAAATCACCACTATAGTTATTTTTTCTGAATCGCCGTCGTCGCACCTCCAAAAAATAAAGAAAAAAGCCCAAAAAAATCAGATCTGTTATGCCAAACTCTCTTTCTTTTTTTTTTTTCAAATACTGAAAAAAATGCTCTTCCTCCCGATTGAAGAAAAAATTACAAACAAACTAGGGTTTGCGTCTCCGAATCGTGCCTTCAAAAAAATATTTCGAACAAGAAGCAGTAGGGAGGCTTTGATACCATGTAGGAGTTGATGAAATCCAACTCCATAGTTGCCAAGATCACCTACATGCAAATAGCTTGCTGAAGAGAAACTGAAAGAATGAGAGCTTGAAGAAAATAAAGCAAGAGAAAATATTTCACAATAGGAAAAATGAAATTGCTATGTGAATTGATGAATTTACAATGAGAGAGAGACCACTTATAAAGGCCTCAAGGAAGCTTGTAGAATAAGTTGGAAGGAGGTAGAAGATAAGGTTGACAACTAAGCACTCTTCCACAAAAAAGTGGAACATGCTAGAAGGGAACAAACTCCTGTGTTGTCAACAACTAACCACTACAACTATTAAATACAAAGTATTAAATAAATGAATTAACCTAAGTAAGCTTAAGTAAATAGAATAAATAATTAATAAATTAATTATTTACTCTAACATGTACAAGGATCAACTAAAGGGTGTCCTCAATATACGCAAGGTACGTGAGGCCCAAATTTGTAGATGAAAGAAAATATTGCCACATAGTTGGGGGGAGACGGTAACCCAAATCTCTTTCTTTACTTTCCAAAGGTATAAAGTTCTTTGGGGCTTAGCCAAGAGTGACAATATTTTTCTTCCAAGAGAGGTGTCTTTTGATTCACCTTCCGATTTTTATACTCCGCCAAAACACTAGAGTTGAGGTCGTGCCAAGGGGTGATGAAATCCCCAAGTAGGCCTCCTAAAAAAAAAGAAAAATAAAACCACTTATTTCTTGTGCACCCAAGATCACCCAAAGGCATGAGGGGAGAGAATATGTAAGTGGCCCTGGGGTTTAAAAGAAACGCATTCTTTCCTAATGAAACTTTAAGTTTTGTAATCTTCTTGAACACACACATGTTTATAACATACAATGTTCTTTCCAACTTGAAATAGCACCAACGTAAATGAAAATGCAAATTCATCAACAAAAAAGTAAATAGAGCGTGTGCATAAACAAAATGTTGAAAATGAAATTAATTTTCCTTAAGGCATTTAAGATTGTGTGAGTTCATTTTAAGCACCAATTTGAAATATTTGCTAGCCTAAGCATACATGTCAATTTTAAGTACCAATTCCAAATATGTGTTAGCCTAAACATTCATGTCAATTTTAAACATCAAGTCCAAATGTTTTCTATGCTAAGATTCATCCATTCAAATGAAAGTGATTAAGCTATACAAGTTCATTAACTTTTGAATCCAAGTGATAAAAATCACTACAAATTCTCTTAGTGATGAAAATCACTATTGTTTGTTTTAAGTCTTTCAAACTTAATTTTCAAGAGTAATAAATATTAAGAAAAATCTGCAAAAAAATATCGTTAGGTGTTTAAAATGCTCCCATCTGTAATGCTACAATAAACAAGTTAATTAGCTTCAACAAAATCTCAAAAATGAAGGCTAACTATGGAAAAAATTTATTTTAACTTTTTTTGTTATTTTTTCTATACATGAATATGCTTAGAATGACCTCAATTCTATAGAACCACAAAAAAAAAAAAAAATGCAGATGACAGAATGCAAGTGGAAATGACAAAATACGCTGACGACAGAATGAAGGAAAAGATGACAGAATACGCAGACGACAAACCATGTAGATGACAGAATAGTAGGTCACCGAAAAATCATAGACGACAGAATAGAAGGTCATTGAAAAATTGCAGACGACAGAATGCAGGCACAAACGCTAAAATGTGCAGATGTCAAAATACAGAGATGACAGGATGCACAGATGTCAGAATGCGAAGACGATAATACAGACTTCAGAGACGTGTCGCCACAACGCAGATGACAATATAGACCATCGAAGATGCATCGCCAAAATGTAGACAACAATATGGACCATCGGAGACACATCGCCAAAATGTAGATGATAAACTAAGATTGTGGAGACGACAAATTTTTTTGTAGATGATAGACTAATAACCTAGATGACAGATGAAGATGCTAAAATAGAAATGCAAGTTTTAGGTTTTTGACAGTGGCGAAGATGCTAATGAGTGGAGACACTAGTCTACGTAGATGCTGGTCTATAGAGATGCTAGTCTGTGCAGACGACAGACTCAAATGATGCCGCGACCCTCAAAGAAGACAATGCGATATTTTACGATTGAACCAGAGTTATTTGCACATTTTGAAATGAAAACAAGGATGTGGATCCCACCGAGCGTGCCAAAATGTGTGTTAGAAAATGTGACTTGTTAAGAGCATGGGTTAACAAACAAACATTAGCTAAAAATCTTGAAATTGCATCAAAGATTCATCAAAATGAAAAGAACAAATATTAACTAATGCTTGCTTGAATTTTGCAACCCTAAGCAGCTAACAAAACCAATCTTCCAACCACCTCTATAGCTCAAAAAAAGCACCCATGAGAGGCCTTGTTGGTGTGTTAAGATGGGGGTATGTTTGGTGTGCTCTTCCAAACAAAACAATAATAAAATCTTTTGAGTGAGTGAGTGCAAGTGTGTATGCAAGTAAGATATGAATCTAGACTAAATGAGATGAAGAATACCTCAAGAAATGGCTATGGAGAGAGCCATTCTTGAAGGCATTCAAGGATGAAGATGATATGTCATAAAAGAACTAACTAGATATGAAAACTATAATAAAAATACAAGCTAAAATGAAGCTACAAATGCAAACTCTAGCATAAAAACTCAAGATTCAAATGGCATGCTAACAATGTCATGATGGAAGATGTAAATGCTTGAGTCAAGCCCTCTATTTATAGGCTTGAGGGAGGGCTTGGTGAGGTGGCATCCATGTAGATGCCACATAAGGTGACATGCAAATCATGCAAATGGTCAAGAATTCAAAATTTTCTCACACATGTGTGAGCAAACTTGAGAAGAAGAGTGGGAGACAAGAGTCATGTGTAGGCATGCCATCTCACACATGTGTGAGCATACTCTTAGGCTAATGAGGGGGATTAGGGAGATGATTAGGAATGATTAAGTGAGATTAGAGAAGAAGTAGGCTTAAGAGGATGAAAATGATGGTTATAGGCTAGGCTCTAGGTTAGGTTTAAGATTAAATTAAATGAAATTTAATTTAATCATAGGTGGATGAAAAATTAATAGGATGTGAGGATTTAAATAAATAAAATTTATTTAAAAAAAAGGGAAGATGGAGGATCATGTGTTAAATTAATTTAACACATTAAGGCTAGGAGTATTTAAATTAAATTTAAATACTTAAGAGAATGAACTCATTTAATTAATTAATTTAAATAAATAAGTAGAGGAATGTGAGCAATATAATTAATTATTAAATAATTAATTATAATGTCATGGGCAATATTAAAATTAATTAATATAGTGTTTAGGGATGATTTTAAGCGTCTACACACCTAAAAAGCTTCTAACTTTTGTAACTGTACTTGGCTTAGTCCATTTTACAATACATTTGACCTTCGCCATGTCTACTTTCAATTGACCATTTCTTACGAAATAGCCTAAGTACACTAAGGATGTCTTTGCAAATTTGCATTTTGACATCTTTACATAGAGTTTTTCTTTTCTCAATACATCAAGTACTTTCTTTACATGAATTACATGATCCTCCCAATACTTACTAAATATAAGAATATCATCTAGATAGACAATGAAAAAATCATCAATAAAAGGACGAAAGACATCATTCATGACTCTCATGAATGTAGCTGGTGCATTACAAAGCCCAAATGGCATAATCAACCATTCATAAAAGTCCCTGTTTTGTCTTAAAATCAATTTTCCAAATATCATTTTCTGCTATTCTTATCTGATGATATCTTCTACGTAAGTCTAGCTTAGTGAAATAAATTGCATGTTTCAATTGATCAAGTAAATCATAAATTCTGGGAAAAGGGTACCTGTTCTTTACCGTTATCTTGTTCAAAGCCCTATAGTTGATGCACATTCTCCAAGTCCCATCTTTCTTTGGAACCAACACAATAGGAGAACCACAAGGAGAAGTACTAGGATGAATAACTCCTTTCTCAACTAGCTCTTGAACTTGCTTCTTGATTTCTTCATTCTGCAAGATTGATAAGTGATACATGTCGATATTATGAAGAGGCGCTTCTGGCTGCAACTGAATTTCATGTTGTATCTCTCTTTTGGGAGGCAATCCCTTTGGTTCCTAAAACAAGATAGGCAGAAACAAATTTGACCATTTCATCTTTATGTTTTGGATCACATCCCTTAAACGCTTTAGATGTTTCATCTTCTTTGGATTTTACAATCATCAACACAAAATTCGTACTAGAGTTGACTAACCTTTTCATTTGACTAGCATTAACCAGTGCCAGATTAGTTTAACCTTATGTAACCATACAATGTATTCAATTTTATCTTTAAACAGATGATACTTATTTTCCCCCTTATAAAAGATAGCCCGTCGATCATATAAATAGGGACTCCCAAGTACAAGACCACAAATATCTAGAGGGACTACATCAACTTCTACCTCATCTACAAAGTTTTTAGTGATAGCAAATCTTAACTTAGATTGCTTGGTTACTTGTAATTGTGCATCATTGCAAACCCATCCAAGAGGATATAGCTTTGGATGAGGTGTTGTAGTCAGATTGAGCTTCTTAACAATTTCCTCAGATATCAAATTAACTTGAGAACCCGTATCAAATAATGTATCAACCTTATTTTGCTTGATGACAACTCGAATGTGAAATAATTCATTCCTTTTCTTATCATTCTTAGGAGAAGAATCTTCACTTGTACTTGCACTTATGCTAGAAGAACTGGTAGCTGATGAAAGAGAAATACCTTTTCCTTTACCTTGGATCTCGGTAGCAACAATCTTTGTTTCATCTCTAGAGTCAGATCCAAGATCTTATTGAGCTACAACAACAGTCTTTTGTTTGCCTTTGTTTCCACCAAATCACTTCGGCCTCTTTTCAGGATGTAGCTTCCAGCTCTTAGAATCATCATGCCCTTCTTTCTTGCAATGTGAACATGTGGGTTTCTCACCCTCTTTCTTTACTGTAGCTATCTTTTTACCCTTCCCTTTTCCTTTGGACTTTTTCTTAGACTTAGATGACTTTTTGTCAAACTTATCAATGAAGGTACCCTTACCTCTTAACTCTAAATGTGTTGCCTAGACACATACTTCATCCAAATTACAAGGATTTAGGATGAGAATAGAGTGCCTTAGGTAAGAATGAAGACCACCTATATACTTGAGTAAAGTGTCCTAGGTATACAATGGAACATTTAATGAAATAGTCCTTTTACGAAACTCATGGGCGTACTCTTGGATAGTTTGACCTTTCTCTTGTCTAAAATGTTGCCAACTCATCATTAATTGCTGCATATGGCCTAGGGGCTAGAATTGCTTCTTTAAAGCACTAACAAATTCTAACCAAGACATATTTAACTTACCATGTTGTGAAGTTTCATGCTGGGTCCTACTCTCCCACCAAGTTAGAGCTACACTACCTAACTGAAGAGTGGCTAACTGAATTCTATCAACATCATCTACAAGGTTCTAAAGTCTACAATAGACTTCTACTTGCTGAATCTAGTCATCTAATTTCTCGGCATTTAACTCCCCACAATATTTTGGCAAGTCAAACTTTACATCCAACTTAATTCGAGGCTTATGTCCGCCTTTAAAAATATTAGAAGACTCAAAATGTGTAGAAGAGGGAGAAGAGGGGGGAGATGGAGAAGAGGGAGAAGAAGGAAGAGATGGAGGCTCATGATCAAGATCATGATCAACACCTTTCTTTTTCCCTTTGTCATCATGAGCTGCACGCCTTCGCATCTTCTTTTCTCTTTCTTGTAACAAAACTTCTACTATTGTTTGCAAACTCTGGAGAGTCTTCTGGACATTTTGATCTTCTGAACCTTGTCCACCACCTTTATCTTCCATCTAAAATGATGGATTAGCTCTTTATTTTTTGATCTCAGGATTATATTCTTCAAGATCACCTTCGCCTTGATTCAACTTGGATCTTGTTAACATTCAAATTTTCAATACTAGTCCAACAAAGCTCTGATACTAAATTTGATCTGATTTCTAGGATCTAGGACTATTACAAAGAATGCTAACCAATTACATAAAGTTAATTTTAAAGCTTTAATAAAGAAAAATTAACGTAATTGCAAATAAGAAAATACAGAATGAGATGATAGAAAGAGAGATAGAGACACAACACATTTGATTTCAAAGTTTGTCCGAGAAGGACTACGTCTCCGGGTCCAACTCTAATATGGGGACCGATCCGATTAACTCCAATAGTCAATACAAGTGATTTGTGAAAATTCCCTTCAAGCACATGCAACAAAATTCCTCTATGTGTAGGAAAAATCACTAAGTCTCCACATAGACAAACTCTCTCTCACCATTTGCATAATTTCTCCCTTAATTTTCATGCCTTCAAAAGGCCCCTAACCCCTCTTTTTATACCAAACAATGTCTAATAATAGAGAAAAATATATTTAGACCCTTACAATAGTCCCTCCTCAGAATGAGACTCATTTCTATTTTATAAATTTGTCCTTATTTACTAATTGCCTTTACTTAGACAAGAGGGAATTGGGCTTTGATACACTTTATATAAAATCTGCGCTAATAATATCACAAGCCATTCACATGGCACAATGGTAATGAGCAGTTTGAGGATGCGCATGATAGAGGGAGGTGGGTGGTTCCAACCACCACATTGACCTCTAGCCTTTAACTAAACTTAGCACCGTTTCAAACCATATAATAAAAATTTGTCTAACATGTTTCAAAGGCCGCCAGTGGTGTAACAACCGTCGATCAAATTTTAGGGGCCAGTGGTCACGGGTTCAAATCCTAGAACCATTAATAATTAATTTTATTTTTTATTTTTAAAAAAAAATTATTATTATTTTTTTTCCACCTCATCGTCTCAAACTTCAATTGGGCATATCTTTCGCATACGAGCTCCATTTTTAATGAAACGAACATTGCTGGAAAGCTCTTGACAAGATCTTCAATTTGAAATCCATTGTTGACCACTTTTGAGATGATTATTTTTTTTACCTTTTGACGACCTCTGTCCCTAGTTTGACCAAACTTTTACTGGCTATAAATTTTGCATACAAACTCCTTTTTCATCCGTTCGAATTGCGTTGGATCCAAAATTATGAGAACTTTAAATTGGTATTGATTATTGGAGTTTTGGAGATACTTCAATTTTTGATAAAAATATCCCTCAGATCATTTATGGAAAAGCTATTAAAGAAGCCTTTTTAAAGAAGCTTGGAAGGAAGAAAAAGGACCCCACCACAGTCAATGTTGTGGGACAACTGGCTAACATCATGATAGGAAAATTGATCACACCAAAATATTCTGATCCAGGAAGTCTAGTAGTGAATGCCAGTATAAATGGTTAGTTTGTTAAAAATGCTTAATAGATCTTGGAGCTACTATAAATGTTATGACAAAGGATACTATGAAGAAGTTGAAAATAAGACTAAGGGTTATACCAACAATTCTACAACTTGTAGATAGTTCTACTATTACCCCTAATGGGATGATAGAAAACATAGTTGTAACCTTAAATTCTCTAGAATATCCTGGAGACTTAATGATTTTATCCCCTAAAGTTAATCTATCTGGTTACCCTGTCATCCTAGGTAGACCATGGTTAGCCATAGCTGATGCAAATATAAGTTGTAGATTAGGGAATATGACCGTTTGAAATGGCCAAGCAACAAAGAAATTTGATTTATATCCTCTAGCACAACCATTACCAAATTTAAGCACATTTATTTGGCCAGATTTAGGGGATGAAGAAGAAGAGTTAAAATCTATAGTACAGCTCATGATGTTACATAGACAGTCTTTTCTAAAATTGCAAGAGGAAGATTTAGTACTTCAGAGTATCCTCACTAAAAATTGTATGGTAGAAAAAGATGTATCTAAAAGTTCTGCATTGGAATTAATCACATATGATGAATGTGATAAGAATTGTACTTTGCTCAAAGAACTCAAAATTCTTTATCCACTCTTACCTTGTGAATTGGAAGCAAGTTGAATCTCTGAAGCTACTATGATAGACTCTACCACTACTATTGAACTGATTAAAGGTCATAATCTCCATGTTAATCCCAAATTAATACCCACACAGATAGAATAGTTGAAAGAATTGCTTCAAAGGTATGAAAAGGCCTTTGCATGGGACTATAGTGATATGAAAGGATTAAGTCCTACACTATGCACCCATAGGTTATACATCAATGAAGGTTTTCTACCACTCCGTCAACCCTAGAGAAGGATAAATCCAAGCCTTAGAGAAATAGTTAAAATTGAATTGCAAAGATTGCTTGATGCTAATTTTATTTATCCTATATCTGATAGTAGATGGGTGTCACCCCTGGTAATAGTGCCTTAAAAAGGAGAAAAATGGAGAATTTGTGTAGATTACAAAGAATTGAACAAGGCCACAAAAAAAATCACTTTCCTTTACCATTCATAGACCAAGTTCTAGACACACTAGCTAGAAAGAAGTATTTCTCTTTTCTAGATGGGTATAGTGGTTATAACCAAATCAGTATTGCTCTTGAAGACCAAGACAAAACCACATTTACATGTCCATGGGGTAATTTTGCATACTCTGTTTTACCATTTGGTCTATGTAATGCTCCTACAACATTCCAATGAGTAGTTATTAGCATCTTTGTTGATATATCACATGATTGTATGAAAATATACATGGATGACTTCACAACATTTGGAGTCACTTTTGAAGAAGCAATGGTGAATCTTGAAAAGGTCTTGGTAAGATGTCAAGAACATAACTTGGCATTTAATAGTGAAAATTGTTTCATGTTTGTGTAGGAAGGTGTGGTAGTTGGTCATTTCATATCCACTGTAGGAATACAAGTGGATCCAACTAAGATAGAGATAATTCAAACATTTCCTATACCTACAAAATCAAAAGTTGTAAGATCTTTTCTAGGCCATGCTAGATATTATAGACATTTCATAAAAGATTTTAGCAAAATAGCTACTCCCTTGTATAAGTTACAAAAGAAGATGAATTTAGTTGGACATCCAAATGTGATGAATCCTTCCTAGAGCTTAAGAAACTTCTAACTCTAGCCCTAGTTTTACAAGGCCCTAATTGGAACTTACCTTTTCACACACATATACAGATGCCTCTGATTATGCCATAGGTGTAGTCCTAGCACAACAATCCCAAAATCTAGAAAATGCAATCTATTATATCAGCAAGAGCCTTCATGGACCAAAATTAAACTACATAGTGATAGAAAAAGAATTCCTAGCATTCATTTATGCCCTGAACAAATTTTGGCATTACATAATAGACTATTCCATATTTTTTTAGATTGATCATGCAACAATTAAATATCTCATGAATAAACTTGCTATAACAAGTAGATTAGCAAGATGGTTACTGTTGTTGCAAGAATTTGATATAACAATTGTTGATAAGCCTGAAAAAGCCAATGTTGTAGCTGATTATTTATCAAAATCCATCATGATGATACTGGCACTACTTTGGTAGATGATTCATTTTTGGATGAGCATTTATTTCATATTTCTATTCAAACTACATGGTATGTAGATATTGCTAATTACATTGTAGCCAATAAAATACTAGAACATTTTTCTTACAAGGAAAAGAAGATGCTTGTAGAGAAAAGTTTCCATATCTCCTAGATAGATAATCTATTGTTCTACATTGGACTTGATCAAATTATGAGAATATGTGTGAGAGAAGATGAGACATATGATATTCTACATGCATGTCACAATGAACCATGCAAAGGACACTTTGCGACAAAAGGAATAGCCTTGAAAATCTTGACAACTAGTTATTATTGGCCTACACTTCACAAAGATGCAACCAACTATACAAGGAAGTGTGACAAGTGTCAAAGGATGGGCCGACCAACAAGAATAGATGAAATGCCTCTTAATCCTCAAATGGCATTAACACCATTTGAAAAATGAGGAATGGACTTCATTGGTCCAATTGATCCTCCATCTAATGGGAAATCCTATATTCTTGTGTGCACTAATTACTTGACAAAATGGGTTGAAGTCAAGGCCATGAAGCATGCTCATGATGAAAAAGTTGCTAAATTTCTATATGAATTTTTTTTTACTCTCTATGGTGTACCCAAAGAGCTAGTCACTGACCAAGGTGCACAATTTACCTCTAATATAATCTCAGAGTTCATGAAACAATATAACATCAGGCACCAAAGATCTAGTCATTATCACCCTCAAGCTAATGGACAAGCAGAGGTCACAAACCATGAACTTGAAAACATCCTCATAAAAATAGTCCATCTACATAGTAGGGATTGGACCAACAGATTACAAGAAGATGTTTGGGCTTACAGAACAACCTAGAAGACTACTACAAGATTCACACCATTTGAGATCCTGTATGGAAAGGTAGCAATGCTTCCGATTGAATTTGAGCATAAAACTCTAAGCACAACATTGGTATTGGATATTGAACTTCTTATAGTACAAAGAGAATATCTTCTACATCTCAACTCTCTAGATGAAATGCATAAAGCTACTTTGGAGCACACTGAACTCATACAAAAAAAAAGGAAATAATGACATGACTCTCATATTATCAGTAAACAATTTCAAATTGGTGACTGGGCATTATTAAATGATTCCTAATTTAAAGATATGCTAAGAAAGCTGTAGACAAGATGGCTAGGATCATATGAAATTAATCATGTATTTGATAATGGACCTATTCAACTAACTACCATTAATCTGGTACTTTTCAAATTTTTAGTCAATAGTCACAGACTCAAATTATATAAATGGCCCCAAACCAAAGCAAAATTCTTATAGTAGTTTTAGCAGTTGGATTCAAATATACATCAGATAACTCTTCCTATAGTCGAAGGTGTCAACCTTATGACTGCCACTCTTCAACATTAGTTTCTTTGTGCATGCTCATAATAAAGACTTTATATTCACATAAAGTTCACTTTTTCATTCACTTTCTCCTTCCATCTCATCTCTTTACCTTCCACCTATCCACCTCATCTCATTTCTTTATCTTCCATCCACCCACTTTCCACGCCATCAATGTCTCATGTTTTCAATAAACTCCTCGAGATGCTGATGAACACTACTGATGATGATATCACTTTTGCCACCTTTTTTTTGGTACATGAGATAATCAGCTTGACAGGTATAACATTTTCAAATTATTATTCACTCATATTCTACAGATTTCATTAATTATATTTAATATTGCATAATTTATATGATGGCAGTGTTATGCCAGTCCCTTACCTGTACTAGGTCTGACAAGTGTTGACACTTGTCCATATTTAGTAGGGGGCAGGGAAGGTCACTAATATCTAATATCATTTCTATTTATCCGTAAAGATTTTTCCAAATCTTCACATTCCCTTCATTAATGAAAATTAATTGCCATAAGTACACAAGTGAGGTGTCCTACCCCTTACTTTTGAATGATTTTCTATGTCAAGCTGTGATGTGACTTGTGTTTAAATTTTATGTGATCCAAACCCTATTTTTGGATGATTCGCACACATATTCATAATTTACCTTCATTAAAAGCCATATTATTGTGTATAATAATTTTTTATGACATTAATTTCTTATTAAACAAAGAAGTGTGAGTTGAGTCTAAAAAATAACGAAGCAGCTTGAATTCAAAAGGGGAAAATAGAGTAAGTAGAGAAAGTATTAAGAAAATGGGTGGACAGTTGCAAAGGAGAGAACCAGTGGAACATGTTGTGTTACTCTCAGATGTAGAAGCTAGGAGAAGGTTCAATGCATGTAGATGACTAGGGTATTTCTTGAGTTTGACTGCATATGATGAAGAGGCAGCTGCAAAATTCAAAAGGACATTCAATGAGGGTGAAGCTTCCATTTGGGGTTTAATGGTGATTGCAATAGAGGAAAATATTGCTGAAGTAATTGGGTTGCCTATAGTTGGAGAACATTAACGCAGTACACATGATGCGAGGTCAGCAAGAGCTCAATTTACTAGACTGCCTGATTCTCAAATGGACATTACAAAGCAAGGTTGCAAGAGAATATCACTGCCACCACCATACAATGAATTAGCCATGCATATTATTAGGTAATTTACATGCGACGATAGAATCTCATACTTTCATGCACATCATTTCAAATTACTTAGTTGTGTAAGGCATAATCTTGTGGTAAACATTCCAAATTTCTTGTTAAATATGTTGTGTATTAGTGCAGAAGAGACTTAGAAAGGAAAAGATAATTCTGTTACTCATCATGCCTTAATTAAGTTACTGATAGAGAGGTCACTTAGGGATGTGTCTCCCATGACATGGGATGAATTTGTGCAAGCCAAAAATTTGCAACCCCAATCTACCTCTAGTGAATAGCCTAGTGAGGAAAATGTCCCAACTAATGAGCCTACTGAACAAAATACCCAAGAGGCTAAACCTGAAAAATACCCAAGGAAATGTGCAAGAAACTATTACTATTCAAGAGATCGTGCCTTCACCTGTGCAAGAGACCTCGAAACCTACTTCTAGCAGAGCCAAGAGGAAAGAAAAACTACAAGAAGAAATCTCTGTTTAGGAAAAGGAACAACAAAACTCTACAATTGTGAGACAAAAGAGAACAAAGAAAAATCTTGCAACAACTACTTAGGGAAAAGTAGGAAAAAGGCTAGGATGAGAGGGAAAGTTTCTAAGAATTCTACTTTGTCTAAAACATCCACTAGGGAATCCCCTATGTAAATTGTTTCTGATCACTCTCCTCCTCATCCTGAGATTACAAGTATCCTTGAAAATCCTACTGAGGAATGTAGGGATGAAATCAAAGAAAATCTAGATGATACCCCAATAGATCTACCATGTACTTCTAGTTGTAGGGATGAAATAGTTCCTAAATATGTTGATCCAAACACTACCCTAGTTCCCCATAAATCAACATGGATTAGTAGTTTTGTAGAACATTTATGGAAGGAACAAAGGAAGAGGAAAAGAGATCATGAAGAAGACAACAGTTCTATCAAACTGCAAAAAATCCTTTTTTAGTTGTATGGACAACATCTATTTGTTGAGGCCTTGTGGAAAGAAGAGAAGAAAAAGATGAATAAGACTATAGCATCTCAAGGTGAAGAAATTGTATATATAAAGGAATAGTTAGCAAGCCAAAAGCAATGAATGGACCATGCCCTCAAGTTAGTTGATCAAGCCCTTGCTTGTAGACCACCATTAAGAGTTTATGCTCTTTGTTTGAAAGAAAGATTTCTTTTGTTTCAATTAATCTTAACTCTTAAGCATGTTAATGCAGAGTTCAAATCAACATAAGAATTTTATGGACTATATCAGACTATGCCACCCTGGCAGTAGAATTTACTTTGTGAATTATATGTTCATAATTTTGTTATCCCTTAAGGGACTCAATGGAATCCCTTTCTCTACATAGGGGATATACATTTAAGAGCCCTCATGTCTTGGATGTCTAATGAAGCAAACTATGATAGGTAGCTAAATAATTACAGGGATGAGGAAAGGATAGAACCCTTGCCTTTAAGAGTAGATAGTAGCAAGTTAGATGAAATTATTAGGGATTGGTTCACATTAACTTATGGAAAGAAGAATCTAGAAGTAAGGGATATGATCTTTGCTACCAAAGCTAAGGTTTATACTGATTATGAAAATTTTCCATACTTTTCTTTCCAAAGACTATGACTGGTGTTAGGAGTAGATGGGCCAGACTACTTGAATCTTTTAAAAAGTTAGAACAACATAGTCCCATCAACTTGGAGGCAACACTTCAGAGGGTTCCAAAATATTTAGAGTTAGGGAAGCAGACTAGACCAGAGTTGTAGTGTCCCCTAACCACGCAACCTCCAATGCTCTTGTGGCCTTTATATGACATTAATGCTGATAGACTTGAAAAGCTATAGGAAGATCAAAGAAGGGGAGTGTGGGAGAGAACTAGAAGATTTTACTACACTTTCAAGAGTAATAGAAAAGGAAGGACAAAAATTGGAGAGTTCAACTCATTAAGAAGGAAGTGCAATGCTTGTGGACAAGCATTAGTTTAGCAGGGGACAAATGATGAGACCAAATAATACC
The DNA here is from genome assembly GCA_028749045.1 of Cupressus sempervirens. NCBI lineage: Eukaryota > Viridiplantae > Streptophyta > Pinopsida > Cupressales > Cupressaceae > Cupressus > Cupressus sempervirens. Next base: position 1,059,176,701 of record CM053785.1, on the reverse strand, counting down.
TTTATTTCATGATAGTTTTAAGACACTTTGTTGATACTCTATTTTATTTCTATCAAAATATTTGTGGGCCTATGTTTACCAAACCTATAATAAACCTATGGGTAGAAACTATGCCATCTTTTGCTAGTATTATATATATTATGCAATATTTCATATAGTTATCAAAATGTGTGTTCTTATATTTGAATTTAATTTGATAAATATTTATTTGCAAACATGTATTTGTATTGTAACTAACCTATTAATGAAGACTGAAAGATGATTGGAAGAATTCAAAAGTTGAGCACCAACAATATTCAAGGAGAAGAGAATGCTAAGGAGTAGCCACAATGGAGGAAAGTTGTAATGGTTCCAGAAGACATGACAACGAGTAAGGAGGAGCTATGAAGACTTATTTCGTTCTCTACATTTATTCCATGGCAAGTGGATGTTAATACTTTATTATTCCCGCCTTAAGCCATTATTTCTTCTTCCTGCCTTGAGCTGTTATTTCCTTCTTTCTCTCTTGCAATTTTAAAGCTAGGTCATTTAATTTTCTATTATGGAATAAGTGTTGATCTCCTATATATAGGAATTGAGCCAAGTGTGTTAGTTTAGCTAGTTAGAAGAAAGAGTTTATGAGAACAAACTTTAACTTTTACAGTTGAGTTTTTATAGTTCTGTGTTATATAATGAATTTCTAAAATCTAATGAAATAGTTTTTGGCTTCTATCTTGTGTTAGTAGTTTAGTGAAGCTGACCAAGGGGGCCCACTTGGAAGGTGGATTAGATTAGGATAGAATACATTTATTTCTAAGCATTCATAGTGTTGTAAGTAGAAATTGTAAGTTCCTTCCTATAGCATCACACTTTATGAATGTTCCTGGAACATATGTGAGAACAGTTATAGTGGAAGAACCAAGTTGGAATATTTGTTATTCTTTCATTGTATTTCTAGTATTCATAGAGTTAAGTGTGTTAGTTTCCTGCAACAATAATGTAACTTCTTTTTCTTGCATTTTACTTTCCTGCAACATAAGCTTAGTGACTCATTAAGAGACCTAGTGCACATAATGTGCGGACCATTTCAAGTATACATCCCTAGGTTGACAAGATTAAATGTACATCATAGTGGGAAATATAGCCCTTAGTTTGAATATATTATTCCTAAGCATAGCCTAGAGCATGACTATGATACAACTATTGTGAGGCAGATCAAGGATCTAAAAGCTAGTGCACAATAATTGCAACTTGACCCTAGTTCAAGCTCTGCACATCATATGAAGATCAGATTTTTGTCAGACATGCAGGTAGAGTTGTTGAGAGAAGAAGTAAGGATCCACTCATCATTGATAGATATTCAGAATTTGATCCTTCCTATCATGGATACAATGCAAAAAAACATTGTTTACTCAAAAACCTTGATCCATGACAATAACTTCTCTATTGCAGATCACATGATAGAACTCTCTGCAGAAGTTCAAATTGCTCTCCATACATGCAAGATTTTGCCAGAAAATTGGGATAAAACTTTGGAACTTATATTTAAGGTACATTCTCAATTTCTATCTCATTTTGGTGTCTCCATGTAAATAAGTTTTGAAAAAATCTTTGGCATTATTGTCAAAAAGGAGGAGGGACTATGTATAGTGAGACACTATGTATATTGTATGGGGGAGAATCATGCAAAGGAAGAAAATGTATATAGCAGAGGAGAATTTTGTAGATATGTTGTAGAGTAATTTTGTATATACTTACAAAGACAAAATTTTGAAAAATCTCAAAACAGTATACCCTTCCGAGCCAATATCACATGGTGATGTATATAAGTTTTGGCTAATAAGTGTTTTTGTCACTAATGTCAAAGGGGGAGATTGTTGACATATTAGTCAATTTTGTTATTAGTGAAAACACTTATTTAGATTTTGTATGGCTACCAAGCTCATTAAACAATCTATAGTGTTTTCCATGTAATTCAGTAGCCATCGAGCTCTATAGTTGCTACTAATTCTTCTGGACTAATTCTAAGTGGCCATCGAGCATTCCAATGGTTACCAAGGGAATTCAGTTAGTGTGAAGTGCAATAGTTCAAACCAAGTAGAATCAGGCAATGTGAAGTCTAGTAATTCAACCCGAGCACTTTAGTGGTTACCAAGCTTTGCAGTTTCTATCATTTTTATAGTTCATAGAATATAAAGCTAGTGTTAACCAAGCCATATGTGAAGTTAGTGTTTACCGAGTGAAGTCATGGTAAACTAGTGATTCAGTTTTTGCCAAGTGACACAATATTTATCGAGTCACTAGTGTAGACCAGAGTTTGAGACTACTTTGAGGTGATTAGTATGGGCCGATATTCTACTTCTACTAAATGCATGACAATGCCAAGTAATGACAGTGGACGTCATGTATCATAATTTCACCAAGTCAGTCTTCAGAACTCAGCTGTCTCCATTTGGGCCAACTTTGTAATATTGGTGTTAACTTGTATAATGGATGACTTTGTAATTTTATAAATTGGATTGGTATATATATGTAATGTATTGTATCATATCCAATGAGTGTGAGTATACAAGATAATGAACATGTAAGAATGTGAATGAGATCAAGTAGTAGATAAAGTATATATTGAAGGCCATATCAAGAAAGGAGCAATAGAGACATATCCATCAAAAAAAGGTGATCAGTACTCAAAGGAATCTCTATTAGCAATTGAGTTGTAATTCAGAGATCTACTATTTCATTCTAACAAGTGAATCAATCTAAATTCTTTAACAAGGTAGACTTAATAGTCTTTCTCAAAATATCTTTACCGAATCCATACTTTATTGTGTGTTTGTAAAAACCTCTAACAAGGTGTACCTAGCAGTCCTAATTTGTTCCTAATAGGGTAGATCATCAGAAGTGATCATTGTAAGCCTTAACAAGCCAACTTTATGTTGTAGTATTGAATTTTTATGGGTATCATCCCCACCCTAGTTTTACTTTCTATTTGGAAGGTTTCTAGGTAACCAAATTATTGTGTTCAAGTGTTTTGAATGTTTTATGTTTACAATTTCTAATGCATGCAATTAGATCGATAAATGATAAATGATATATTTCTATAAAGTGTCAAATAGGATAAAGTTTTTGAAGTTACTGATTCACCCCTCTCCTCTTAGTAACCTAGCATAGTCTTGAATATTTCCAACAATAAGGTAATGATAGTCAATATGAAATGTATCATATGAATTACAATTTTCTAGTGCTATATTCTCAAAAAATTAATGAAACTCTTCATGCATTGTACCATAACAAGTTAACTATGTATGATAATGAAACTCTTTTGTTTGACTCTTCACATGAGGCAAACAGAAATAGTGAATCATTGACTATTGATTTGTCACTTGAATTGTACTACCACCACTACTATTTAGAATAGACTATTGCAAACACAAATTATAATCATGTTATTCATGTGTACCACTATAAGAATTGTATCATGAATTGCTAAATATTCAAAAAATTAATAAAAGAAAAACAATACAATTGAAAATGAATGCTAATTATAAAAGAAGATTTGCATTCAATATCAAGTTATCAAGTTGCAACCACAATGCTTAATAATCATGCACATTTGATATGCACGATTGGTGAAAAATGTAGTAATAAGTTAATTACTAATAAATATCTATGAATTTCTATTTCTAAGTGGTAATCAGATCAAGTTGCCACATCCACTCACCCTTGACATCTTAAGGTTCAGAATCTTTAGATTCCTCGCTATCAACTAACTCATAGTTTTCATCATTATCCTCATAGTTTCCTTTTTATTCCCTGTGTTATCTTCACTCTGAGTCTACATCTCAATCTCATCAGTAGCATGACCAGTCCATCCACTTCCACTACCACTACCAGGACCAATACATAAGTCAATGCTAGTGGCATTCTTCTTGGCACTACTAATCCCACTTTGGTTAGAAATATTGCCCAACCCTCTTCTTTGACATTTCTTCCTCCATATTTTGGCTGCCCTGTCATAAGAAAATGTGTGGACATCATATCTAGAATTATACATCCTCAAGAAATTATCCAAATTCTTATCTAATTTTTTCCTTATATTTGACTTTATGAACCCCAAAACACTGAAAAATCTCTCATCCTCCACCAAACCAAATATCATAGTGAGACATAATTCAATAAGATTGAAATATTCTAATATTGAATCTCTCAATATTTTCTCTGACCTAGATAGTTCCAAAGTCTTGCTACTAATCCTTGCTCATGGGGGTTCTCCATATAATTATATTGTCCCCTCTTTGCGTGTGAAAAATGAGCTAATTTCTCTCTCAAATGAGTTTCATCTAGAATTCCATTTATAATTACTCCATTGATTACTTTAGTTTCAAAAATATAATCTATCAAAGTCAATATCCTATCTCAAACATTACATAGAGAGTTAAGATTCCAATATTAAGGAAACACAATAAGAATGGATTCAATTAGTTTATCTGGAGGGAATTTCATTCTAATTTTTGAGGAAGATTATAGGCAGTTACATTTGTAGAAGTAGTTACAAACTCAACAATCTTGGTGAAATATTTTGTTGTAATCCTTTGTAATACTTTTTGCTCACCTCTTAGGCCTCCTTGCTAGTCGCTCCTCATTTGTCTCCAACCTACCATTGTAGTGCATTGGTATGTCAATTCTGTGAGTGCTAAATGTGGGCCTCTATGATTCACACACACTTCAACATGATCATTATTTGAAGAATTATCCTAGAATGAACATAGAATTGTTCATCTATAATAACCAAGAAGTCGATCTATTGCCTCCTAACTAGAATGATTTTGCTATTTTCTCTCAGATTGAGAAGCTAGAAACCAAACATCTAGAATGAAGGATTTTTATATCTATATGATATGCACGATTAAGCTAGATGTATGCAAGTAAATCTCAGAACATAAAGAACAAATTAATCTACATGAATGCATGATTGATAAATATGAGATTGCAAATATGAGAATATTAAGCTAAGAATGCAAGAGTAATTGAGTCAAAAATTAAGAATAAGTTTGATATTATTCAATTTACAAACTCTTTGACGAGGAATTGAGAGCTTCTTAAATAGAATCCAAGAATTGATCAATGGTTGAGATCAATTTGAATGAATAGTTTAGATTCGAAGAAGATTCTATCAGAATAGAAAGTTTCCTTATGAAAAGGAAGTTAACTGATTTCTTTTGAGAGGAATAATGAGTTAATTGATTTAATTCCTTTTCTGATTTCAGTCAACTTAGTGTTTCCATTTCTAAACTAAAGAGAGAATATTGGAGAAGATATTTGTTTTAAGGAAATTAAATATGACCTCATTATTGAATATTCTAATCAACTAAATAATTAAATTCAACAATTAGAATTAGCATATTTAATTAAATCAAATATATTTAATTCCTCATGTATATTAGCTAAAGGGGTGAATTTAATTTAATTAAAGTACTAGGACTTATAATTAAAATAATTAAATTAAAATGTTAATCTATCCAATTCAATGAATACTCAAGAATTAATTAAACTAAGTGATTAATACAAATTAATGATTTTTTGCATTTGACATTTAGGTCAACTAGAGATTATCAAAATCATAATTGCTTACTAAAATAGGACTTAGGATTGATTAAATAGACCATAATTGGTTTAGCATGGCAATGTACCAATTTTGGGGTATTACATTTGACCCTTTTTGAATGAATCTGTGAGTAGCACATTTAATTCAATGAAATCAGAAGTATGAAGCATAGATCAAGAAATGAGATTGGTTCCAAAATTGATGATATGAAGACCAACTAATAAGCTTTTTAAAGTTATCACCGGAATGAAGCTTAACCGTAGGGGATCCAGATAGAACACCTAGATAACAAAGTTGATAAGCTTTTTAAGGCTACCTCCAAAATGAAGCTTAACCTTAGGGAATCCAGCTAAAACACCTAGATACCAAAATTGATAGAACAAAGATTGTAAAACTTCACAAAATTATTCCTAGAATGAGACTCAATTCTTGGGAGTTGGGGTTAGACTGTCCCGATACCTAATTTCCATTAGAAGATGGCAAGATTAATCACAATTCATAGAATTATCCCCATAACAAAGTTTAGTCCTTAGGAGTCAGGGTTAGACTATCCCAATACCTATCCATTGAATAGTGATTACAATCAAGAGCTTAGAATTATCTCTAGGGTGGAGCTTAGTTCTTAGCAAGAGTTAGGATTATCTCTAAAATGAAGCTTAATCTTGAGCAAGAATTAGAATTATCTCTAGAACTAATCTTAATACCTCAGAGTCAAGATAGAACACCTAGATACGTGCCCATAAAAGATAACAAGACCTATCACGAGTCATAGAATCATCCCTATAACAAGGCTTGGCACTTGGGAGTTAGGGTTAGACTGTCCCAATACTTGTCCATTGAACTATGATAAGGACCATTATAAGTGTGATCAGCTGATAAAAAAGATGAGATAGATGACATAGATGCTAGATAGAGGGAACAAAGATGCCCTAAGTGATGAAATGCCCCTAGCAATTAGGACATGATGATTTAAACTGAGTTGAAGCTAGTTTTGAATGATTTAATGATGTAATCATCCTACCCCTTGGGAGCAAAATTGAAAGATGACACACTAGAAAAATGATGACAAGTAGTATATGGAGAGATATTAAAGGAATTCAAGATTCAAAACAATATAGAAGAGATTAGAAGGACCTGAAGAAAATTTGGAGTTAATTCGAAATGATTTTGAGGTCTAAAAGACCTAGTTTGACCAAAGTTGACCAAAGTCGACTAGAGTTGACTTTTTCTAGAAATTTGGAAAACTTTGAAGAGCATAATTTAAGAATATTCAAAGATTCACAAAGTATCAAAAAAATGGATTGCACAAGCGTTCGATCACGTTAGTTCCAAAAATTTAAAATGTGATTTTGACCTATTTAAATGTGTTAGATTTTGAAATTGGTCCCAAAATCGAGTTTAGAGTAGCCAAATTAGCCAAGGGGGTGATTTTCATGCCAATCAAAGCACTTTGAAATATTAGTTCAAAATCTATATAAGGCCCAAAAGGGTCATTTTCAATTCATTTGTGCATTTTGTCTTTAGTGAGAAAGGAACTCTAGAGAGAAAATTGTGTTCCTCATGCATCATCATTGATTTGAGAGTTCCATGCAACACAACTAGCTGATGGACTACGAACCTCTAGTGAGTTATTATTTATCCTACTTTACATTTCAAATTCACGCATTTTGATCATTTTTTGCACATTTTAAAGTACTTTTAGAATTTTTGTAGTCAAATTTTGCACAAGGATGTTGATCTTTGTGTGGTCCAAACTTGCATTTCATGTGAAGAAGTACCGAACTAGTACTTCTTTTTTGAGTGTTCAAGGTTTCTTTGCACAACAGATACCCATCTCTCACTAGAAATGCATTGTGATAGAACTCACACAAATTTTTGACTTCTCGCATGAAAAAGAGTGATCTCGCATGAGGACTTGAATTCTTGTGTGAAAATGTGGTGTTGCATGCAAAATTTTAGTTTGAAGTTTTGATTTTGCATTGATGTTTTACACTTGCATTTGTCATTTTCACATGTCTGGTATTGATCGTGTGCATGTTGTTTTCATGTTTGCGGTTATGTTTCTTTATGTCACTTTTAGATCACATTATCCTCCCTATAGATCATTGGTTAGACAGTTAGATGCTATAGAGCTAGTGCATATTGACTCTCTTGATGTATCATATCTTTGTCGGATTCCCACCTTATTGGTGAATCACAATTTACTAACAACATTGGTTGAACGTTTCCATTCAAAGATGAACACATTTCACTTGCCCCAGGGAGAGATGACAATCACTCTAGAGGATATTTATAGGATTCTACGGATCCCATTCCACAACCCTCGAGTGGTATATGACACACAACCACAGACAGGGATAGCGACATTGAGAGCCATTTTTTAAGAGGATCTCATCATGGGTCAGGCCATCACATGGGATGAGCTAGTACACACATTTGGTCCTACCCATAGATTGGAATTGGTACTTGGAGTGTTTATTAGCTATTTTCTAATGCCCAATACAGGTCAGCATGGTTTTGAGTGCGGATGGGGTAGGATGCTACAAAAGATGCTAGATAAGCTAGTTTGTTATGGATGGGGTTAGTGTGTGCTAACACATATGTTCCATGAGATGCACAAGATTGTCTACCATGAGAGGAAGAACATGGCTATAGGGGTCTATGTTCTTTAGATATGTGTATGGGAGCACTTGCCCATCATGAGGCCAATATTCTAGGATTTGAGACAAGACCATGAGCCCTATATATGTAGACATTGGGGATAGATGACCTAGATAGCTCTGGGTAAGACCAAGCGGTGAAGAGTTTAGTTGGATGACCTAGTAATGGTAGTGTGGTGGTCGTGGAGAGAGACTGAGGTGTGGGATGACACCTGGGTAGAGCTTGGCCACATGTTTGCCTCTAGACCACTGATTGGTCATTTTATATTGGTCATTGAGAGATTTCCCTTGACTCACATGTGGTAGTAGTACAATCAACCATAGGATATTTCATAGGAGTATTGCACATATGCTCACTTTGCCACAGACCTAGATTGTGGGTGGTCTGTCAGATTAGACTAGGGCAGATAGATGATTGATACGCAATCAATTTTTGTTACCCAGTGGGATTACTTGGCAAAAATAATGGATGAGGGGATAACTCAAACATACAAGCATATTTTGTGAGTCATCCCTTCCCATGTTTCATAGACCTAGTTGGGATAGCTGTACAGAGACAACTAATATAACACCCACCATAATAGCCACCACAACAACCACCATAGCAACATTTCAAGACCTAGGCAACATCATACTTCACAGGTATAGATTCCTCCTCGATAGATGGGAGATGATGTAGGTGTAGGTGGTAGTGGGTTTGGACAAAGACATCTATAGGGTGAGATGGGTTCCCTAGGTGCCATCGAAGGAGATGCACAGAGGTAGCAAGTTGAGTAAGAGTGACTAGCCAAGAAGCCCAAGGTCGTAGTTGGTGATGATGAGATGCTAGAACATCTCGCTCCTGATCCACAATAAAATGTCTTGAGAAGGACCAGAGAGTGACTACAAGAAACACAATGATAACTAGTTGATATGCAGATATAGCTAATGGTGTGAGATTTGCACCTTAGATACTGAGAGTAGGAGATCTAGGATCTTTATGTAGAGTTAGAGAAGTAGTGTGAGAAGACTGGACTACCAAGTGCCAGAACGACGTACTATTACATAAGATATATTGCAGCATTGCCTGAGGTTGTAGATCAAATGCCTCATTTTTGTAAGTATGCAAGAGCATCAAATGGTGTCCGATGACCAATGAGACCAGATACCCCTCCTCTTCCTCCTCCTCCTCCACCTAGGGATGAGGGAGAGGGGAACAATTAGATATGCTTACTACTAAATTTTAATTTTGGCTATGTATTGGTTGGTGTACCAACACCATTTGTAGAATTTTGAGATTGAGAATACTTGAGTAGCATTTAGTTTTGTATCAATTACATAGTTGAGTGCATGCGCGTGTACGCACACACACACACACATATGAGATTTTTGATTTGAGTATCTTCTCATGTGTCATCTGTCCCTTTTGTAGTTTTTCATTTATGAGATGTTTATGATATGATTATGAATGAAAATTTGATATGATGTACAAATGTAGTGTAGATGAGATGAATGATGAAATTATGTATGTGAAATACAAAATGTGAATGAGCTAACATCTCATGCAGTGTTCCATTTGGTTGATAATGATAGGTATCTCATGAAATTGAGAAGATGAACTAAAGAACTGAACACTTGTGCAGTCATGAAGAGATGTGATACTTTGAAGAAACCAATAAATCCCTCATCATGAAGGATGCAAGTAAATGAGTGATCGAACCATGTGCTTATGCAATGCAGCCCAATGCTAGATGCAACCCTAGGTCTGGTTACCAAGATTGTCAAATTATCATTACTGAGTGTTTAGCTAAATACAAAAATGTCATACAATCTCCATTGAAATTTTAATAATGGAAATATGACTATGACACATGTTCCAATTTTGTTTGGATTAAATGTAAGTGTTTGAGGCACAAGAAGTCAAAATGACCAGAACATTTGTCCCTTTTAATATAGCAATTGAACATAAGCATCTGAGCATAAATGTGAGGATGACTAGAATGTTTCTTATGTGTAGATACATGAGAGATCCTTCTTATGCTAAGTAATTAGTAAGTAATCTATCTGCAATCACCCTTGTATTCATAACCTAATATAGAAGTATTCTAGGTATACTTGTAGTGATCCTTAAGTTCACTTAATAGGATGAGTATCAATATTTACTATAGCATAGAGAATTCACTCAAACAAGAAAGGAAAAGAACCAACCTTAGTGAAGAATCTATATAAAATAAGTTGAGGTACACACGTCCATCCACTATGAGATAGAGGCTCTTATAGTGGACACCCATTTTATATGGATGTTTTAGATCATTGGAACTAAATCACCAAACAAAAATCAAAGAAAAGATCATGTCCTTAGTCCTCACTTCTCTAGTTGAAAGTGACATCATCGAGTTGCTCCAAGGGATATGATAAATTGAAAGAAAAACAAACAAAGAAAAGCTCAACATATCCCAAACAAGTTCATCATTTTGAGTTTAGTTTGTGTTGTAGGATTGATGTCAAGTGTCAATATTCAGGACATATGTGAAATAAATCTCTTTAGTAGGAGGATGACAATAGATAGACATGGTTAGAAAAACTAGTGAATGAATTCAAAGAGGAATCTTTAGTGACAAGAATGTTAGTAGGAGACTGGGTGATAGTAGATAGATGCAATTAGAACAACTGGTGATTGATGTGAGAGATCTTCCATGAAATGAATCTTAGTAGTGAAACAAAATGATAGTAGGTAGACATAGTTAGAAAAATTGCTAACTGACATGAGAGATCTTCTTGGAGAGGAATCTCAATAGTGACACAAGTGACAGTAGGAAAATGCAATTAGAACAACTAGTGGTTGACATGAAATAAATCTTCTTTGAGAGGAATCTCAATAATGACACAAGTGATAGTATGTAGATATAGTTAGAACAACTGGTGACTAACATAAAAGAGATTTTCTATGAGAGGAATCTCAATAGTGACATGAGCAATAGTAGGCAGATGTAGTTAGAACAACTGGTCAATGACACTTAAGATTCATATGAGACTATAGGGTGTTTTCCCCAAGTCTATGATAAGATTCAATCCATGGATGCATGAGAAAAATAAAAAAAACTAAAGTAGGAAAACAACTATACAAGACCCAGAAGATGCACTGCAAGATATAACATTTGAAACAATAGGCACCTATTTTTGTTGCCATGATGCCTGTTTGTTAGGCTTTCATCAATGACACTATTTTTGTTTTTCAATTTTAAAATTATTTTTTTCCTCTTTTTGATTTTTTTTGTATTTTAAAGTTTTTTCATGTTTTTGGCATTACCAAGGTGCCTATTTCTAGGTTTTCACCAAGATAATGATTTTTTTCAAGACTTTTAAATATGTACAAAGAGCTTTTGGAATCATGTCAACTATAAAACTTCTTTGGATGGAGAGTGTTAATGGGCTCCTTGAGTGCCTCTCCCTTAGTTGTTGAAAGTTGGTGAGCACCAGATCCAAACACTACACTAACTATGTATGGACCAAGCCAGTTTGGTTCAAACTTCCCTTTCTGTACCCATTGTTGCTGATTCTTAGGGTTTTCTCTCATACTGAGATCACCTAGTTGGAAGCCACATGGCTTAAATTTCTTGTTGTAGCTTCTAGACATATGTTGCTGATAAGCTCGAAGATGATCACACACCACTTGCCAATGTTCATTTAACAATTCTAGCTCTTGAAGCCAAGATATTTTGTAGTCATCATTAGTAATGAGGCCTTTTATAGAGATTCTCAAAGTAGGAATCTCAACCTAATTTGGAAGCACAACATCTGCTCCATATACCAAAGCAAAAGGTGTTGTACCTGTTGGATTTATGATACTTGTTTTGTAAGCCCATAAAGCTAGATTAATTTGAAGGTGCCAATCCCTTCATAATTTTTTGACTATGTGCTATAAGATCTTAAGGATAGCCTTGTTGGATGCTTTCACTTGACCATTATCTTGGGGGTAATAAATAGAAGACCAATGTTGTGTGATTCTGAACTTTTTGCACAACTCTTTAAGATCCATTTTTAAATTGTCCTCCATTGTAAGTAATAATGGAGGATGGTACACCATGCCTAAATATTATGTAATTCATAATAAATAGAGCTACAATTTTTCTATTTTCTATAGAGAGAGGGACTGTCTCTACCCATTTAGTGAAGTAGTTTGTAGCTGTAATAATGAATCTATGTCCATTTAAAGAAGATAGATGAATCTAACCTACTAGATTGAAGGCCCATTGTTGAAATGGCCACATTGTGATAGATGGAATTAGCTCCCTGGCTGGAACATGAATCAAATTTCTATGGAGTTGGCATTGTTTTTGAAATATAAAGCAACCAAAACAAGGGGTTTAGCCCTTACAAAAAAAAAAGCTTGTAATCAACACACTACTAGCAGAAGACATTACATCATCAAATAACAAAACTAATAGCCAAAAGAAACTTGTAGTACTCTAATAGCTATAGTTCTAACCATACTATGAATGTTCAAAGTATTAACTAACTTTTGACATAAGAAAACTAACCCAATCCAGAAACAACACACTACCATATACAGTAACATCTAATCTATAGTTGAGATCTATAGTATTAATCATACTACCTAAGTTCAGAATAAAAACTATTGGCATAAACAGGCCATCCGAAGTCTGATTAACAGTTGTAGCCCAACAAACCTAGTAGCATCATAAAAATGAAAAAACAACCATGATCAAAAGATCCCCCAAAACTACCATCTTATTTTTCATCATTTTCCTTTCCTTTCCTAGCTAGTAGAACCCGAGCCTAATCATCAACAAGAAACTTATAAAGGAGCTTGTTATCCCTCATGTCCATTCCTGATTCATCCTTCTCTTATGCCAAAAATTGGAGGGTGGTAGCAGTAGCATGAGTGACCTTTAGTGAAAATTTAGAGGAGTAGAATCCATCCTCTAAGAATTTGACCCTTTGATCCAGCTGAGTAGTCACATCCTTTCTATTGGAAATGATTAAAAAGATCATAAATGAAGAATAATGGAATTGGTAAAGAATTTTTTCAATCATTGTTTTGTTATTGATGTCAAACTTGCTACTTGCAGGAATGACAATTGCTTAAGTGATCCTAATACTATCAATTGGTTGATTGTCAAGGAGGTGGCAATCAATAAGATGTAACTAAAGTACCAAGAGAAAGGTTGAAGTTATGATGTTATAATGAAGTATAAGGATCAACTAAGTCATTGATGAAATAGTGTATTGATGACATACTATAAGAAGATGGATACACTAAGACACAAAAAAGATGTTAGGTTTAACTATGTCATTTGTAAAGCCTAACTAAGTTCATTGGAGAGAGCCGAGCAAGCTAGTTAGAGTAGAACAAATTTTCAGTTGAAGCCGAGCAAGTTTAATTTTAGTATGTGCCGAGTGATCTTAGGGTATCGAGTAGCCTACAAGAGCCGAGTGAAGATCAAGTGCCGAGTGATTTTAGGTGTCAAGTATGATACAGGAGCCGAGTGATATTTAAATGTTGAGTCTTCAAGTGCCGAGAAAAAAAAAAATGCTATAGGTGCCGAGCACCAGTAAAACAACAGAAGGAGCTGAGCAACTAAGGAAAAGACTTCAGGTGTCGAGCATCAGTAAACCAATGATGCTGAGTTGCTGCATTATTTGTTAAGACAAAGATTTGCCAAATCAGTAGTGATAAGTTTGTTACATCAAATTTTGTGAATTAGTTGGATGATAAGGATGATGAGTAGATGTCATAGAATTCTAGGTAAACCATGCAAATCAATTCAAGGTGAATGCTAATGGATTTACCATGAAGTTTCTAGAAGAAACAATTTGGAGGGAAACAATACCATTTTCTCAAGATCAAATTAAGATTTGAGCGAGAAATGAAGTACATAACTTCTTTATAAGGAGTTATAGGTCAGAGATCAAATGCGCATGTATGAGAGGGAGTTGGTCTTAAGTGTGGTCATGCAAAGAAGCAAAGAGGAGTAAGAACAGAGCATCAAGACTTTGAGTTGATCAAATGACCATGAAGTGCATTGGCATAACGAGTGGAAGAACTCAAGGAGACAGATCTTGAAGGGTGAACAAGCTATCAATAGTGCAAGAGAGGAAAGTTAAGCTAAGAAAAGAACTAAAGAATGATCTGAAATATGCAAGGTTAGAGTTGCAATTTGTATCAGATCAAAACTGTTCTTATACTATCTTACCATTGTATTAGATATTGAAATCCTACATTGCTAGGTTAGCTTAACAACTAGGTGGATAAACCTCAAGAAAGGATAAAGAGATCCCCAGGAGAAGGATAAAGAGATCCTCAGGAGAAGGATAAAGAGATCCTTAGGAGAAGGATAAGAGATCCTTAGAAGGAGGATAGGAGATCCTTAGAGAGGGATGAAAGATCTTTTGGGAAGGTGACTATAAATCCCATGGACTTGGGTGAGCCTAACAGCTCTATGTAAATCCTTTAACAGGGTGACATTCAAAGTTGAATGTTCTTAAGTCCTCTAATAGGGCACACTCCTAACAGGGTGTAGAAATCCTTTAACAGGGTCACATTTAACAATGTGATGTAGCCTTTAACAAGGCAGGCCTTTAAGAGGGCAAACCATCAGAAGTGGTTGAAATCAATTGCACAGCTATTTTGTGGGTATCATCCCCACTCCAGTTTTACTTTCTTATTCTTGAAGGGTTTTTGGGTCATCAAAATTATTTGTGTTATGGTGTGATGCACATTTACTTTTCATGATTGTTTAATGTTTAATTGCATGCATGATAAGAAAGAAGGATAACACTTCTGATTCACTCCTGTTTTATTAGAAAGTTTGAATTGGACATTATTGGACCTTGGATAAATGATTCACCACCCCTCTTAGTTATTCTAAAGAATTCTAACACTTTTGTTCCTCCTCCTCCTTGTTATCTATTTCCACCTTCTTATCCCCTTCATTAGTTTTTTGCCACCTGGTTGTCATCCTGCAAAACCTACGGGTTAGTAAAAACCTTGGATTTTTCCTTAATTGGAGAGGAAATGGTGATAGGGAGGTATCAATTTTTCTACTATCCTCACAAAAGGTAAAGGGTAAAGCTAGCTGACACATGAGTAGTCTTAGTTGTGATGGCATTACCAGCAGACACCTGGGTGTTGTCGGCAGACATCTGGGTATTATCAATAGAATTCTCACTTTTTTCTTTCTCCTCTTTCCCTTTTTCTTTGTTGGAGTTAGAATATTTCTCCTCCTCTAGCTCCCTTTCATTATTCTTAGAGCTTTCCTCTTCCACCTCTTCAACCCTAAATCCTTTAAACTTTTGCTTATACCTTGCCTAGGCTTTTGCAAGCCTTCCCGACCTTCTCCTACCCTTTCCTCTTCCCTCCTCTTTTGAATCCTCCACATCCACCTCCACCAATTTTTTAACCTTGATCTTTTTATAACCTTTTTGCTCAATAGCCAATTATAGGTTTTTCTTTTTCTTATTATCTCTATGGATTATTTGATTGCCTCTTGGGTTGGCATTGTTTTTAGGACTTGGCATATTTGATTGCCTCTTGCTCCATATTTGACCAATAGTAACCAACTCTAATAAGTTTATGACCTAGTGTTAAGCCATTAGAGTGAGATCCATGAATACCCTCATGTACATTGATTAATGTGCAGTTGGATTCATCAGGTTCTAGACACCTAAGGAGTGTTCCATTGAGACCTTTCCTAAACAAGTCATTAGCAATAATGACATACCATGAAGCACTATGGATAAGGTGATGCTTTTCATTCCATCTTAGATTGTCCAAAAAAATTTGGTCACACAAGTAAGAGTAAATATGATGTTAGCAAGATGAATCGTGTCCTACAATAGAATAAATCATTCAAGATCTAGGGGGGTTATAGGTAGGGTAGATTAATGTCTCCACCAAGAACTCGTGCCAAAGATCATTCTGTGACATTTGTAACATGGAAGCAAGAGTAGCCATTGCATCAGCCAATTTTTTATCTGCTCAAGGAATTTGTTGAAAAGTGATATGATAAAATTATTTCTTCAAGTCATCCACCATGCATTTATAAGGTATCAATTTCTCATCCTTCGTCTGATAGATATTATTTACTTGGTTGATTACAAGATGTGAATCACCAAAGATATTCAATTCATCAACTCTCCATTCAACTAAAATCTTCATGCCATTAATTAGGGCTTCATATTTGACAATATTGTTTGTACAAGGAAACAAAATCTTGTATGCCTTGGGCAGTGAATATTTTTGTAGTGCTATGAATAAAAGCCCAGCACCAGATCCGTGTTGTGTGAAGGAGCCATCAAAGAACATCACCCAAGTTTATTGTCTTAGAATTAGAATTGATTCATTAGGAAAGTCAATGTTCAATAGAAGAAGACTCTGTATTGGTGCTTCTACTAATTGATCAACAATTGCCTTTCCTTTAATAGCCTTCCTTTCAACATATTGAATATCAAATTCACTTAGTATCATGACCTACTTAGCTAAACTTCCTATTAGGATTTCCTTTCTAAGTATTTCAATGGATCAATCTTAGCAACCAATCACATAGTATGAGAGAGTATGTAGTGTCTCAGCTTTTGGGAAGTGAAGATGACTTCCAAAAAAGCTTTCTTAATGATGCTATAATTCATTTCATAATAAATCAGCATGCAACTCAGATAGTAGATAGCTTATTCCTTGTTATCATTGCCTTATTAAGCTAGTAAGATACCAAGAGATGACTCTATTGCTGAGATGTAAAAAATGAAAGGCTTCCCATAGATAGGAGGCATCGATATTGGTGGATTAGTAAGGTATTTCTTTATCTGTGTTAGACTCTGATCACAATTTTTGCTCTAGTTATATTCACACCTTTATGAAAACTCTTAGTGAAAGGTTATGACCTATTCACGAGCTGTGAGATGAATCTATGAATGGATTTAAGTCATCCTTGTAAGCCCTCATCTGATTGGTGTTATGTGGTGGAGGCATGTCCATGATTACTTGAACTTTCTCTAGATCTACCTCAATTCCTTTTATAGAGACAATGTAACCAAGTAGTTTCCTAGATGTTACACCAAATGCACATTTCTTGGGATTGAGTCTCAGATTGAATTTCTCATATTATCGAGGATAGGTCCCAAATCTTGAAGATGAGTATTGTGTTTTGTACTCTTAATCAAGGTGTCATCAACATAGTCCTCCATTGTCTTATGTATCATATCCTGGAAGATGGTTGTAACTGCCCTTTGATATGTGCCACCAACATTTTTCAAACCAAATGGCATTACATTCTAGTAGAAGTTTCCCCATGTACAAGTGAAAACAATTTTCTCCTAGTGTTTTGGTGCAATTTTAATATGATTATAGCCAAAAAAATCCATCCATAAGTGAGTACATTTCATATCCTATTGTCATATCCACTATCATATCAATTTTGATGAGTGGAAATCATCCTTCAAACATGCAAAATTCAGATCTTGGAAATCAATACAAATTCAGATAGACTTATCATGTTTGGAGACTAGAACAATGTTTGATATCCATTTAGCATAGTTGATAACATGGATGAAACTAGCCTTGAGAAGCTTTTCAAGTTCAACTTTAACAAGTTTTTCAACATGAGGATGCATTTTTGTAAGCTTCTATTTGACTAGTTTAACTCTTGGTGCAATAGAAAAATGATTTATTATAAGATTAGGATCCAAGCCTGACATGTCTGAATATGTCCATGCAAAATTTATCTTTTTCTCTTGGAAGAAGGAAATTAATTTCTCTTTCTCTTTTGGAGATAAAGACTATGCAAGATGTATCATGTGAGGTTGTTCCTTTGTTCCCAAGTTGATTGGTTGTGTTGGCTCTATCAACACTAATGATCTCTCTTGAAAATGACTAGGAAGTGCATCAAATATCTCATCCTTAGGTACCTCAGAGAGGTTTTCACCTTCAGATATATCCTTTATTTTTACTATTTCAGGTTCTAATACTACCACAATCTGATTTTCATCATTAGACCTTCTATTTCTTTTCTTTTTTATTGTGTGACTGAGATATTTGATGTCAGCTTCAGTCATGTTGACACTTTGTTCGTTGGTGGAAGACATTATAGGTTCAATAGTGTTTAAGTAGCAGACAAGAGAATAGTCATTCTAGAATGTAGGGACTTCACTAGATGAATTGGAATTTTAGTCTAAAAATTGAGGATAGGTGAGTGAAATAGATGTGGAAGGTTTGATGGCATTCATAGTATAGTCATCAGATGCCTGGACAAGTAAGTCAAGATCTAGAGCATCTTCATCCAAAAGTGTGTTCGAATGTCTTTGAGTTCTAACAACATTAAGTGAAGATCAATGACACTAGTTGGATGAGGCTCATCTAAACTAATCCTAGATGATTCACCTACTTCAAGTAGATTTTCATAGACATGAACTTGATCAATTTTTGTGTGTGTAGTTGTCTATGAGAAAGAATCAAATTCATACTCTCAAGAATCTATGCTACATGGAGATAGATTATAGAATTCCCCAACAGTAATAGGCACCCATTCACCTCCATCATCTAGATTTTTACAAAGTTTCTCAGTGATTAAAGCATGTCAAGACTCTCTTTGTTCGTATTGAATATGGGGAGACTCAATAGTGTTGTTAGAAGAATCACTATCAACATCTGTGGTACCACCACATGGTACAAAATCATCTAGTTCTACAAAGAGTTTAGCAAGATCAAAAGGAATTGGATAAGGATATGGATCCTCATCATCAACATCATCCTTAGGATCATCTAACTCAATTTTTGGCTCATGCTTAGATGAACTCGCAGATTTTGGTATAAATTTATTATTTCCTAGATGAAAAGGGATCTTCTTAAACCCAAGGCCTATTGTATCTTAAGAACTTTTAGCAATCGCTTTGACAAGATCAATCAAACCATTTTTTTGTCTCTAATTGGACCATTTCCTTTGTAGCCAAATTTTTTTATGAGTTTAAGACTTGAACCATACTTTTTAGGAGTAATCTCATGAGACTATTTTGTGAGATCAATTAGGATTTCCTCTCTATACTCCCATGCATCAATGACTTTGTTTTCATCTTCTTTCTCTAAAGGTACAATAGCTTTATCAAAATTATCATTATATTTAGTTTGAGGTGTTAGCACAAAAGGTCTCTTCACTTTAGGTGATTTCTCATAATGATGAGGAGACTAAGAAGAGATGTCAAAGACAAAACCAATTCTATGTGATATTCACCCATCCTAGTTTCTTTCAACTTGAGTGACTTCTCAATGTGCTTCATCTTATCATCATCATAATCGATAGATCCCCTATTAGTAGGCACAAAGCTTTTAGTAGATTTTAGCATGTTACAAGTGTAACTAGTATTTGAAAGTATGGTAACTTCAGAGTCATGAAATGGAAACTTGACACATTGATGGTAAGTTGAAGGACAAACTTGCATTTCATGTATCCATGGTCTCCCTAGTAGGATATTGTATGTTAAGGGAATGAAAAGGACTTGAAAAGTGGCATCCCTTTCTATAGGACCAACTCAAAGAGGCAACACAACAAGACCCAAAGATTTATGCTTGAATTCATCATATGCCTTAATAGTTATTTTGCAATGCAGATCAATGGACTCTTTAGAATAGTCCAATTGTCTTAGCAGAGTAGTAGAGCAGATGTTTAAACCAACTCCATTATCAATAAGCACATAACATACATGTTTCTAGTGTATCATGACTTCAATGTGCAAGGGTTGATTATGAAAATGAATTTATGAAATGTCATCCTCCTTAGAGAAGGATAGATAATGAGAGGAGGTCAGATGACCTACCATAGATTGGAACCTATCAAGATCAAGACCTTGAGGTACATTTGCCTCAGTGAGGGATTTGTTGAGAATCTACCTATGGCAAAGAAATATTTTGAGAAATTCAAAGATTTTTATTCAAGCACTTGTCCATTTTAACTAATCAAGGATATTGTAGTTAGTAGATATAGAAAGTGTTGCAATTTTTGTACCTTTTCTAGATGAACCAGCAAGGGGTTTGTCTTTGTGTTGGTTTAACTTAGGAGTAGAAGGCACATAGATTTTAAGGACTATCTTGGCATGGGAATGTGTAACAAAATTGGAACAAGATTGTGATGGTTCTTTGTCAAATGTAGTAGATGTAGCACCTCTTAAGACAAATGGTGTCTTAGGTTTAGTGTTGTCTTGTTTTCCTTTGATTGTGATGATCTCACAATATTCAAAATCCATAGGTTCAACCATGTTGATCACATCATCATCATTAGAGTATGTATAGTTGACCTTGTTATGGGATTTCTATTTAGAGTTTTCTCTTTTTCATAGTGTGGGAATGTCTCTTTGAAAGCCTTGTGATTTGTATTCTTGTTATGTCCATCCACAACAATTTCACCATTGTCAATTAGATCTTGAACTTTGTGATGTAAGTTAATACAATTGCTGGTTTTGTGACCTTTGTTCTAATGGTATTTGCAAAATCTATTTTCATTCCACCATGAAGGTTGTGGTTGTGGATCATAAGGATGAGAATTATGAAATGGAGAAATGAGCTTGTTTTGTAGCAAGGTCTTATAGACCACATCCAGAGGTTCACCAAGATGTGTGTACTCTCATTTTTGTTGTCTGACCCAAGATGAGTTCTTCATTTTATTTCCAAATGTATTATTGTTAGGAAGGGTTTTGTCAATGTTTTTAGATGCTTTGAGATTTTTTGTAAGATTGAAAGTTATTTTAGTAGGTTTAAGAGTAATGTTATCAACAACTCCATCATGTACCACCTCTCAGTTCTTGTTCACATACTTAGACTTGTCCTTAAAAGAAATTGATCCTTTTTTGGTGTCCTTTTGAAGGGTTATTTCACCCTTTTTGACCATGAATTCTTCTATTTAGATAGCTTGTGTGAATATGTCTTCAAAGGTGTGTAGATCGTGAAGTTGAACTTTATACTCAAAGTCAGGTAAAATATTATCCATAAAGATGTCAAGTTTTTATGTTTTAGGAATCTTTCATGAATATTTGGCATATATTTGTCACCACCTTTGAAGGAATGTGAGGAAAAGGTCCCCAATTTTTTGTTTAAGGTTACATAAGTCATGTATGTTAACTAGATGTTGTATGTGTTGTGAGTACTATTGAACAAATAGGTTAGCAGTCTCATTGAATGTTTTGATACCAGTAGGAAACCATGAAAACCATTCCATGGCTTGACCACCTAGACTTCATTGGAATAGACACATAAGATATGTATGGTTGTGCATGAATTTCATAGACAAACCACCAAATTACCTCAAATGATCTTTGGGGATTGGAGGTTCTGAAGTATTTGTCGTACTTGGGCAACTCAACTCCCTTTGGAAAAGGTAGCATGTCTAAAATCTTGTCAAAAGGAAATGGGAAAAGAGTGTCTAAGTTGTATGTTTTGATTGGTTTGTCCTTATCACACATCACTTGGGTCAACTATTCTTGCATAACCTTCAATTGTTTGTACAACTAGGAAGTTTTAGTTTCTTCTTCTTGTGTGACAATAGTTTCAATATTAAAGTGATTAGATAGTTTTGCTCCTACTTGAGCGAGTTTGAGAAAATATTTCTCTTTCTCTTCATTAAGAAAGATTTCCATGAATTTTTGGAAGTGTTTATCCTTACAACATTTTTTGATGTCTCTGGGAAGTATTTCTTCATTTTCCTCATTCTCATCAGTAAAAGGTCCTTTATGTCTTTCATTTCTTTGGTTATCTTTTCTTCTACTATGTTATCTATTTCCTTGGTCTTGATCAGTCATTTTAGGAATGTGATAAATTTCAGTGTACATTGGTTGAAAAGGTCTTCTAATTAAGAATTCAGTTGTTTTTTCTAGAGATGTATGTGTTTCTCTAGTTTTAGAATTCTCTTGATACAAGGGATTTTGAGTTTGCTAAATTTTTTTGTAAAACATTCTTTGGACACAAGGTGGATTAATAGGTGAAGGAGATCATGAAGACCCCTAACTAGATTAATTGGATTCATACCACGTATAAACTAGGTAGTGACCCTTGCTGCAATTCTAACCCCTAGCTCTACCTCATCTAAGTCTATAGGGAGGAAAAAAATTTCCACTCCTTGTTACGACAACCATAGAAAATGATGAAAAGAAAAGTTTAGACAAAGGCCACACTAGAACATAGCCTCAAAGTGAGATACAAATATTGTGTACCTAAGTATGAGTTGTTTGAGTAATGGCTAAAATAACCAAGAGTTATGACTATTGTGACATAAGGTATACCAAACAAAAAAGGATAGAATAAGATAATCAAGTGAGGAGACTAGTTCACATGTAAATCGCAAGTTGTCAACTAAGCAAGAAGTGAGAGTTGAACACTATTGAAAATAGAGGAATGACCACCTATTCTAGAAATAGATCAAACTTGGAGAGTGGATAACTCTGACATAGTAGTTTGACAGTTTTGAGGACAAGATCTTGTGTGAGGATTCCTAGAGAACCACACGAGAAAGTATAGAGAACTATGCAAAGTTTTAGAACAACCATTTTTAGATTAGTTTTCTTGTATGAGAGCTTGAACAAAGCCACATGAAGAAGTGATAGTTTGACCAAAAAGTAAAAGATTTGGACTTGAAAACATAGTGTTTGGTGAGATTTCACATGAAGATGCATGGATAGTGACACAAGGAATTACAAAGTACCTCGCGAGATAGTACCAGAAGATATTTTTTGCATGCAAAATTGTACAAAAATGGACACGAGAAAAGGACAAAACTGACAGGTTTTGATTGAACTCAAAGAGATTTTCAATAGTTTTGATAGTTTTTGAATAGAGGAATAACAATGTTTACAAGTTTCAGGTAGTTACCAACATTATTTTTAAATTTTGGAAATGTTTTGGTTTACAAAGATAGTTATTTTTAGATATAGAAAGAAAGCAATAGTCACAAACAATCCAACCAAGGACAAAGAAACTCAGAAGGATGGGGGAGTCTTGACCTTTTATTTGTTTGAAATATTTGGATAAGTTTAAAGACTTGAAAAAGACATTCTTTATACCTATAACCAAAAATGGTAGATGAAGAAAAACCTTTGTCTCACAACTCATGTACGTGCATTCACCTCACACAATTATGTCACCCCACTAGATGGCACCCATGTTTTTGGTGTATTCCAAGGACTCAATAACATATATGTTGAATGAGTAACCTTGTGGTAGGGGTCAAGCACATATACCACCTTCCAACAACCAAGTACATTCCTATGGTGAGTATCTACAGGAGAGGTTCTTCTCCCTCCTGGCACAAAGATTATGCCCCTTTCAAAGGTGAATCGGGTAGCAACTAACTAAGAGGTTTTTACTTGGATTTCATTCATATTAACCCCAAGTGGCTTCATAAAAAAAGTTGAGGCTAGTAGCCCACACCAACATCTGTAAGTACACACACTTGACTAGCAAGATTGGAGCCAGCTTTGACCAATGCAACACACAGAGCCTCTTCTTGATATGTGATATCAGAATGAAGAAGAAGAAATTAACATGGCTTTGGAGTCTTTTACTCTACAAAGATTCTTTATTAAAGTGAGTTGGAATTATCGACAAAAGTGTGTGATCACTTGGGTCATTCCTAGAGGTTAGATCACTTTGGTAGGTCGTCTAAAGGTTGACTTAGACTAGTGGTTCAAATCTAAGGGTCCAAATTTCTGATTTCCCTCAAGGGGAAGAGCATACTCCTCTACCTTATCACCTTACCCAAACATGCATAACATATTCATCACTAAGTTAGCTTATCAATCTAAACTTATCTTTTTCCAAGACTTTGATCCCTTAAAAGGAAATCATCAACTCTTCATAGAAAACCTTGCTTGGGAGAACCACTAACTTTCTTGTCTCCCTCAAGTACCATCTTCCAAAGGCATCTAGGTTTTTTATTTACTCTTGGGCATCACTTTCAAGTAGTAAAGAGTATATTCCCCTATTCCTTTGTCTAGAGCCCTATCAATTTCACAAGCCCTATTAAACTGTGTGAGAAAGTAGTGAAATAAGACACAACATTTTAGTGGGTTTGAATTGATTCTTTGACATGTTTATCTTTGACTAGGCATCTTGCAATCAAACCATCAATACTATTTAAGAGTTTGTAATAAGGTGTGTTTGATAGGTGATTCGCAAACCAGTGTTAAGCTACATTAGAGATTAGATATAATCAAATAAATGTTGTAAAAATAGTCATCAGATCAAAAAAATCATGAAAATAAAGAAAAAATGTATAATTTTAGTTTACTGGTATCAAGTCTTATACAAAGAAACACAACATATGCCATGAGAAAGTGTAGCGAACCCTGCGAGGAAGTGTAAACTTAGTGTTTTCTCGCACAAGAAAGTACAATAAGCCAAAAAATGCAAATTCAACATTTTCTCGCATGAGGGAATGACTTCTAATGTGAGAAAATGATGTTTTGCATGGGTGGAAAGCTGAAATAAACAAAAAATAGAATAAATGAGGCCAGAAAAATTGATTTTCTCTACTCCACAGTAGGTGCAAGAAATTTGAGTGCTAAATGTGGGCCTCTATGATTCACATGCACTTCAACATGATCATTATATAAAGAATCACCTTGGAATGAACATGGGATTATTCATCCAAAATAACCAAAAGGTTGATCTATTGCCTCCTAACTAGAATAATTTTGCTATTTGCTCTTAGATCAAGAAGCTAGCAACTAGACATCTAGAATGAAGGATTTGTAAAATTATATGATTTGAAATGTTAAGCTAGATGTATGCAAGTAAATCTAAGAACATAAAGAACAGATTAATCTAGATGAAGAAATGATTAATCTATATGAGAGTATTAAGCTAAGAATGCAAGAGTAATTGAGTCAACAATTCAACATAAGTTTGATATTATTCAATTTTCAACCTCTTTAATGAGGAATTGAGAGATTCTTAAATAGAATCCAAGAGTTGATCAATGGTTGAGATCAATTTGAATGAACGGTCAAGATCTAAAGAAGATTTAGTGAGAACATAAAGTGTCCTTATGAAAAGGAAGTTAACTAGTTGCTTTTGAGTGGAATAAGGAGTTAACTCACTAGTACATTTGGCCTCTATTTTTGACGAGAGGCCAAATTGTATTGTCAACTACTTTTTTTTTTTTTTTATGCTCTCATGTATGTCAAAATAGCCACGAATATGGGATTATATTTATAAAAAAATGAAATTTGAAACACATTTTTCATTGTTCGTGGGAGGAGGTGGGTTCGCATATAGAGGATGGTTTGCATACAAATGAGGTAAGATTTTTTTGAGGTAATGCATTGCATGCAATACATGAAAAAGTTGAGAGATCTATTTTGTATATACTTAGAATTATGCATTCTTTAAAATCCTTACACAGAAACCCCATAGCCAAATAATTTAGGTGAATTATTTTCTGACTTATGCTTATTTTATACACATGGAATATTTTTTCTCCTTTCACAAAACCCTCCAATTTTTTTACAGGGCCACAAGTGTATTGTTTGGTAGGGGATCCCTGAAGATAGACCCAAATGCATATTGAGAAAGAATGGGTTACCCTCGCCAAAGCAGAATCCCCACAAAATTGTTCTTCTCAAACGTGACAAAGGTAATTCCCAGGGTAACTTGAGAGCATTCCTTTGAAGATTGACTAGCAAACCTTTAATCCAGGGTAACCCAAGAGCATTCGAATGTAATATTTTGCATGATTTCAATTGAACATGGAGAGGTGTAGATAAAATTTTTCCAAGTAATTTTTAGGAATCCATGCAAGGAAAGAATGTGCATTTGATTACTAGAATGTGACTAGTAAACTGTCATAGGGTAAGGTTTTTGAGTGTCTGAAGTTGTAGCAAGGCTTTTTTCATTAGATGGGTGGTTAAAATATGGATATAATATTGTGAAAATAGTATAATAAGAGTATATTGATGTGTGAAAGATTTTTATTAAGTCTAAAAACAAGATTTTTGGATTGGATACAAGAAATTGCAGATTTGGAGTAGACTATCATGACAAGATAGCAAGGTATAAAACTTGTTTTTATTTGATTTGATTAAAGATATTTAGTGTATCAAGATGTTTGGAGTTTTGGAGAATCAGTAGAGATGTTTAAAAGTGTCTTTAATGGTAGGGGCAAGGAAGATACTATATGATAAGGTTGCTAGATGGTTGTGTTAACCTATATGCTAATAAGAAAGTGCAAACTTGTCAAATTTGGGTTATGGGCAATGTAAATGCTGATCACATCATGATAAAAGTATCTTAATGTTAGGGATAAGGAAGATACTATATGTTAAGGTTACTAGATGGTTGCATTAACCTATATGGTAATAGGAAAGTGCAAACTTGTCAAGTTTGGGTTATGGGCAATGTAAATGCTGATCACATCATGATAAAAGTGTCTTTAATGGTAGGGGTAAGGAAGATACTATATGTAAAGATTACTAAATGGTTGCATTAACCTATATGCTAATAGGAAAGTTCAAACTTGTAAAGTTTGGGTTATGGGCAATGCAAATGCTAATCACATCAT
Source organism: Cupressus sempervirens (assembly GCA_028749045.1). Taxonomy (NCBI): domain Eukaryota; kingdom Viridiplantae; phylum Streptophyta; class Pinopsida; order Cupressales; family Cupressaceae; genus Cupressus; species Cupressus sempervirens. The sequence goes on along the minus strand of CM053785.1, from coordinate 1,059,149,921 downwards.
GATTCCTTGTAAACTATTCCAAAGGTGTAGCTTTTCATCAGAATGAACTTGTGGAAGGGCTTAGTATCCTCATTAAGTCATGTAAACTCTGATTAGATTTGTCATTTTTTGTTGTGAAGGATTATTGGCCTGAAATAGGATAATGTTGAGGTAGGTCAGACAAATAGAATCATGATGAATGCAAAGAATTAAATAGGGAGAGAGATAATGAACTATGAAAGAGTTTTCAAATGATATATTAATGATATTTAACGTGTATACAGGTGAAGTTTGAGAACTAATCTTGTGACAGGGAATATGCATGAACACAAAATCTTTCAACCAAGTGAGAATAACATTCTCATACAAGTTGTTGGTTGGTGGATACAATGTTAAGGTTTGGTAATCCTATGGTCTTGATTGTAGGAGTTATGGATGATACCTTAAGAAGATAATGTTTAAAATTTCTTATGTAAAATTATTATCCATATTTTTATCAAGGGTTGCAATTTATGTCAAAGTTTTTCAATTCATATTGGGATTATTCTTTTTTTTTTTTTCATTTTGATAATGGATCATTAAATGTGTTTAATTGAAAAACACAAACATTTAAAAGTAAAAACAATCGTATTCTAGTTTATAGATTATGAAAAACTAATATGAAGAATCATTTGAAAATAAATCATTAGTCCTCTTTCTTTGAATGTATTTACCATCTAAGTTTGAAATCTCATGCTCTTTGAGCAGCATCTTGATCTTCAACTGAATTTGACATTGGTTCAAACCACTTGGCATTGAGAGTTATACCAATGCACCCTCTTTGTTTCTCCCATGTGTAAGAAACATCATTTAACTTGTAAGATCATCTAAAATGTTTATACTTAGATTTGAGTGCTAGCTGATCCATGGAAAGCTCACAAAGGAAGTACCTTCCTCCATTGAGTTAGCCTTCCTCCATAGGACCTCTTTTTATTGAAAATAGAAATTTGAAAAAGTAGGTTGAGACCTTTAAATGTTTCCTGTACATATTGATAGTAGTAGAATGGGATAAAAGTATGTTCTGAGAAACTATGTAAGGTTCTGTTGAAGAGTTCCCTTGCTTACAAAGAAAGTGAGAAAGTATTGAACATCTTCCTAGAGCTCAACCTTAGATGAACACACCCACCACCTTTAAGAGGAAATACTTCTTCCAAGGAGCCCTTTGTTAGATTGTGGTGACTGATCAAGAAAGTATTGTACATATTTCATAATTAGCGGGATTGGGGCCATCACCCCAATTTTTTTTTTTGGTACTATTCATAGATTCACCATTCATAGATTTGCCACTAAAGTTATAGCTAATTATGGCCAACATGTTATAACCCTAGAGCAGTTTAATACTTGTATAAAAGGGTTTAGGGTTGGGTATTTTTCATTATATTGTGATGCAAAATTGCTTCTTATGGCGATATTGAGTTGTAAGGGATTACAGATTGTAATTAGGTTGTAATCATTGGATTGTAATAATATTGGACTTGCTGTTTGGTGGATGTAGCCCAAGGATTGGGTGAACCACATTAAATCTTGGTGCCTTGTATTCATTTCTATGTGATTTATCATTTTCTGTTATTGGTTATATTTCCATGTAGTTTTTTATTTCTATCCATGGTTTATCCTAACACCCTTCTCAACAATAATTGGGGTTACAATCTCTACAGATGAGTTCATATTTTCCAAATATTTCAAACATATTCTCAATCCTATATATCAAGATGGAACTCACAAAGTTCTTTAAAAACAAACCTATTTGAGAAATGGTGTTGCCCTTGCTATCAAGAAGTGACACCATTATATTGTCTTGAAGATTTAGTAGAGGGCTACACAAAATTGAGATCACTAGTAGAAATAAGAGAGTAAAAATTATAGTTGTAGAAATAGTCACTTACAAAGAAAAATTTGAATTCCACGCTGTTGTTTTTCTTCCATTTACTTCAAAAGGACTTGTCTAGAATTATCTTTTGCCAATACTAACTGAACACAAAAGGAAAATTAGTATCATTTCTTTACACTTTACATCCATGATTCATTTTAGAAAATAAAAGCAACATCTAATGGGTTACTCAAAAGGTGAAGCTATATGTTGGACTGCAAATGAATGTGCAGCCTTGGCAACAAACATTTTAGAAGTGTGTGTGTGTGTGTGTGTGTGTGTGTGTGTGTGTGTGTGTGTGTGTGTGTGTGTGTGTGTGTGTGTGTGTGTATGTGCGCATGTGTGTGTGTGTGTGTGTGTGTGTGTCTATATATATATATATATAATTTAAAAAAACATACCTTTAATTGACACATACTTTCCTCCTATTCAATATCAAACAAAGTTCTATGGGAACCTTGCTAGATAGTCCTAATAATTCATTATTGCACCATATTTCCCCCCAAATTACAAACCAAAATAACCAAGGAAGTTTGAAAGGATAGAATTAGGTTTTCTTGTCTATGAAAAATTTATTAGTCTTAGGATTTGACAATTTAAAGCTTGTCAATGGGCAGAATGTTGAATATTTGAAAGTCATTAGAGTGGATTATATAGGGCACATCAGTTGCACATAGTTTGACAATAAACTGGTAGCTTTATCTTAGAATGGAAATGTTGATTAAATCAAGACCTTCCAAAATAAATTTACCAAAAACAAAGGTTGATTGAAGTACTTTTTATTTCTCACCTATGGCTTCCAGGGGAAAATCTACTGACTTGTGATTAATTACATGACTTGGACCAAAAAAACACAAATATGTTTATTTGGAATAAAAGATGAATGTTAAACCAGGTAAACCACCACATCCAATTTTGAGTATGGTGTACTTCAATGGGTAATGCTTCGTGCAAGTCATGGAGAAATTGATTGAAGAGATAACTTGTGGCCTTCTTGAATTTGTAAATGTTAGAATTATAGCTGATGTAGATACACCAAATCTCAAGAACAATAGTTGGTCTTCATCATTTTTCCATACACTTCCACAAAATGTTTGAATAGGAAGTAGATCCTGTAGGCCATTAAAATCCAAAACCAATTATATTTAGTTCATCATTTATGGTTAGAAAACCCTTTTTTTCCCTACTTAGGGAGTATTACAAAAATGCACAAAATATATGAACCTGCAAATAGGATTTGGTGATATAGAACTCTACAAGGTTAGATAATATATGATTAGTTTATAATGTGAACATTAATGAGTGTTAAATATTAATAGATTTATATATTATTTTCAATCCAACTATCACCTTACCAAAAGGAAACTTGATTATTAATGTTGGATGTTCTTTTAATACACTTGATATAGAATTTGCAAGTTGCAAACAAATCATCCTTCTTCCACCAATGAGTCATTCCATTCAAGAAAGACCATGTCTGACGATATCAATGCACAAAAAAATAGGGAGATAATTGCTAGCCTGTGGTCTAACTTAAAAGAAAAGGTGATGGAAAATGTTATTGTCCTTGCAAAAATTGTAAGTTCTTAAAGACTTGAAGATATCTAATCAAAATAGCTGAGGAACATTATAGGTAGCATGGTCACATTGAAGGGGGTAACGAATTTCATCCATTGGTATGTATTTTAATAATTTATAAAATACATAAGACATGATTTAATTGTGACATCATGGTCATGGTTAATATAAGGTCATATTTGTTGGATACAATTCTTCAATTGTATGTTGTCTTTGATGTTACACAAATGTCATATCAGTCATTAGATAGAGTATACCAAGCTTAGTTGGTTAGCAAGGCAAAAGACAGAATCTATCGAGCTTAGAAGGTTACCAAAGAAGGTTTACAGTGTCTATCAAGTATTCTCAAGCTTTACCTTGTGCAAATAGTTGTTACCAAGATTTCAAGGTTAAACAAGGAAATTAAGTTATTATCAAGCTCACTCAGTCATCAAAGGGAAATATGGCAGAGATAGTTCTTACCGATCTCTCATGGTCAGCGAAAGAAATTTATTTCTTTAAAGAAATTTATTTCTTACTGAGTTAACTCAATAGCCAAAAAATTTTGCAAATTTTGTAGTATTAACTAAGTTGAGATGGTTAACTCAGGAAATTATTTCTAGAAGTAGTGCTTACCGAGCAGGGTCAGCCAATGAAGGATTTCATTGTTTTGTGAAATAAAGTTTATTTGCTTAATATTTGTAGCTGACTAATGTATGGTTTATTGGTAAATGTAACTCGTGAATGAGCCAACTTGATAAACTAAATGGTATATATAAGAGGTCAAGTTGTGAATTCTAAGTGTGTGTGATGGATTTGATGTAATGCGAATGTGAAGGAGGACTGATTATTATGAGAGTGAATTTTGAAGGATGATTAGAGATCATTGAGGAGCAAAAAAGCTATATTTGGTCGAGGAGGATCTAATGGTGCAAAATAGAGATCTATAATTAGAAAATTTAGTTGCATCATATTTAGGTCAATTCATTATTACTTTCTAGCCATTGTAATAGTGATTTCAAAATCTCTTAACAGAGTTGGTTTAACAGCCATTTTGTAAATCCTCTAATAAGGTGGTAGTTCAATTGAATTGTTCTAAAGACCTCTAGTAAGGCCAATCCTAATAGGGTGATTAAATCCTCTAATAGGGTCACACTTAATAGTGTGTATTGTAACCTTTAATAGGGTTGACTCCTAATAGGGCTCACTTCAAAAGAGTAAAAATTGGTAGCTAGTTACTTGGTGGTTTTTTCCATATTGGGTTTCCATGTTAAATCTAGTGTCTCTCGTATTCATGTTATTTACTTTTGCATGCATGCTAATAATTATGTATGCTTAAAGATCAGTAACAAGTTAATCTACCAAGTTACAACATTTTTGTGATGTATTTATCGAGTGACAATAATAACTAGTTATTTAAGACATCTAAGGGATTAGGATTTATTTTTGTGGTAATTGATTCACCCCCTCACCCCTCTCAATTACTTCATCTATAATTCCAACAATTGGTATCAGAGCTCTTGGTGCTTGTAGGAAAAGATTTCAAAGATCTAAGCCAAAGATCAGGATGTCTTACAAGAGGGAAGTTCCAAGACTTAATAGGGACAACTTCTTAGCATGGTAGGGATTGATGAGACTTCATCTGGCTTCTATTGGTGACTCGGGGCTAAAGTGCCCTGATGAAAAATATGCAGAACCTGTTGCTACATTATCTATCAATGATATTGATCAAAAGAAGACTCACAACAACATGATGATAGATATTGCATTTGCTCTAAGTTATGAAGAATTTGATGACATCAAGGATTGAAAAACTACTTTTGAAATGTGGAAAAATCTAAAAGAGATCTATGGAGGTGATGATAATGTAAGAAGAGCCAAGGCATAAATTTTGAGAGGACAATTTGATCAGATGAGGATGAGAGAGGATGAAAACATAGGAAAATATGTTGAAAGAGTTAAAGCAAGTATTAGTGCAATCAAAGCATCTGGAGCAAGTATCAAGGAAGAGACAGTTATAAGTAAGTTTCTTAGAACTCTACTTCCTATTTATGCAATCAAAGTTTTTGCAATTCAAGAAAGAAGATGTGAAGCAAATCATAAGATAAATTTAGAGGCCATAGTTGGAAGATTGACTGCATTCGAGCTAGACAATTATGATAATTATGTTCTAGCTACCAAGAACATTGAATCAACATTTGAAGTCAAGCTTTCACTCAAGGAGAAAGGAAAAAAGATAAAGGATCCTCAATCAGATAGTGATGAAGAATCAGAACAAAGTTCAGACAATGAGCTTGAGGTGATTGAAGCTCTGCTAACAAGGAAATATTCAAGAGGCAAAGGGAAATACAGAGGTAAGGTTCCTCTAATCTATTTTTCTTGTGAAGAAATTAGACATATTGCTGCTAGGTGCCCAAATAAGTAGAACAAGGATGAGAAGAAAGGTCACAAGTGTAATGGCAAGAAAGACTTCAAATCATTCTAGGATAAAGGTAAGAAAATATGTTTCATGGCTAAAAATTCTAATGATTCTGATGATGAAGAAGAAGATGAAATTATTTACATTATTGTAAAAGATGAATTTGATAATGATGAAAAAATAGCACTCATTTCTCATGTAAGAAAAAATGATACATGGATTATACATAGTGGTTGTTCTCATCACATGACTGGTGATAAAACTAAGTTTGAACATTTTGAAGACTATGATGGTGGCAGTGTGAGATTTGGTAATAATGAACCTTGTTGCATAAAAGGAAAATGAAGAATCTCATTGACCAAAGAACTTGTATGTGATAATGCATATTGGGTAGAAGGACTAAAACACAATCTGTTGAGTGTGGCACAACTACTCAATAATGGATTCAAAGTGGAATTCATGCATGGAAAAAAAAGACTGTCGGCTGGCAAAGGAAAGATGATTGGATCAAGCACTCAAACAAAAGGTAACTTGTTTTATCTTGAACTTGGTGAATGTTCATATTTTATTGCTCAAGTTTAAGAAATTTGGTTATGGCATAGGAGGTTGTGTCATGTGAAATTTGATAATTTGGTAAAAATAAGTAAATTCAAGAAAGTAAGAGGCATTCCTAACATAAAGAAACTTGAGGTTGGTCTATGCAAGAATTGTCAAATTAGCAAGATGGGAAAGACTAGCTTTAAAAGCAAGAACTATTAGTTTAATTTTTTTTTAGAAATTATGCATACTAATTTGTGTGGACCTATTGGCATTGAAAGTTATACTGGTGAAAAGTTCTTCATTCTTTTTGTTGATGATTACTTGAGAATGATGACTATCATGTACTTAAGAGAGAAATTAGAAGCATTTGAAAAGTTCAAATGGTATTTGGCCAGAGTAGAGAAAGAAATAGGCATAAGACTGAAATGTTTGAGGTCAGAAAGAGGTCGTGAATTCATTTCACATGAGTTCAATAACTTTTGCATTGAAAGAGGAATCAAAAGATAGGTTTCAACACCTGAAACTCCTAAACAAAATGGAATAGCTAAACAAAGGAATAGATCTATCATAGACTATGCAAGAACCTTAATGATTGAAAAGAGAATTGCTATCAAATACTTGAAGGAAGCTATCAGCTCTGTAGTTCATATTGTGAATCAAGTATAGCTGAAGAAGGACTCATTCAAAACCCCCTATGAGTTATGGTATGGCTACAAACCCAATGTAAGTTACCTAAAAGTATTTGGAAGCAAATGTTACATTTTGAAAGAATCTAGAAAAGGTAAATTTGATGTAAAGGGTGATGAAGGAATATTTTTGAGATATTCTTGCAAAAGTAAAGCATATAGATGTTTGAATTTGTCTACTCAAAAAGTTATAGAAAGTGCACATGTAAAAGTTGATAAGTTTGCAAAAAGAACTGAAGAAGAAAGAAAAAGAGAACTTGAAGACTACATGAGATTCATTTTCATTGAACCTGATACAATGCTAGGCACATCTCTCAATCAAAAATCTTCTACTCCAGAGTCTTCTGTAACCGAGTTGCAAGAAGTTCAAACCGAGCTAATGCCTACCGAGTTGCAAGGACCCAAGTTGCAAACAGAAACTACTGAATCAATAGCTACTAAGCCCAATCAACCAAAACTAGAACCAAAAGTTGAAGCATAGAAGGATACCAATACAAGTCATTCAAAAGGAAAGGAGCTTGTGTTAGCCAAGTATGTCAGGAATCATCATGCACCAAATCAGATCATTGGAGATAAATTTGAAGAAACAATGACTAGAAGTAAGTTGAAAGGCACTTGTTTACTTGCTGATTTTGAACCTAGAGATGTCAAAGATGCATTAGAAAATGAAAGTTGGATTGAAGCTATGAATGAAGAGATAGAATAGATAGAGAAAAATAAAATATGGACTCTAGTACCTAGGCCTAAAGACAAAAAATGTGATTGTAACTAAGTGGGTATTAAGAAACAAGTTAAATGAAGATGGTAAGGTGTCAAGGAACAAAGCTAGGCTAGTATGCAAAGGATACTCTCAAGAAGGTGTAGACTATGGAGAGACTTTTGCTCCTATTGCAATATTGGAAGGTGTCAAAACTTTACTTGCATATGCTACATACAAAAGATTCAAAGTTTATCAGATGAATGTCAAGTCAGCATTTCTCAATGGTATACTAGATGAAGAGGTTTACATTGAACAACTTGAAGGTTTTGCTGATCCAAACAAGAAAGACATGGTTTGGAAATTACATAAAAAATTATATGGTCTAAAACAAGCCCCTAGAGCATGGTATGAAAGATTGCATAACTATCTTATTTAGATTGGTTTTTAAAGAACTAATGATAACAATAGCTTGTACATCAAGGAAGGACTAGATAATAAGATAGTTTTGGCAGAAATATTTGTAGATGATACTTGCTTCATAGAAAATGATGATCTTTGTAAAAAATAATTAGAACAAATGAACAAGAAATTTGAAATGTCAATGTTTGGTGAGATCAGATTCTTTGTTGGTCTTCAAATTCATTAGACTAAGAATGACATCTACATCACTCAATCTAAATACATCAGGGAGATATTGAAAAAGTTTGGTATGGAAGACTGCAAACCAGTTGGGACTCCTATGTGTACTGGATTGAAACTTACCAAGGATGATGAATCAAAGGAAGTGGATCAAACATTGTATAGATCTATGATTGGAAATTGTAGTATGTAGTGCACACAAGACATGACATTGCCCTTGCAGTAAGAATTTTAGAAAGATTCTTAGCAAAACCATAAGAAAATCACATGATGGCAATCAAAAGGATCATGCGACATTTAAAAGGAACTGAAGATTATGGATTATGGTATAAATTTGGAGGAAATTTGGATTTAAAAGTGTTCACTAATGTAGATTGGGGAGGGAATGTTGATGACAGAAAGAGTACAAGTGGAGGAGCTTTCTTTCTTGGAAAGAGGTTAGTTTCTTAGACAAGTAAAAAGTAGAACTATACATCCCAGTCTATAGTAGAGGCTGAATATGTTGCAGCAATAGTAAACTGCTCAAACATTGTGTGGTTTAAACAATTATTGAAAGGTATGAAGCAAGAAATCAAAGAACATATTGTTATATTTTGTGACAATACAAGTGCAATCAACATATCCAAGAATTCAGTTATGCATTCAAAAACCAAACATATTGCTATAAAGTATCACTTTGTCAAAAAATTGGTGTAGGATAACGAAATTAGATTGGAATATGTCCATACAAAAGAACAAATTTCTAACATATTCAAAAATCTTTTACCTAAAGATGCATTCTTATATCTAACAGGTAAGTTAGGGGTCATTCCCCTATCTGAAGCTCACTAAAATACAATTTTATTGATGCATCAACATAAATGGAATTGAAGATCTATCAGTTGATGTAGCAAAGTAATGAAGATATTGCATATGAATCAATACATAAGGTACATTGCTATTCATTTGGTTTGTGTTGTCTTTGGCATGTGTTGTCAAAGAGGGAGAGTTTACTATCATATCTTTCTAAAATTTGCAAGAACAAGAGAGTTTATGTAAGAGGGAGAGATTATTATGAAAGAGGGAGATTACTATATTTGAGGAGTTTTGTGAAATGAAACATAAGAGGGAGAAGCATTCTGTCAGAAAAAACTTGTTTTCAAATTTCATTCTACTATGACATGTTGTGTTGCCATCAATGCCAAAGAGGAAGATTGTTGAATACAATTGTTCAATTGTGTGTTGTCTTTGATGTTACAAAAATTTCATATTAGTTATTAGGTAGAGTCTACTGAGCTCAATTGGTTAGCAAGGAAAAAGACAGAATCTACCTACCTCAGAAGGTTAGCAAAGAAAGTTTATAGTGTCTACCGAGCGTTCTCAGGCTTTGCCTTGTGTAGATAGTTGTTATTGAGTTTTCAAGGTTAAACAAGGAAATTTAGTTATTATCAAGATCACTTGGTCATCAAAGGGAAATATGGCAGAGATAGTTCTTGCGGAGCTCTCATGGTTAATGAAATAAATTTAGTTCTTATTGAGTTAACTTGACAGCCAAAGGATTTTCCAAATTTTGCAGTATTAACTAAGTTGAGATGGTTAACTCAGGAAATTTTTTTTGGAAGTAGTGCTTACCGAGCAGGGTCAGCCAATGAAGGATTTCATTTTTTCGTGAAATAAAGTTTATTTGATTAATATTAGTAGATATCAATCAAATTGAATAACAAAAAAGATGCTCACAAGGTTCTTCGGGTCATTCCCATTATTCCATGTCTGCAATAATTATTCAGGTGCAATAGCTTGGCACAATTTATGGATTACCATGCATGCAATAGAAGTCAAGATGACATTATGTGAATTCCTATGGATGGTTCAACATTTAAGGAAATAGAGGAAAAATGGTTACACTTTAAAGAATAACCTCATAATTTCAAGCATTCATTGGCAGTGGATGATGTCAATCTGTTTGGATAGATGAGATCTACTTGCTTAGTGTGGCCTATTTTTGTTATCAAAAATAACATTCCTCCTTGGATGACCATAAAGAGGGAGCACATAATGTTGACACTGATTATTTTAGGTATTTTTCATTTAATAGTCATCTAGATGACTTTATTATAAATAATTCATCAACATGGTCATAATAATTATTTAATGTTTTTGTTCATTCAAATAGGCAAGTACCAAGTTCAAGATATCAATGTATATATTGAGCCCCTTGTCAATGAGTTGATGGTGTTGTGGAATGGGATCACTATGTATGATGTCTCTAGACCAATAGGATAGAGACAATTTCAATTTCATGCAATTCTGTTATGGACAATACATCATGCCCCCAGGCTAACACATTTTTGTGGTATGTTATTTTCTTAACACCTCTTTTTTGGTAATTTATAGTGCTAACACAAAGTTAACATAGATCTTCAAACAAAGGGGAAATTTGCATGTCCAGTTTGTGGTCCAAAGATGGAATCTTGTCATTCAAAAAGTTTAGAAAAGTAGGTGTTTGATGAGAATAGACACTTTCTCCACAGAAATCATAAGTACCAAATTACCAAAAATATCTTTTTAATGGAAAAGTTGAGACTATATCAAATCCATGGAGAATGAAACCTCGCCTATGGAAGTTGAAATACAATAAAATAAATCATAGAGGTAATGTCATTCCATCTGTTGGTTTTTTGTTTGAAATTCATATTTCGATTTTGTTTACAGATGATGTAATTGATGCTCCTAAAGGTTGTCAAGGCATCAATGACCAACTTCCAAAAGGAGTAAAAAGTTATCCTACACAATTTAGTAGGTTGTCATACTATGAGAAACTCTCAATCATGCATTTGTTTGATTCTATGCATATTGGAAAGAATACAACATAACCATTATAGAAAATCTTGGATGGAAGGTGTGACAAAGAAAAAATCATCAAAATTTGTAGTGACATTGAAGAATCCAACCATGTAATAATTTTTTTTATTTGATCAAATAAAAATTGAGACTAGATTGATATGAGTTCCCTTAGTTGGTTATTGTCAAAGTAGCAGAGTAATGTTATAAAAGAAGTCATAAAAAATATAATTTTCTATAGGATTTTCTGTGAACATAAATGATCTCATATCAAAGAAAAGTGAATTTGGGCCAGGGATGAAAACACATGATTGACACGAATTTATTAAGGTAATTCATGTTATTTTGTATTCATTATATATTTGTATATTGCACATAGTTTTCATTACATTCTTTTATAAAATATTGATAATCTCATTTTACAAATATTGCAGTATGTTCTACCTCTATCTCTCCCACACCACTTCGAGAATAGTGTCAAACAAGTTATATATAATATTGGAAAATAAATGAGGTGGTTGTCATCAATAGAAATCAATATAGAAGATATACAATATTGGAAGAGAAAAATTCCTCATCTTATGTGTGAAATGCAAAAGTGTCTATCTCCAACTTTTTTCAATGCACAAGAACACTACCACATACATCAAGTTGAGGAGACTGAATTGTGTGGGCCTACACTAACTAGGTCAATGTGGATGGTTGAGAGGTACTTAATTTTTTTGAAAGGTTTGGTTCAATAGAGAGCACATCCTAAGGGTTCTATGGTAGAGGGATATATGGTATACCAAACCATGGTGTACATTAGTGAATATCTTCTTTAAGTTTGCAGCAAAGATCTATGTTGATTATATTTGAAATTCGAACTCCATTAACAAATTTAGAGGGGAGTACTTGATGGGAAAAGGTAGATTGAGGAAAGTGAAATGTAAATATAAGATGTTCTTGTAGTTAATTAATTCTTATAAATCTTCACTATAAGTTATTTATAATTGCTGTAATTTTTTAATACATCTAGTCAAGAGTGGGATGCAATACATTTATATATTGTGAACAATCTTGACTGGATGATAGTATGGATTGAATGATGTCAACAAAATGGTTGCTCATTAACATGGGAAGGTGTTGCTTCATTGGTTATAGAAGCTCATCGTAATGGAGATTCCAATGTTACGTTGATGGTAGTTGATCTAGTAAAGAGTTTAAGAGGTGGATAGGTATGTAAAAATTTATTAATGATCATCACTCATATTTTTCATATCAACTCACGATGCAAATAATTGTCACATATTTCAAAAATTGTAGGTCAAGCACCACAAAGCTATGTACTATCATGGGCACAAATGTTGCATAAAAAAGGTAGATGACACTAAAAAAAACTTGTGATTCTAGGATAACTATTGTTTTTGAGGTGATTAATATATCATCTAGAAATGACATACATCCTAAAAATCTCAAAATTGATACTATGGCATTTTGGAATGATATAATTGAGTGCAACTTTAACTCTTTTAAAGTAGTTCTATTCATCATCAAATGATACAAGCTACAATCGAATCAAAATGATCCAGATAGAATTGTTATCCAACATGATAATGAATTTACAATGATTAATACAAGGTCATTTGAGCTAGTTGGAGGTGATCCCTATGTTCTTCCAAGCCAATGTGAGCAAGTATTTTACTCAAAGGTTCCACATAAATAGAGTTGGCCATTTTTTGTTAGACATGAACCAAGAGGAAGGTCGATAAAGTATAATGTTATGGAAGAAGAAGACATTGAAGATGATAAAGATCAAGCTGATGGTGATGATGATGATGATGATGATGATGATGATGATGATGATGATGATGGTGATGATGATGATAGCGTCAATGATAACGATGATGATTGTGATGATGAAAATGATGATAGTAGTGATGATAATGATGATGATGATGATGATGATGATGATGATGATATAGATGAAGAAGATGATCAATGAGATGATTGAAATTTAAAAGGTATGTGATCAATGACTCCTACTAAGCTTTGATTGATAAGTACAACATACACCATTTTTTTTCAAAACCATATGTGTAGATATAAACATTAAGTAGAACATGTCTAATTTTTTAAAGATATATATGACTCGTAATAAGATCTAATTGTTAAGTACAACATGCACCAAAATTCTCCTACAATACCATATGTGCAAATATAAACATTAATTATAACATGTCCAAATATTTTAAGATATGCATGACTCCTAGTAAGCTCTGATCATTTCACACGTAGGTGCCCTAAAATAAATTGACTAAAATGTTCATATTTTCTTCTAAGTTATTTGTGGCTAACTTAAGATAAATGATTGGGAAATTTAACCCCTTTGGCAAGGATCATGCATAGTGACATGGATCAGCAGGTATAAGTCAATAAATAAACATTATTTTCTTCTTTTTAAAATAGACAAAGAAGAACCATACAAATGGGTCATGACTTGATTATTCTATTTATATTATTTAATTATTATCAAAATTCTCTAGTAGTTGAAGTGGGGACATGGCAATATCTCATTTGATGGATTGGAAGAACCACCAAATAGGTGTTTGTCAGATCTATCTACATCAAATGAGGGAAATGAGGGAGTGGTAGATGAAAGTTCTACATGTACTATGACTAAAATGGGGAGATCAACTAGAGGTCAAAAGATTAGTAAAAATTCAATAAATGCATGCATTTTTTCCTTGCTAAAGAGGGGTCATATTCTTATGATGATGAGAGCATAGGTAACATCAAGGTTCCCTTTGGGTACACACATATTGAGAAAGAATAGGTACTTAATGAGCTACCCCAATTAGCACTAATTTTTGTGTTAATGAGAGGATATATCACATAGCTCCATCCTCATTACACGGTTTGGGCCTATTTTCCATGGATGGGATAAAGGTATGTTAGAAAAAAGTTCTTGAATTGATGAATTATGTCGGTCCTTGTTACAATTATAGTATTTGGATGCGAATTGTCCAATATATAAAAAGTATTCATAGGTATGCACTATCTGAAAATTATATATGATGGAAACAAAATTATCAAAGTAAAAGATTTTCTATGTACATTGATGGGAGACCAAAAGTAGTAGGTAATATTGTGAGTTTTATAAATAGTACGTGACCTTCCTCAACTAATAAGAAACCCAATTGCACTTTTAAGGTGCATGAGGGGAATCAAGTTTTTGTATGTGCAATAAAATCAATAAGTGCGGGGGAAGAACTGCTAATAGATTACCATTTAAATCACATAGATTTCATAAGGGTGGTAATTTCTATATACCATTTTATTAATAAGGTTTTTTTTGCTAAGATCAATGGGCTAAAGTTTTTATATTTAATATTGTCACAGGATGATATGGATCAAACATGGGATAGACGCCATGAGGATACTCCCCCGTCCCATTCTTCAGACACAGTTAACCTTATTGAAATTGTACAAATTAGATAGTTGAAGAATGTTATATTATTGTCAAGGTTGCATGGGGATGGGAGTACTTTAGGTACTTAGGGTACTAGTACTAGTACCAGTATGGATATTTTTCATAATAGGCGATGAGGATACTTGGTTATCAAACTTAATTTTTAATTATAATTTTATATTCATTGAAAATCAATAATTATGAGTCATGAAAAGTTTTTTTAAAACAAGAACAGTGATAAAGTTTGCTAATGTAATGTATTGTTTTTAGCTTTAGATTGTTGTATGTTTGTAATAATAATATATGATAACTATTTAGATGCATAACAAAGAAGGTAGACTTTAAAAATGAGCACTAAGATCATAAATCATATGACAATGACATATTGTAAATGATAAACTTTTGACATGAACAGTGATAAAGTTTATGAAAGTTTTACTAATATTTCTATGACAATTTGATGCTTAGGATTGGGGAAGAACACCTACAAAAATAGAGGAAACTACTAACCCTTTTGATGAGGATATTGTAGAGCTCCCCAATTTAACATACATTACACATAGGAGCTTCCTATTAAAGCTTTTCTCAATAGCTGTCAATAATATTTTAAACTCACTAAACTACATGTATCATTTCTCTACTGTTTTCCCTTCATTTTTTAGGATGATTTGTCTAATAAGTTTGGTACTATTTTTCCTACTACCATTACGAAGCTAGATACATTAACACATGTATTGATCTTGGAAGCTTCTCATGAAACCTTCCAAAAATTTCTCGATACCATGCATTTTCATTCCAAGAAAACAAGATTATGTTGTATGACACATTCTTGTTAAATGGTTTCCATAAACATATTTTTCTTCTACACTTATTTCTCTCTTCGATTCCTATCCTTGTGGTTAACAAAAATTATCTATGAGCTATCATTTTTGGAGTCTTAAGAAGGTTCCTTGCTTATCTTTCATTTTATGGTCTACACCATTTTCAATTTTAAAATGCATAAATGAAAAGATGCTAAGTAAATGAAAATGATGAGAATATGGATATTCATGAATCCCAAAGTGAATCAAATATGACATTTAGTCTGTTAAGCTATTAATTATATTTATTTAGTATTTGAAACTACAATAACAACTTCACTAAGTGCATGCCCTCCAAGAACAACATATAGTGGCTTTATCTTGTATTTAATTTTGTACTTTATTAGTTTCCCCTCAAAATCTCAAATTAGATTACTTGTCTGGATCAATAGTAAGAACAACAACATTTCATAAGATGTGAGTTGCAACCTCAAAAGGATCATAATATGCACTTGTTGCACTTAATGCCATCACTCCTGCAAGACAAAAGCATTAGAAAATAAAAACAAATTAGATGTTACAAAGTAGATCTCTACAATTAGGAGTCCTGAAAAGTTTTTTTTAAAACAAGAACAGTGATAAAGTTTGCTAATGTAATGTATTTTTTTTAGTTTCAGATTGTTGTATGTTTGTGATAATAATATATGATAACTATTTAGATGCATAATAGAGAGGGTAAACTTCAAACATGAACAAGAAGATCATTAATCATATGAAAATAACATATTGCAAATGATAAACTTCTAACTTGAAAAATGATAAATTTTATTGTTAATCAATATTGTATCAAAGTTTCAAACTAATTAGGCATTGAATTAAGCTTGATAAACAACAACCTGATACGCAAACAAAAAATTGAAAAAATAATTAGAAATGTTAATCAACATCTTTAGCTATGATTTTGGAGTTTTTATGAAAGTTTTACTAATATTTTTGTCACAATTTGATGGTCAGGATCAGGGAAGAGTACTACAAGAATAGAGGCAGCTACTAGCCCTTCTAATGAGGATATCATAGATGTCCCTAATTTAATAGAAAAGATGAAATTTAAAAAAAAAAATCAATATAGAAATAATGAGCATTTTTTATGATCGTTGAAGTCTTTATATTTAATCTTTGTCATGGGACAATATGGATCCCCCACGGGATAGAGGCCACAAAGATGCTCTAGCTCCCAACCATTCCTTAGTGACAGTAAGCCTTATTGAAATTGTACAAATTAGATAGTTGAAAAAAATTATATTATTATGTTATTTTATTTAGGATTTTGTAGTTTTTATGAAATTTTTATTGAAATTTTTATCACAATTTGATGTTCAAGATAGGGAAAAGCACCTGCTACAATAAAGACACCTACTCCTTTTGATGACGATATTGCAGAGGTACCAAATTTAACATATATGATGAGGAATTTTTTTTTAAAAAAAATCAATTTGGAAATTATGAGCATTTTTGAAGATCCAAATCCAATGGAGGAGGTGTTGAAGAGGCAATAGGAATTGATGGCTAGAGCACATCATTTTGAAGTAAGAAGTAATGAATCTTTAATTATAACAAAAGTTAAATAAAGGTTAATTGTATGTTGTGAACTAAAATATGTATGTGTTCTTGTTACGAGATTTTTTGCAAACTCAAGTGTTTGGTCCAGGACATTGCGGTGAGGTAGGTACTAGAAAAGCTCTGATTGCCTTAGGTAAAATAATCCTTAAGTTGACAAGTTACAAGGAATTTTTTCTTTGATTGAACATTTAAAAACTTCTTAAGTTAACTCTTACTTTTATTATATCAAAATGTCTTTGCTAACAATGTATTGTTCACTAGGTCATCAAGTGTAGGAGACTCCTAGGAGGTCGACAAAGGTTCACCAGAGATTACCAACTACAATATCGACAACAAGGACCATGCAAACATCGATGCCTTCATGGTCTATGCCTGGTAAATCCTTATTTTTCTATATTTGGTTTTGTGTTAATTATGATTTGATAATTTGTACATTAATCATGGGTACATATAGTAGTACATTCATTATCAAGGTCTATGACACCAAATACAAATCATAGTACATGTATTGGTGATAATTCACCACTATTTCCTGGATCTACCCATGTTTCTAGCACGGGAGTTGTGCAGACATCATTGTTGATTGAAGACTATGAATTGATTCCTTTGAAATGTCCTACGCTCCATGGTACCTTTGAATTATTATTTTTTACATTGTAATATGCATTTACCTAGTCATAACAAGTTTTGGATTGACAATCCCATGACATTCTTTTTAAGAAATAATTTCTTTTATAAGATGCTTTATGATCATGCACTAAAGATATTTGGGCCCACCATACATATAAATTAAACTTTTCTTTTAGTATATTCAAGGTACACAACTTTAGTTAAATTTTCTAGCTAAAATTTTTGTGTTTTTTCTTAAAAGATGGAACTTGCAAGATAAAAAATTAAAAGATCAATTCATTGCAAATTTAGAGCATGAGTTTGGTAAATTTTTTAAGGAGAATTTTTTTTTTGGAAAAAGTTGCAAAACATTTGAGCACTATAAGGAACTCCTATAGAAGGATTCTTTTCCATAATTCAAAGTACAAGCATCCTCCCTTTATTTCAGTGAGGGATTGGAATGACTTCATTTTGGATGCAAAGGGAAAAACTGGATGTTAAAAGAGGAGTTACACTTGCAAATGAGAAAAGAAGGTATGCAATAGTATTAACTACTAGTACAATGTAATAATATGCTGATTAGGCATCTTTATATCTATATCATCTAATATATTTCAAACTTTTCATAGGTTGCAAGATATGTCAAAGGCAACAAAGGCCAGGCTAGAAAAGAGTGGGTAGCACAAACTTGGCTCTGGTGGATATTCAAAAATTAAAGCATGAATCATAAGTAGGAGTAAATAAATTCCTTAAAAAAATTATTTATAAAATTGAAACAATTTTTTTTAATCAAAAAATGCAGGGCTCTTGATTTAATTTAGAGGCCACGAGAGAACATCAAAAAATTGCCTTTAAGGAAAGCTATCAAGTCGTGGCTGAATGCCTATGCCAAGCTTCCATTGGCCTAATCCTAGAGCCCCCTGAATCATGTGAACAAGTAATTATGCCAAAAAAATAAAATATAAATTGAATACTTGAGCAACAATCTATTTGATAATAATGTGTGCATGACCTTGTAATGCAGTCTCCTGATTGTAACACATATCCTTATTATATGCCGCATGATAAAGCCCCTGATGTGCATCATAGTGTCAATGGAGGTGTTCATTTGCTATTTAAAAATAATCATGTAATTATTAATACAATTTAACATCTTAAATTGAACTTGGTGTAACCTTTTTTGTGTATATTTTAGAGGATAGAGAATGTCATGCTGAACAAGTGTTGGAGGATGTTCAAACTAATCACCATGTAGATCATGTGGCACATTTAGGTAAAGAAAATATATGTTTTGTTCATTTAAATAATTTTTTTATTTATAGTTATTTCAATTAATTAAATACATGTAATTCACTACTATAAATGGTTTGAATTTAACTCACGATGCAGTTGTTTTTGCAGCAGACTCCCCTTTGCCACAACGGCCACCTATTCCTAAATAGATGAGAAGGAGACATGTGTTGGAATTAGAATCAGTAGATAAGGGGAATGACTAGGGAATTGATATTCCTCTTACAAGATACTCTAAAAAAAAGAACATTAAGAAGCCCAAAAGGAAATGATATTAATGAATTTTATGTGTTAATGAAATATTCATGAATGTTGTGTGTTAATGAATGTTATTAGATGTTAATGAATTTTATGTTGTAATGAATGTTGTCATGTGATTATAATGATTGAATGTTATATTTCAAAAATGGTTGAATAAATGAATGTTATTAGATGTTAATGAATTTTATGTGGTAATGAATGTTACCATGTGATTACAATGATTGATTGTTATATTTCAAAAATTGTTGAATGAATGAATAAATAAATGCTACTAGATGTTAATGAATTTTATGTGTTAATGAATGTTATCATGTGATTATAATGATTGAATGTTATATTTCAAAAATGGTTGAATGAATGAATAAATGAATGTTATTAGATGTTAATGAATTTTACATGTTAATGAATATTATCGTGTGATTACAATGATTAAATGTTATATTTCAAAAATGGTTGAATGAATGAATGTTATTAGATGTTAATCAGGAATTTAGAGTGGTGTTAGGAGGAGGGGGGGGGGGGGGAGGGGCCAAATGAGCTTCCACGTTCATGTGGTTGGCCTCATTAAGTAGAGAATATTAACCTATTCTCAAAACCAAGTGAAACTCAAACTAAACTAAATAGAAATCAAATTGCTAAGGCTAGCTATATATAATCATATATGCTTTATTAGACAAAGGATGTTGATTATCTTCTACGCACGTACTTCGCAGTTTATAATTAACCACTAAACTCTTTTCTTCTAGTTCATTACCATTCTCATCAAATTTAGGTACATACATGGCATGTCAAGAAAATGGAGAGTTGCATTGTCTAATTTAGATTTTTGGATATAAGATTAATGATTTCTTTCTCACACAATTCTTACTCTTTTATTTTTATTACTCATGATTGTGAATTTTGGTCATTAACAATGGCCTCAACCTTGGAAGGAAAATATTAGGGTACATTTCTTAGGCTAAAATTTGTGAGAATCCTACATCTAGAATCTCTAAAGATCTTATTGAGTGGATTTTGTTATTCCTCCATCAGAGTGAAGGGCTATTAAAACACATACCTTCTTTCCTTCAAGATTTGTCATTGTTAGAGCTAAAAGTGCACATGTCACTACTTCTTAAACCACTATTAAAAAATGATGTAAATGTTGTCAAAACTTTAAGGTATTTGCTTCTTTTCTTTTCTTTTATTATTGTGAAGCTAGTATTTTTCAAACAGTTCTTATTTATTTAACTTGGAGGATAGATAGTATTAGATCCTTGATTCCAAAAGATCTCTTTTTGGCCTTTTTTTGCTAGTTTTATATGCACATTGCTTCAATTTTGTACTATTTGGTCATTGCAGGAGATTTCAATCTTGTGCATGTAATTTGCAAGTGTCAGATACTATTTTGACATAGTTGGAAGAGGCTACTGATGTTGCAAGAATAATGGAGGAGCTTGGATATGGCTTTTCAATCGATGTTGCACACTGCAAAGATGTTTTGTCATTGTTTTGCCCACTTACAGAGCAGATTATTTCTAAGATAATCAGTACTATTTTTTGCACTCACAAAGGCCTTGTTGATGCTCATGGAACACATGGAACATTTTATTCTTCACTTTTTATTAGTTTCACAACTGATTGTTCATGGTTAACTTCCTAGAATATAGACGTTCTTTTGGATTTTATAAAGGAATTGGTGAGTTTTCTATGATTTACTTAACTTGTTGCAAAGCTATATTTTATTTGTCATGCTTTAAGGAGCTTTGGAAAAAGTTGATACTGGTTGTTACTATAGCCTCTAGACATTAGTTGGGTTAAAGTAATGAAGGCTTTAGATCATGAAGGGTTTTATATACCAGATCAAGAGTCATTCTCAATGCTAATGTCAACCTATGCAAAAAAAATTTAGGTAAACATGGCAGAGTTCTATATCACCAAATCCTATTTGCATGCTTATATATTTTGTGCATTTCTATAATGCTCTATAAGTAGGGAAAAAAAGGGTTTGCTAACCATAAATGACAAACTAAATATAATTGGTTTTGGAATTTAATTTCCTGTAGGATCCACTTCCTATTCAGACATTTTGTGGAAGTGTATGGAAGAATGATGAAGGTTAGCTATCATTCTTAAGATTTTCTATATTTGCATCAACTAAATTCTAACATTTACAAATTAAAGAATGCTATAGGTGATGACTTAGCTTACAGGTTCATCTTTTATTTATTTATTGATATTCTAATGGTGGAGTGCCCTTTACTTTTCAATGTTAAGAGTGGAGTCATCTCTTCAATCAATTTCTCCATGACTTGCATGAAGCATTGCCCATTGGAGTACACCATACTTAGAATCGGATACAATAGTTTACCTAGTTTAACATTCATCTTTTATTCCAAATAAACATATTTTTGTTTTTTTAGGATTTGAACACAACTCTCCACTATGAAAGCTTCAATGATTTAACATTTTATCTCATCACATTTGATGCAGCCTTCTTAGCTATTATGTTATTTTTTGATTTTTGATTAATTAAAAAAATCCCACTTTGATAAGCACCCTTGGAAGGTCCATATGGAAATAAAATTCCATTTGGTAATATGAATCAAGCATGGTTGTCTATTGATCTAGTTGAGGTACTGTGCCATTTGGCAGAGATGGGGCATGGGTTGTTAAGCACTCGATGTTTGGGTATCCTATTAATCGATGTCTAGAGACTTTTCTCGTCATTATTTCCCATGTCAAATTTAGTTTCTTGTGGCACTTTTTTTTCATTTCTTTTATATGTTTGTGACACTTTATTTATGTTGACTAATTAGAATGCAACACCACTTGTGCAAACCAACTTCAACATGCTTCAATGTGATATGTTTTCTACTCTTTTTTCCTTATGCCTTGGAGGAAATCTTAGTAGTAGCATTGTAATTAATCAACATTGGCACATTAATACTCAAATCGTCCTCTGGAGTATGATGGACATCCATTCAAAAGATCCTAGTAGTATCTCAAAAATTGCAGATGCATGCCAAGAGATAAAGGTAAGATAGTGAATTCATTACAACACAATTATTTGTGCATATTTTTATTGTTGTGTATGTAGGAGTGAAGCTATATTGTTTTCCTACATTTTAACATGGACTATTTATGCATATCATGTCTCACTAATGTGCCATAAAGAAAGAACCAAGTGCCACAATTGCTCGTAATTTTGGGTAAAAAGTTAGTATTAGAAACATTAGCCATGTTGTTGCTTAGGGATTGTGTACTAGATAGCTAGGGAAATCCATGCCATGTTTTATTATCTTAGAGTTGCTTTTGGTTTAATATTTATGTTATTGTCATCACTATTAAACACATAACTTGCAATTTTTTGGCAAATGTTGTCTCTTATGTTGGACAAGACACCCTTTTCTTTTGCAATTGAACTTGTGGCTTTTGCATCCAGAAGGGAGTATTTGAATTTGGAAACATGGCTAAATGACAATTTGAACACTCATAGGGATACCTTATTTTAGGTAAAGGTTTTGAATGGTGCTTATCCCTCTCAAATTGGTTATAATGAGAAATGATGTGTGTTTTTTTTAGTTACATGGATTTCATTTCTTTAAAATAAATTTTTGTTTAAAGGTGGTTTACCTTTCTAGTGAAAAAAGGTGACCCAATAAAAGTTTTGGTCATTAATGCATACTATTTCATGACATTGACTACTTGTATATCTTTTAAGGGCTCTTCACCTTTCTAGTGAAAATAATGACTAAACAAATTTTTTGGTCACTAGTGCATACTTTTTCTTGTCATTGACTGTAGGCATGTCTAAAGCTTTTCAGAGAGAGAACATTATTCGAAGCATCAAATGATGCACTGGAAAATTTAGCCCAACATTCTAGACCTATAGTCAATCTTTCTTTGGATACCACTGCAAGCTTCTTTGAGGTTGCTCATATTTTTCTCTCCCTAATATATTTAGAATGAATGAACATATCTTGCTTTGATATAGGACTGTGAATTTTTTCAGGTGCTTTAGTCTAATGTTGGCCAATTAGAGTCCCAAGATCTTGTGGAAGAAATGAAATGGTTACACTCTGTAATGGTACATGTGAACCCACAATTATTAAGTGCTAGTTTTGCAGAGCAATCACCATCTGAAGTATTTACTACTGATATTGATGAACAGTCAAATTCTTATTTTTAGAAGATCTATGTTGGATAGTTGATTATTGAGGATTTAGTGAAGATTCTTGCATGCTTCAAGGATTCTTTTGACAAAAGTTATATTACTTACTAACCAATTAGCTAGTACAATTGACTATTATAGCTAAATAATATGTCATTCGATGGATTTAAAGTCTACTCTATTTTCATTTTGTTCTTTTAAATTGTCATTGATTCAAAAAAGCATGCAAACTATCTTAAATTGTTTTCCTTTTAGATCATCTAATATCATGGTAAGCATATCAATACATTTGCACTAGTATCAAGCTACTCAGTCATATGTGGGCATTAATGCATTTCATTCTTTGTTTGCTCTACCTAAGGGGAAATACCCATTATATTGATCACTAAAAAATAGATACATATGCTATAGAGAAGATCCTCCAATGCTAGACTGAAAATACATGATCAATGATAAAGCTATCCAATACCCTCACCAATTGAGGCCAACCTAGCTACAACATCCTTCGAAAAAGGCTTATCATTAACTTGACTGAATAACAAAAACTTTTCCATATCATTAAATTTAGCAACACAACTCTTGAAGATTGTCCAGGCTTTTTTCATAATTTTTTTCTTTTCCTTATCTTTTAGAGCAAACAATGCCTTTAGCAACCCACCTAAGAAATTGGCATCCATTAGGTCTAAGGCCATAGTCACTTGGTGAAAGAGTTCATCCTTAAGTATTCTTCTTATCATACTATTGACAAGTGTTAGATAGCCTATAACTTGAATGATGTGTAGGAAAAGGTTGTGAATAAGATTTCCAATGTGAACATGATGGCCATACTAGTAATCCACCCACAAAAGTGCAATCATGATCACCTTCTCCCTTTTATTGGCTTTGTTGAAGATGCATTGAAACTACTCTCTCATTGATTCCCTCAACTCCACTTCCTATAGGCACTTACAACTAATTCCCATCATCTATGCCATTGCCTCATCTATGTAAACTACAAGTCCTACAATAAAAAAATTGGAGATATTTTTCCTATCAAGGAGTTTTTATTAAAAACTTTGGTAGTAAAAAAAGAGGCAAACACTCTACACTTGCCTATGGAGGCTACCATTGCAAAGTTTGAAGGGCTCTACAATGGTCACACATGAGAGTAGAAGGAACTTGTCCTTCCTATGCAAACACTCTAGACTTGCCTATGGAGGCCACCATTGTAGAGCTTGAAGGGCTTTGCTATAGTCACGTGTAGTAGCATTACATATTTTATTTTTTTTAAATAGAACTGGATGTTGCAATTTTGATGAAAGGGACCACAACATTTTGACAAGGATGCTATACATGTGACATAAGTTTTGAGTGTCTTCATTGCCATTGTGACATAAAAGAGCATAACATTTTGAAAAGGATGCTATACATGTAGCATAAGTTTCAACTATCTTCATTGCCATTGTGATGGAAAAGATAAAAGAATTTCAATGAGGATGATATATGTGTGACATGCATTTTGACGCGTATTCATCCCAATTTTGATAGAAAAGAGAAATTTTTTTTGACAAGAATGTTATATGTATGACATGCATTTCAACGCATATTCATCACCATTTCAATAGAAAAAAAACTTAGTATTTTGACAAGGATGTTATACGTGTGACGTGAGTTTCAATGGGTGTTCATCATAATTTCAACTGGAAAGAAATCAGTATTTCAATGAGGATGCTTACAATGCTTGTAGGTTGAGGTAGATATCTCAAAAATAGTTTCATCGATATCTCTACGATAGTGACGTCACAATTTTGACAAACATTTTAAGTGTCATAAGTTTGATGAAAAAATATCAATGATAGGGTTTGTCATTTTGGTGACATAAGGTGTTGAAATTGCGACAAATCCTCATCAAATTTTAGATCTAAATTTACTAGTGACTAATTTAACTCCTTTTCTAATTTCAGTCAACTCAGTGTTTCCATTTCTAAATTGAAGAGAGAATATTGGAGAAGATATTTGGTTTAAGGAAATTAAGTATGACCTCATAATTGAATATTCTAATCAACTGAATAATTAAATTCAACAATTAGATTGAGGATATTTAATTATGTCAAATATATTTAATTCCTCATGTATATTAACTAAAGGGGTGAATTTAATTTAATTAAAGTAATAGGACTTATAATTAAATTAATTCAATGAAAAAGTTAATTTAGCTAATTCAATGAATAGTCAAGAATTAATTAAACCAAGCGATTAATATAGATTAATAATTTTTTGCATTTGACACTTAGGTCAAGTAGAGATTATCAAAATCAGAATTGCCTAGTAAAATAGGACTTAAGATTGATTAAATAGTCCAAAATTGGTTTAGTGTGGAAATGTACCAATTTTGGGGTATTACAAATTCCACGTACAATGGTACATAACCAGCCACCTACATTGAAATGTAGATAGTTATCAAGACTCTCCAAGTCTATTATTTTCTACACTTATCAAATTTTATATAAGATAATGTTCTATCGAATTGATAGAGATTATCAAGGGTCAAGTTTCCATCGATAGAGCTTGGGCTACTTGATGCCATGTTATTTCCCCTCTAGGCAAGTTCCTACATAGTAACCCATTGAGTATCTGACCAAGACCTGTTGTACTTGCATTGTCTCATGATTTTGGTTTTAGTTATCTTACTATCTAGTGTGAGTGTTAGCCATGGAGGTTTTCTTTATGTGTGTTTGGGGTTGGATTTTTATCTCCATCAGCAGAGTAGGAGTGGACCTATGGGTTCCACATGGTTAGGAGGCATAGCTACCTTCACCATTGTTGGGAACTAGTGTACAAAGATAGTCTATTGTTCTAGTGTGACCATTGTTTGATGTTTTCATCTAATACTTTGGGTTCTGAAATATGTTTTTTTGTGATTTATGCTTTCGTTGAAATGTTTGGATATCACATTTAGATGATATTATTTTATTTGATGCATTCCCTTATTATCATGTTTGGCATATGATTAGATGATTTATTTGTTTAGTTGGAGTATCTATTTCTTACTAGTTAGCATGTTAGATTTCCCTGTTCTTATGATCTTATTATGCTTTAGTAGTGACATCCTCATAAGTCATCTTTGACTATCTAGTTGGCAATTTGGGATGTTACATGTGGGGTATAGCTAGGACCTTTGAGGTCTCATGATGTTAATATGGTTAGGAGGAACCATGCACTTAATTTTGTTGTTTTACCTCATTGCGATGTTTTTTTTAGTTCATTTCCTTTACTGCTATGTTTAGATGATTAGATTCAATTTTTGTCTTTCAGTTGTTATGATTTGAGCATCTATACCTTGGTTTGTGGATCTAGTACTCCCCAATGTAGAGGATTTTTTTCCCTACCTTCTCTTTTTTAGTATTTATCTTGCTTGTAGATGCAAATCCTCATGCAAGATTGTACACTCTATGATGCGAGACTTGGTGTTTCCTCATGGGGTTCTTTGCACTTCTTCATCTGGCTCTTGGTACTTCCTCACATGAGCCTTGACACCAGTTCTATGGGTTTGGTGGTTGGGCTAGGTATTCCTTCATGTGAGAGGGTAGTCACGTAGCTTGTTGCACTTCCTCATGCAAAACTATTCCTTGTGTTTTCTCATGCAAAAAAGAGGGGGCATCTCTACTATTTTTCAGAGAATGTGATTAGGTGATGTTAGTGTTTGAAAAATATTGAACAACAAAATGTTCAATACCAGAATGATAACACTTATATAACCTAAGGATCAGCCAATTCCTATTATCAATTATATAAGTAAACCATTTAGACCCAATTTCAACAAAACCAAAGGATGGCTTCCTACTCTTTTGGCTCTGCTAAACCAAGATGGGT
This sequence comes from Cupressus sempervirens, assembly GCA_028749045.1. Taxonomy (NCBI): domain Eukaryota; kingdom Viridiplantae; phylum Streptophyta; class Pinopsida; order Cupressales; family Cupressaceae; genus Cupressus; species Cupressus sempervirens. The sequence continues at coordinate 1,059,122,636 of CM053785.1, read as the reverse complement.
ATACCTAGGGATGATTCTAGTGAAAATTGCTATGTAGAGATTCTTTTAGTTTCATTCTAATTCTTATCTATTACCCACTAACACATGAGCAATTTACTTCACTTCTTTTAACGTTCTCAAACTTGTATGCATCCCTTATCAGCAAATCTGGTCATCATTCTCCTTGAATTTACAAATATTCCTGACAATAGTAGCTACCTAAGACTTAAAGAATAGATATAAACGAGTGTTGACCAACATTTATAACTTTAAACAAAATTGAATGAAAAATGATTTTGATTTTATAATTGTTATGATATGTAGTAGTAGAATTTATCCTTGTTCACTTCTGACTTATATGACCAGTGCCTTATCCATTGGGCAAAAAATTGACTATTCACGGGAGATCTAATTCAATTAACTTGTAAATGAATTAATCAATTGTAATCACCCATTTCCATTCTTATAAAATATCCTTTCTATAAACTCATAAACCCTACTAATTCATTAAAGCATTTCTATAATTCCTTGAATTAAAAGCAATAGTGATATCAGCATACAACCCATCTAGATTGCATTCAGCAAAATTAAACCTTATTTCAAATGACTTTAAAGTAAACAAACCCATAAAAAGGAGACAAAAATTGATGACACAAATATAGTGTAAATACCCTTTTGTATTATCCTTTTAGATGACTAATACAATGGCCAATAGAATTCAAAGGATAGCCTAGAACAACTTGTTGGTTCTGTCATTTCAATATATCTTTAGAAAGTACAACTAAAAAATAAACTAAGAGTAGCTACACACTATTGGACCGACTATATTCTCTCAAAGAATCAAAATTGTACAAAATTCAGACCATCACATTGCCTTGAAAACTCATTTATATAGGCATGAGTTGCAACAAGCAAAGGGTAGATGTGATTGACAAGTGTCCTTCAAAAGTTTTACATACACCCATCACAACAAGACAAAATTGCAAATAACAGAAAGATTGGCACACCGAATATTCCTTTGTGGGCCTACTTCTATTATTTCCTTTGGAAAGGCGAGAATACTTTGATCGAATTCCTTTAGTGCTCTGGTTCCTCAGGATAGGTGGCCATCAAATGTGATAGTGATGAGTCATCTCCCACTACCTGAGGATCCTCGTTGTCTTTATCATCAGTAGCAGAGGTGGCTTCTACTTTTGTACTCTCTTCTTTATCATCATCCTCCACCTCATCACCCTCTTCTATTTGCTCTGTGGACATAAACTCTTCCTTCCACTTATTGTAGATAGTATCCTCTGGCCAATCAATATTTAGAACTTCTCTTTGTACAGTTACTAAAGAATTTACATTTGCCTCTATATCAACAAAATCTTTTCTAATGATATTATAGAATAAATTTACTTTTACCAACTCCTCATTTGTCATTGCCCATAATAAATGGCCTATTTCATTTATAACCTTCTTTATTCTCTCATAGAAGGTTTCATCTAGCTCCCTCTTCCATTCTTCCTTTTCCTTTATTTTATCAACTGTCTTTAGAGCACAAGGGAATAAGTCAAATTTTTTCGCAAAATACTTGGAAAAACAATTAGTTAATCTTCTATAGAAAGAATCTTGCTTATCATAAAAACCTTGCAACTTATTTAGTAAATCAAAAATTCCTTCTGTCTAATGGTATGTTAGCTGAATAATAGATATACACATAGTAGTGATATTTGAACTTCTCTCTATCCACTTCTGTACAATGGATCTGAATATAGCTTCATTTTGCTTCAATTCATCCCTGATTGCTGAGATCCTTGATAACTGATCAAAAAATGTGGGCCATTCTATCTTGTCTATTAAATACATGATACCCTACCTCAATTTTTCTTCATGTTGATTATTAAGTTCTACATGCATTGCATATAACTTATTTTTCTCTTCTTCAAAATCTTCTGCAATATAGAACTGAGGCCTTTCTGGATTATCAAGTATCTCTATGATTGGTGTTGATTTAAAAGGCTCAACAAGTGGTCGTGGGGGGTATGCAATCCTGGGTTTACTAGTCTCCCCTAATTTTCTTTTCCCAAGAATCTTCTCCATCTGAGTTACTTTATTTTCTAAGGATTGTATTTGCATACCCCTCTCCTCATATGCTTTCAAAACTTCCTCAAACCTAGAATTGAGTTGGGCAAATTTATCTTCCTCTTGGACAGACACCATGCTACCAAATTTTAGCACTTCTGATGCCATCCCAATTATTTTTTTACCACCTATTTCACCATCCCTGAACACTTTTAATGCACTAGTATGCTCTGCAGTGGGAATCTCATGCATTCTGGTATTTTCCCTTTTTTCCATGGACCATATAACAAGAGCTTGGTGGTCATCACTAAATTTGACTCCTCTATGAGCCTGTAATATTTCTTCAGTAGTCCTTAGTTGAACATCCCTCTATTTTCTTACTGAATCAAAAATAATGGCATTTGGTATATCCCATTCCAGCAGAAGGAGGACTCTCGACTATCTAACTATTTGCCTCCCAACTTTAGGAGTAAACTAGGAAAAATCATTCAAAAATTTAGATTTCACCTCTTCCTTGATATCTGAATTAGGTTTGTCTGGCTGTTCTGCTTTTATCTTCTCACAGGTTTTCTCAAAATTGCCCATGTTTAACCTCCACAAAAACTAACTAAAAGCCCTAGACTTTACAAAATTCTTATCATTAATAAACCTTTCAGAAGCTTGGACAACTATTGGATCAATTTCCTTACCTTGGTAATTAGCAATGGTTAAGTCCAAGGAAGGTGTAGGATGTTCTTGTTTCTCTCCAACATCCAAATCTGTAGAAGTAACAATCACATCCCCTTCTCCACCCATTTTTCTAAGCTGCTCCCTTAGAGATGCTTCATCATCTATCTAGATTGGGGACTGGCTTGGGGAGTATTGTTCTTTTTGAGAAGAAGAAGACCCCTGCTCTAATTTTTGACTTTTTGGAGAGTTGGCTAGAGATGGACTTCTTGACCTTGGCTTTTGATGAAGGGGTGCCTGTTGCACATTTTGAATCATGACATAACCAGCCCTTCTTTGTAATGTATACTGGCCAGGAGCCACCACATTTCTATTGCTTATCCTTCTTTGTACCTCTGCAACCTTGTTTGGATGTGTCTCAACATTCAAGGCTTTCTTCTCATTCATGGTTTGGATTATTATAGCAAAATTATTCATTAATGCTTGTATTTTAGCTCCCCAGTATTTCTTATCTTTCAATGGGTCATACTGGGGATCAAAAGCATTAATGAATTCTAAATTTTTACTGAAAACTATCCACTTTTCTCTCCTCAATTATTGTTCTTGCAAGGTGAACACATTTCTGATTATATCCTCTGGATAATAAACTTGATGTACCATATGAGAAGCTTTCACCCTCTCTCTTAAGAGGTCATAGAATCCTTCAAGATCAATGAATCTGGCATGAGATTTTGCCATGTTATATCTTTCCAAAAAAAAATTCATGTATTTCCACCCTTTCCTAACAAAAACAAAATCATGCACTATAGTAACAATTGGAAAGAAGGTGCCCTTCTTAGACAATTCCCTCTCATCTATAGTGCCTATCTGCCATAAGAGCTCAACGATCCCTATCTTCAAGGGCACATGAAAGGGAAATACATGTGGCTTTCCCATAAAACCATATACTCTTATTACAATTGAAACATTATAAGAGATTATATCCCCCCAGTTATGACTAACCAATAGTCCTTGTGCATGGTCCTTAGGTCTAACCAATTCCAACAATGCTTGTGGAATTTTGGGGCTGTCACCTTTCAAGATAAACCTAAGCTTTGAAGAAAAGTATCTATCAAATCTCACATAGCTAGTATCTGTAGCTTTTGAAGTCATATCTACACTCCACAGCTGCACTGGATTCCTCTCTCCATCCTTGGTTGTTTCTAGCTCCATACCCTTGCAGAAAAAGGTGAATCCCTTGTACAAGCATACATGCATAAACAATGAATACCAATAGAATGGTTTGTCCACTTTTCCCCTTGCTATCCCCACTAGGCCATTATGAATTTCTTTTGCAAGAAAAGTAGCAAAATCTAGAATAGTACTAATTCCAAATTGAAGGGTTTGAGCCATTATGAGAACAAATGAGCCTGGGATTTGCTCAGCTTCATCCATCCCAAAAATTTTGCAAAGAGAAAAATATAATGCTTGAGCTCTAAGGTTGAAATGTCTTCTTAGCAACGGCTCTGGGGTACTGGCTGTAATCACAGGTAGAGTGCCAATTTTAGCAGCATGCTCTTGCAATGGCTCTATTCTCAGGTATATCCTTTGTGCATCATACCTTGCTTGAAGGTCATCTATGTCAATAGTTTCATGTACAACATGGTTAGGATTGAGGTTGAAAACTTCACTGAAAAACTCAGGGAAAACCCTAAAAAGATTGACTCTAGAATGATTTTTTACCCACCCTATGATTGGATCATATTTCTTTGCTAGATCCATCAATAAATCACTATCAAAGAAAATTGTGGGGATTGTTAATTTACCAATATCGAACTCCCATAGATTGCTCATAGGAGTGTCTAGTTTTCGCTCTAAAAACCATTTCTTAAACAACTCTAGACCCCCCATGAAAACCTGGGCATCTCTTACCCAATTTGCTTTGTCATAGAAACCTTCTGCTACAGCCACTCTCAAGTGTTTTGGAATGAGTTCCCTCCCCTTAGTTATTTCATGTACTGATAAAGGGAATTATTCAAGAAAATCAACATGCATAGAATGTTTCAAATAATCTATTTTCCCGGTGAATTCTTTTTGCGGAGGCATTTTGAATAAAACCCTAGAAAAATTACAACAGTAGATACTTGAATTTTTAAAAGAGTTGTAGAGTATTTACCTGCTAGAATTTTCACTTCTGCACTATGTGACTTCTTCTACAATTTCACTGGATCGCTAGCTAAAATTTTTGTGCCTTGGCTTTGAGAATTTTGTATGCCCTAAGGCTCTTTCTACACCTTGGTAATTCATTAATGGTGAGATCATGAATTCTTTTCATACAATGAAATTGCATGAACAAAATCTGCACCATATTTACTCTTAGTAACTGTTACCTCCAAATTGCAACCAAGTTTGAATCCCATCCGTAGATTTTCACTAGATCGGACGGCTCTGATTTAAAAAGCAACAAGCTTTATTTCTTTTAAAAAAAAGGCTACGTCTCACAATAGTGCTTGCCCACATTATTTAAATTCCTTGCACCTTAGAATTGCAGGGAAGTGCCACTCGTTGATCAAGACAAGATCAACGATCAGGTCAATTCACATTCGAACAAAATCTAGTTAGCTATACTGACCAATAGGAAACCTCCATATGAATTTGTTCCTTCTGAAAAAATTCTATGCCAGTAGATCCCATATCTTCTTCTGAGTGAGCAAGTACTTGAAATCATTCATTCCACGTGTCATGTTGGTGCATTCTTGCTTTTCTTATCTGACAAGCGTCTTCAAATTGTGGGCTTGCACCAGTGTCATCAATCTTCAAAAGATCAATGGTGGTAATGCTAGGAATTTGCAAACCTTACAAGATGGGAAAAGTGATGTTACCATGGACACGTTCGACATATTCTCACTTTGTTTAAACTTCACTCTAGTTCTTTATGCGAGAAAGTGCCCTTCGTTGATCAAGATAGGATCAACGGTGTGAAACAAATCCTGCATTTTATGCTCGCACCATCCACCTGGGCCAATGAAATGATTGCTTTCAATCCACGTGCTCTAACTCACCTGACTATAGCATTAATTTTTGAAACTTTCTATGCCCCCATCATAAGTGTTTCCAGCTAAGCATGAGTGGTAAACCACATGGCATGGTTCGGCCCCACTATGACATGCGTCACAAAGGCACATACCCGCATTCCTTAAATCTCTAGCATCTTCATAATGTGGGATTGCACTAACACTTGATCTTTAAAAGATCTATGGCTAATGAGGCTTCACTTCCATTTAGCAGACAAACTTCTTTAGTGGAACATCTGGCAGTACACATCAGCTATCATTTTACATTGTGGTATACAACAACATACAGTTAAAATCTCTCGACCCCACCTTGCCACATGTCCAAAAATTGCTTGCCCGCATTATTTATCTCTCGTGTAGCTTCAAATTGCAGGCATGCGCTGGCATTTGATCCTTGATAGATCAACAGTTATAAAATCATGCATTTCAAACACCACGCTGGCTAAAGTGATGAATAAAATACTTGCATTCATTCCAACTCATCTGACACTTGCCACAAAAGACATCTCAACATCATCCTTTAGAATGGTGGGCCCATCTTGTCAGACTGTGCCACTTGTCAAATTTTCACTTCCCCACATTATTTATCTTACGAGTATCTCCTTTTTGTGGGAAAGCACTAGCCCTTGATTCAAATGAAATCAATGGTTGACGCTTCTTGGTGATAAAGGCATACTTTGTTGGTAACTCAACCAATGACATCGCAAGAAATCCAGAATGTGCACGAAAAGAACTGACAAACCTGCAAAATCTTCTGACAACTTATGAATCCTTTTATGGTTCTTTGGAAATTTAGAAAAGTAAGGGCTACGTGTCACCAAGTCACATGCCCACATTATTTAAAAACCTTGCATCTCAAAATTGTTAGAATGTGATACCCATTGATCTGAACAAGATCAATGATTATAAAGACTTTGTGCCATCAGAGGTATTTCCTAATAGAACGATGAAAAAATTTATAGGCCAAGCATTACCATGTAAGGTTTAAAAAAAATTATAATGAATTCATGCTTGCACAAGTCCTTCCTTAGGTTAAATGGTATATCATTAAAAACATTTTTTTGAAAATATTTTGAGGGTTTTCAAAAACTAGGGCAATCAAAGGGTTTGAAAAATACAAGGAACAAAACCCTCATTTGCAAGACTTAAAGACTCAAATGATTTTTTCACTAAATTTCCCATAATTTCTGCAATGTGAAAAATCAGACCAACAGGTGTTTTGAGTACCCTTTAGGATTGTTTGAGTTTCCATGCTTTGATAGATTAGAGGTTTGTGTTCTTTTGTCATCTTTGGTTTGTTATCATCCATAGTTGTTGTTTTGTTCAATAGTGACATTTGGAGATCTGTTGGTCATTGGATGGTTGGTTAAGTCTTTCGTTGTGATTTTATTGATCCTCATATGTTTTATGTCATGTGCATCCATACTTTTTTTAAAAAATATTTTTTATCTTGTATTGAATCCTTGTTCCAAGGCTCTCCAGGTGGAGCATTACATCATTCATTAGCAAACAATTTAAATTTTATAAATTGTTTAGGACTTTGATAGAAATATTGGTATACCTCCTTGATTAAAGTTTCAACTTTATCTACTTGAACATTTGAGCTCACAACTCCAAAAGCTACATTCATTCTATGGGTTGTGTAGTGAATGCCAATAACCTAGGGTGTAGAATAACTTTTTATCTTTGTGCAAAGACTATTTGTATTACCTTGTATTATTGAAGCTCCATCAACTTCAATACACACAGACTTTTCGGCAACTGTCATAGTATCTAGACCTTCATATTCAATTATATTTTTCTTGAATAGTTCATATATATTTTCTATATTTACACCTCACTCCATTTTAGAAATAGATAGTAGTATAGGTTGGCAAACAAGATTGTGTATAGTACAAACATGTATTCATATCCAAGAATTTTGTCAACTATTATAACTTTATCTAATGATACTACAATAAAAGTTGACTCTTTTAGTTTTTCTTTTACATCTTCTTTTTCAACCTTAGCAAGAAAGCTAGCCCATTCATATCTACTATTCAATAACCAATGATTGTTGGGATAGAAACAAACTTTCAAAAAGTGTAACAAAGTAGTCATTGATGGTTATTCTATCATAGGATGCTCTCTTTTCAAAATATAAAAGACAACACTTAACTGAACAACTTTTACCATTTGTTCACTTTCCAATAATTTTCCAAGATGAGATTCAATAGAACCTTTAACTTCAACAGGCTTTGTCTTTGTTTTCTCCTAATAATTATATATTTCAATATTTTTAACATGCTAGCATTTATCTGTCATTCTCCAAACCACCACTAGTTTTTCAACTACATCTATCGTTTTTGTTTTTATAAACTTTACCAATATGTTTTTCTATGGTATCAAGTTTTAACTATAACCTCTTTTCCTTCTTATTTATCATGGTATAGATCTTGCATCTACATTCTACCTTAGGTTCACCTTCAATCGGATTGGCCACTAGTTCTATGACTAGATACTTTGAGACCCAATCTAATTGAAAATTCCTTGATAGATCCTAGCTACGATCATTTTTGGGATTGGCTTTTCTTTTCCCCTTTTGTGTAGCATTATCATCTAAATTTGTGACATTCTCACCCAACTCTAGGTCCATTATATCATTGTGGATAGTTTGGGTATCTTCATGTACTTGTAAATCATCTTCAAGTTCATTGTCTCTTGAAATATCAGGCTCACCTACTTCTTCAATATGCCTTCTGGGTTGTGAATCTTGTAAATTTGGTCAATGTTATGATGATGTGCCTTCTTTAGTAAACCATGATGGTGAAGATGTTCACCACCAAAGTATGATGATAAGGTTTTCCTTTTTGCATGCCTCTCTTGGCTTTCCCTACATTTAGGGGTCTTACCCTTCTTCTTGTTTGACATCTTCAACCAAATAAAGGTTGGAAAAAATATATTTTTCTAACGAGGAAGGAAGGAAATTGACTACAATATACACTAGCAACTAAAACTAATAATAAATAATTCAATTCTTCAGGCATATGAAGTCAAATATAATTATAAAATCATATTTGATGTCTCTTGACCAATGCCCACTTATTTACTAATTTTCTTGACTCCCCACTCAATAAGAATGAACTAAAAATTACAAAAATTTGATTAATCAATAGCACTTACCTCTAATAGGACCCTCCTAAGACTTCTTCATTGTCGATCAAATTTGAGAGATCAAAACCAAAAGACTTGTGTAGAGTGAAGTTAGTTATGAATGTATTTATAATGCTCCTAAGCTCCTTGGACCTTTCTTTGGAAAATTTGGTGAGAATATTATATGGTATACAAATATTTAGCAAAGCCCATGTAATCATGATACATATTATCTAATTTTTGAGGTGACTATGGTACACCCAATCATTTTCTATGATTAAAAGAGGAGGCAACATGGTTGAGATTTAAAATACACATTTTAACAAATGGAAAGAGAATTGGTTGCCTCTTCCAAAATTTATTTATAATATTTAGGGTAAATTAATTATGTCCAATAAAACATGCTTGAACATCATGGCGAATTTCTTAGACTTAAGCTTGTCCAAAAATTAGAATCCATTGGCGACTATGTTGGGATGTGAACAAATCATGTATAAAAAAATGACAATCAACCCGGGTGGTGGATCAAATAAGTGGAAAAATTTGCTGACATGGCCAGCCCTGTATGTGGTTTTGATTCACCAAATTCATGTCCATCAACTAGAAAAATTTGCCACTAATAAAAATGTTGATGTGTGTGTGTGTGTACCTATACATACATACATACATGCATACATGCATACATGCATGCATGCATACATACATACATACATACATACATATATGTATGTATGTATGTATGTATATACATATATCTATATGTGTTATATATATATAAACATATATATAAACATACATTTAAAACCCTTATTAAAGTATGAAACCATGGGTAGGGAGGAAAACCAATGTGTAAATATACCAATAAATTCAACCCAAATCATGATGACAATGGTGATAAAGGGTAGAAGGTTGACCATTTTGATGTGGTGGATGGAGAGATCCATATGCTAGAAAATAAAACCATATCGGCTTAAATTTTGCAAAGCCAAAGTAAAGATAAAAAATCTAATATTGGGTGTGTTAGCCCAAAATTATAATGTTATTATTGTATGTAAAAGAGATGTATCATTTGTTATGTTTTCATTGATGTCAAGCCTTAGTTTTAGACATTAAATTAATTGAGTAGAGTTCCATATGATTTTATTGATGAAGAGGACTTGAAGAAAGTATGATGATAAGTATGGTATTCAATGAGCACTTGAATGAGTTGGACTGTGATAGTATAATATTGATTTGATTTTTTTACAATCATGTAATATTGTGATTAAGCAATGAAGATCATGTATATGCAAGATAATTTTAATTGGTGAATGAAGGAATACAGTATTAATCAAGCTACTAGAGTTTTCATAATTTGTATGGAAAAGAAGAGTTGAAGTTTAGTGTTAACCGAGTAATTTTAGTGTTAATTGAGTGATGTATTTGTCAAGTCAAATTGTAATGTTCACCAAGCATGAACATGAAGAACAAGTTAAGAAAATATTTAATATGAGGCTGACATTTCCTAAAAATTAAGATGTTTGAGAAATTCAAAGGATTAATACAAAGTTATTTATGAGATTTCCTACCAACATAGCTTCTTACGGATTCATCTTCCATCATTTTAACATCTTGAAATGTGCATATCCAATTTTGCAATCTTATCCTTTTTGTATGTTTATCAACTTTAAAAGTAGATTCTAAAGTTATCCAAATCTCATAAGATGTTAATAGTGACTTTATTTGACTATATTCATTCTCTATAAGAGATGATAGTAAGGCTTCTCTAGCTCTCATGTTACACATAAACAAATCTCTTTTTGCTTCATTGCATTGCTCAATCTTTTCTTCTTCCATAATTATTTTGCTACCTTTTATCAATAGCCAATATCCTAGACCCATACAATAGTAGACGAGTCTTCATCTTATCCTTCCAACTATCATAGTTATCCCCATCAAACTTAAGACTATCCTTTCTAAAAAGACTCACCATGATCTCCCAAAACTGTTAAGCTTTCCTTTTAAGGACTTGATGCTCTAATACCAATTGTTAGAATATATAGTCCACCAATATAACTGAGAGGGGGGTGAATCGATTATACAACTATTATCACAATTATCAACCTTATTAAATCTTAACAATATAAGAAATATAATTAGAAACCACAATAAGATACTCATGCACAATAACAATAGATATGTTAACTAGGGAAAACCATGATGGGGATGATACCCACAAGAGGATGTACTAATATATATATTCCTTGTTAAAGAATGGATCCTTTTATGAGTCTATGAAATACGTTCAGTACATATCAATCCCAGTTAGGAGAATTTGAATCCTTATTAGAAGATTTCAACCCTATTAGGAGTTGTGGAAGGAAAATGGATCCATTGTCCAAATAGTTTCAAGGGAAAGACCAATGAACCCACTGTCCAAATGATCTATGTATTTTTTGCAAATGATCTATGTATTATTCCTTGTTGAATAATAGATTAGAATTGTAATTCTCTTTCCTCTTTCTTTATCCTATCAACCAGAATTTTTCCCCTTCTGATCTTGATACTAGATCATGAATTTTGCATCCAATAATCCCTTGGTTTTCTTACTCACATTACCAAAATACTCTGCTCTTATTCACACTTCCTTGATCACTTTTCATGCCTCATACATCTTACAAATAAGGATAATACTTTCCTTTATACCAATTCCTCAATAAAATTCCTTGATTCAACCTTGATTTGGTCTTTAGGCTTTCTCAATTAATTATAATAAAACCATAATAAGATAATTCATTATTTTACAACTATATAGCACTATTGACTCACAGTCTAAACAACTTCTCACATGTGCAACTCCAGGAATTGCACACTTACTAACATCACCATCAAATTATCCTTTATCACTGCCATACTATGCATCAACAAATCATATATCTGTCAGATGATATAATAGGATCATGAGAAATTGCTTCTTAGGTACTACATATCTACATTTCTCTCTATAAATCACTTACAACTTTTTCTTATCTTTGAATTATGTTATGCATACTTAACCTTATCATCAAGACACAGTGTGGATCATGTCCTTAATTGCACATCACCTAACAATCAAAACTCTATCTGTATGATGATGATCATTATTTTCTATTTTTCTAGTTTTCATAGAATTACTGCTATATTGACATCAGTGACAAACACATCCATGAATGCAACATGTCAATACTGCTACATGCTCTCCAATGCTTAAGATACTCCCCCAAAGGAATAGCATCAACATTCATGATGAAAATCTTCCCCTTTGGCATTGATGACAACATAGTTGAAAACTATCTAGGTTCCAAGAATACCAAATAATACTCTATTGATGTTGCTACTATTCTCATCTTTTCAAATCATCTTCATTAATTAAATCTAACATCCTCTAGAACATCTCTTTGTTCTGCATCTTCTAGGATTAGCATCAATTGTTCACACACTTGAACAACTCTTAGCTTCTCTCTCATACATCATAGTACTTCATGCTTAATATCTCCCCATAGAGATATTCCTTCTCCTTACTTACATGAATCTTTCTAAATTTCCCTAATATAGATATGTTCAACTATATCTCCCCCATTTAACTAGAGGATGTTTTTCACATACATATCTCCCCTATTGACATCAATTCCAAAGGCCTCATTATGTTAAATCTCTTCTCCAAGTCTTTAACCAACTCAAGTGTCTAAAGACACTATTCAAAAGCAATTACCAAGAGTCCTTAATGACTCTACTCAAATTAGATACTCCCCCATACGGGAAGCATCAACATTCAATCCAATCAATAATAGTGCTATATAAAACTGGATTGATGCAATCTCTGCATCATCTACTCTAAAGTAGGCAGGGGCATAGCCCCAAGCATGCCTCTCAAGTACTCAAATGCATATTTAGGTAAGGGCTTTGTAAAGATATTTGCAATCTGATCTTTAATACTGACATACTCTAGTTTGATTTCTTTTTCTTCAACCTTCTCTCTCAAAACATGATACTTAGTAGAAATATTCTTATTCTTAGAATGCAATACACGATTCTTAGACATACTTATTGTAGTTGTGCTATCACAATATATAACAATAGTTTCTGAAAAATCAATCATGATATCCTTCAACATTTGTTTCATCCAAATGACCTTATTAAAATTATTTTAGATGTTGCAAAATATTTTGCCTCAAATATACTCAATGAAATACAATCTTGTTTCTTACTTAGCCAAGAAACCAATCTTCCTCCAAGAAATAATGCTTCACCACTAGTGCTTTTTCTATCATCCATATTGCATGCCCAATCCACATTAGTATAAGCACACAGAGTATAATCACTTGATCTGTCATACCATATCCCGAAATCAAATGTTCCCTTCAAATATCTAAATATTCTCTTTACTATTACATAATGACACTCCTTAGGATCAGCTTGAAACCTAGCTACAATCCCAACTACATTTTCTGTATCTAGTTTGGTATGAGTCAGATATTATTTAGTACTTTCCCCTAGTTTACATTGAATTATTATTGCTAAACTCTTTTAGGCCAGTTTATGCTTGATGATTAGTAGCATTATTTTTCAGATTATTGGATATTGTTTTCATACTCAGTTGATTTTATGATGGGACTACTTTGGTACTAGTTACTTCATGTATGCATGATTGTAATTTAATGATAATTAAGTGATTTTAGTTATTTGGTGATGTTAGATGGATTTTTATATGTGTTTTCTTATGGATACTTACCCCATACTACATGTGTATGGTGTGCGTGTATGTTTTCTTTATGTATGATGTTTCTAATGTGGTTAAGGAAGGGAGTTGTAGTCACCTGCTAGTTGGGATCTACATGATGCACCACTTCCTGTCATTGTCTATTTAGTTTAGAATATATGAGTTTGTACATGCATGGATTTTATGTAGATTGTAGGTATCGGGTATCGACTTTCCTAAATTTCCAAGATGAGCATACCCTATCGCAATATCTCAATGATAAGAGAGGGGAGATAAATTCTTGAGTCCAAATCCTAACCTTTAAGCCATTTGTCCTAGAAAATTAGGACAAGTATCTATGATGAATACCCTTCTAAATTTTCCATATGATGTAAATTTGTGATTATAACCCTTGAGTTTGATCTTGTATGTGGTATTTTATGATGGCTTTTCGTATTTCATCTTCTAGGTCTTTGGCAATTTTCTATGAATTAAGTCAAATCAAAAAATTAATTAATGATTTAATTTAATGGAAAATTATTATGATATTTTTAAATATTTAATTATATTTAATTAATTGGAAAATTAATTAAATAAAAATAATAAATTTGAAGAGAAATTTATGGTATAATTTTAGAGCATAATAATGTTAATTTAATTTAATAATAATATATTTAGGAGATCATTTTTAAATAAATGCTAATTATTATTATTCCTTAAGTTAATAAATATTTTATCAAAAAATGCTTTGAAAATAAATTAAAGAGTAAATGAGAAATTAATTTATCAAAGATATTTTAATTTGCATAAAGTGTGCATGAATATTCAAAAAAGTTAAAAAGGAGTTAAAAGATTGTGATCAACGAGTTCTCTCGCATGATCACATAATCAATGCCTCGATGTTAGTGAAGAACTTCATATAAGAGATTGAGAGTTCTTTTTGTAGGGACCAAAAATTTTGGAGAAGAGATTTTTCAGATAGAAGGTTTTGAGAAAAGAGAATTCTCTCACAATTTTTGGGTGATTGCAAATTAACACCAAAACCAGGTAGAGCCTCATGTTTTATTCACCTAATGAATTATGATTCTTTGAATTTCCTATCTTCATCATGCTTGTTGAATCGTTTGTTTCAAATTTTGTTTGTGATAAATCTTTCAATCTCTCATCATGAATTATTGTTATTCATATGAATTCTTCTGTATATGAGGATTGAAAATTAGGAAACCCTCGTTCCATGAATTTAATAATTTTTAATTGATTAGAGTTAGTTTTGAAAAGAAATCAATTTAAAATTTAAAATTTGACCGGTTGATCTGGGTTTTCCTATCAGACTGAATTTGCTATGTTTATTAAAAAAATATATATTAAAAATTATATTATTGGGAGGGGGTTGTTTAAGAAAACATTTTATATTATATATATATATATATATATATATATATATATATATATAAGAATAAATAATAATTTTGGAGGAGGCAGAGCCACCAATCCCCCACCTCCCCTTTACACCCCCTCCCTCGCAACCCTTAGTACTATATGTGGGCACAAACTATACTACTGTCTGTAGCACTAGTATTTAATGCTGCTACGTGCAACAATAGTGAAATGTCCCTTTTCTAATTTTACATGATATTTCCAACCTTTAATCAGATCTTTAAGATCAAACAACTAATATCACAAAGATCCTCCAAATTTCTCAAGAAACCCCAAATCGGGTATGCCAGAAATTGTGCCAAAAGCTTCACAGCTTCACCAATTACTAATAAATCTGAAAATGGAAATTTTTACAGAACTTTCAGCAGCATAACAGCCTACAAATTGACATTTCCAGATCCGTATAGCCTTTACACAACAGCTCAAAAATGTAGGACCAAAACTATGCTCATCGGGCTCCCGAAATAGCACAAAATATGCCCGAAAACACCACAAGAACACTAATAATCTATCTCAGAAGTTTAATCACGTCCCAATATATATATTCAGATCTATTTTAATAGCTTAAAGTCTAAAATACAGCAGCAACCAAAACTGATATGAAATACTCAACCGGAAACACCAAACTCTTACAAAAATACACCCGGAAACTCACAAATCTGCACTGTTCAGCACAAAGGCAAACTCTGTATGAGCATGCACATGGAATGGCTTCAAACTCCCGTCCTTAGCCTTCCTGGAAACCTGCAAACTCCCGTTCTTGGGTCTCCCTGGAAACCTGCAAACTCCCGTTCTTGGGTCTCCTTCTCCACAGGTTTGGCAGCCTCTGAAGAATAACAAAGAATGAGCGAAAATCAAGTCTGGAATCCCCCCAAAATGCCTCCAAACCTCTTTAAAAAGGGCATAACTATAACTCACGTCCAAGAGAGGTTAATGAAACATATTTTAATAATAATTATCATTTATTAGTCCAACGGTTTCCAAAGATTAACTCCCTTTTTCCGAAACTTCACTTTCTTGGGCCTGCCTGCCTTAGCAAAGATTTTCTTTTTTTTAAATTATTTGAAAAGGGGACATGACAAGTCCTCCCCTCCCAATCATTGCTTGTCCTCAAGCAATGGCTGAACAATAAACCAATCAATCCACCTGGATCCCAAATGTAGTCATGAACTATACTACTACCAATTAACATAGGCTCCTGCAATATCCTTTGCAATATGACCAAGAGGAATCCATAATCAAATTGACAATTATAGCTCAACCAAACTCCGAAATCACCACTACCACAAAAAAAACCCATGAGGCACAAACTCTTAGAACATCAGAACCCAAGTAAAGTGGACAAATCAAACTACCAACACAGTAAATACCATCAACGCATCCCACTGGCCTATATGGAATGTACAATCCAACTCTGAAACAATGGTGAACCCTCTTGAATGAAACTGTACCAAGTATGGAGAATCCACACACTGTACAACTCCTGCAGTCAACACAACTCTGCAAATCATCGGCCACTATCTCATAACCATAACTCCCATACACTGCTGATGGTGAAAAGACATTACAAGATAAAGAGTAAGAAATGGAATCCAAACCAAATTTGTCTACCATCAACTCCTCAGCACAAGGATCAAATGCTAACTGATGTACATACCCTGCAATATAATGTTGATAAAAAAAACCAACCTCAGTCAACAGCTCACCATGAAGAAGTGATACAACCCACTGTGACTGATCACCAGCTAAGTCAAGAGATGTCATAGCCAAAGGAGTAGAATCAATAACAACACCTGCTGAAGCATCACTCTGAAACTCCTGCTCTAAGTCATGTATTATCAAGCTGTCAACTGTAGAACCTATCGCCATGTCATGCCCATCACAACTCTCATCTTGAGGCATCAAATTGTCCCATAACTGATGATAAGCACTAGGAACCAAAGTACATCTCTGTATCATCATCTCATCAACATGGTCATCAAAGGTAGATAGATGAGCATACCTCACAGTGTAATGCCGATAGAATGCACCAATCTCAGTCAGTGGCTCAGACTGCAATCCAGATGTAACTAACTGCAATCGATCATTAACCAAATTGGAACTGACTACTACCTCTGAAGACATTGCGAAGGGAGTAGTATTACTAGTAGGAACCATGCCAACTATCAGCTCACCAATGTCACACATGGTCTTTGATACAACATCTCTAGTCTTCGTGCCATTAGTACTAGAGGTCACCACCATGTCAGGCATACAACAATCTGCTACAACACCCAACTCAATTGAACCTAACTCTAGTGGGAATGAACCTGATATTCCAATGTTAGTATCAAGAATGGATGCATCCCCATCTCCACTGTCTCTGACAATCTCGGCCATGGACATCCTCGGATCACCAAACACCACTGCTTGTGACTGTATAGAATCAGGTGAAGACTGTAGTCGCTCTAACTCCATGGTCACCTTAGCCAAATGAAACTGTGACTCCTTGAAAGCCAACTGTGTACTCTCAAGAATCTCAGAAGTCACCACAAGCTGCTCAGTAATCTCACTCACCTCATCTTCCTTGGCCAACAATGCATCATATGCTGTACTGCCCCACTTCATAAGATAATCTCTGTCGGCTACCAACTGCATATAATCCTGTCTCAGAATCTGGATAGCCTCCCATAAAGAGTGGAACTCTGTCAAGGAAAGATAACTGCCTCCCTGCTCATCACTAGTAGGAGAACCCCATCCATAAACTGCTAACAACTGACGAGCAGCATCGAAATGCTGGCAAGTGATAGCAATGTCTTGGTCACTAACTCTCAACTGATTAGACACATGATGGCACTGGCTTGACTGTCTCCTACAAACCTCCTCTGATGCACTGTCTAAAGGAGTATCCTCAAAGTTACTAGTCTCTAGAGTATTACCATCCATATCCTGTGAATCAAATCTAAAACTCATATCAACATACAGAGTATCAAAAACATTAGCATTTCTGTCCAACTCCTCTATACCCAAGGAAACTAAGTCTTCAAAATTGCCCATTGCATCCTTCTGGATGTCATCAATGCCAATATGATCCTGGGACTCATCTATACACACTGCCAAATATGAAATATCATCAACACATTCCAACAAGTATGGCCGACTGGATATATGAACAAGGCCCAACATTGGTGTATAAAAACTAATACCAACATCAGACAAGATACTGGCACAAGAAAAGACAACACCATGTAATCTGCTAATCAAATCCATGATAGCACCCAAACAAACACTGCTACCAAAAAGTGTTAAAGATATCCAGTCAACTGAATCCCAAATGCCAATATAACAATCTCGAGTCCATATCCGTAAACTAGAATCAACTGGTAACTCAAGCAAACTCCTCACCTGAGTAATATGACCAATACCAACTAACTCCACATACCTGTCATGATGAGATAATGAAGTCACAATACTATCTTGGTTCACCTTCAGCTGGCTGGACAAATCATGTGAAGTACTACCAGCCTCAACCTCATGTGATGAAGCATCTAACTGTGCCTGGTACTCTTTCTCAGCAAAGTCATGAATGCTCAATGTCTGCTCATCTCTACCAGGTATCTCACCATCCTGCACAACAACATCCTCATAATCATCATCTGAACCCACTACACTGTTGTCACTGCCTGTTGTAACTATACCATCCTGAATACCTGTGGCATCACCCTTTGACAACCTGTAAACAATTGTCTCAATTTGAGTATCAAGTTGACCGTTACTATCAATCTGTGTAATATCCTTTCCCACCACCTCCTGTGGCAGAGTAGAATCTGAGACCTCTACCTAGCTATCAGCTAGTTTCTCAAACTCCTCATGCAAGTTCTTGGAAATTGTGTCATCTGTCCTGTGAGAAAATCTGCCAAATAGAAATCCAGTCAACTTATCCACCTTAGCTGGGTCAGATAACATGTCATTTATACGGTGGTGCTCAACCAACTGTTTAGACATGTCATGGCTTATTTTCATAAGTTTATCTCGAATGTCTAAATAACCATCCTTTCTATTATTTTGACTCTGGCTATCAATTGTCCAAGATTGTTCCCTCTGAGACTCTGTACTATACCTGTCCATTCTGGATAAAGTAGAGTGTAACCCCAATAGGATATAACTTCTTCAAACACCAAGAACTAACATGCAAATGATTAGAAGTAGCATGCAACCATAGATTTGGACATGCAACTGATTAGAAGCAACATGCAACCACCAAATTATGACATGCAAGATCTGGGTAGTTGTCAAAACTGAAATGCAAACTTCTACAACCACCAAATTCACCAAGAACTAACATGCAAATGATTATAAGTAGCATGAAACTATAGATTTGGACATGCAACTGATTAGAAGCATGCAACCACCAAATTATGACATGCAAGATCTGGGTAGTTGTCAAAACTGATATGCAAGATCTGGGTACTTGTCAAAACTGAAATGCAAACTTCTACAACCACCAAATTCACCAAGAACTAACATGAAAATGATTAAAAGTAGCATGCAACCATAAATTTTGACATGCAACTGATTAGAAGCAACATGCAATCATAAATTATGACATGCAAGATTTGGGTAGTTCTCAAAACTGAAATGCAAGATCTGGGTAGTTGTCAAAACTGACCTGCAACTTCTACAAACCCTCAGGCTGGCAAGATCATGGCTCTGATACCACTGAAATGTCCCTTTTCTGATTTTACATGATATTTCCAACCTTTAATCAGATCTTTAAGATCAAACAACTAATATCACAAAGATCCTCCAAATTTCTCAAGAAACCCCAAATCGGGTATGCCAGAAATTGTGCCAAAAGCTTCACAGCTTCACCAATTACTAATAAATCTGAAAATGGAAATTTTTACAGAACTTTCAGCAGCATAACAACCTACAAATTGACATTTCCAGATCCGTATAGCCTTTACACAACAGCTCAAAAATGTAGGACCAAAACTATGCTCATCGGGCTCCCGAAATAGCACAAAATATGCCCGAAAACACCACAAGAACACTAATAATCTATCTCAGAAGTTTAATCACGTCCCAATATATATATTCAGATCTATTTTAATAGCTTAAAGTCTAAAATACAGCAGCAACCAAAACTGATATGAAATACTCAACCGGAAACACCAAACTCTTACAAAAATACACCCGGAAACTCACAAATCTGCACTGTTCAGCACAAAGGCAAACTCTGTATGAGCATGCACATGGAATGGCTTCAAACTCCCGTCCTTAGCCTTCCTGGAAACCTGCAAACTCCCGTTCTTGGGTCTCCCTGGAAACCTGCAAACTCCCGTTCTTGGGTCTCCTTCTCCACAGGTTTGGCAGCCTCTGAAGAATAACAAAGAATGAGCGAAAATCAAGTCTGGAATCCCCCCAAAATGCCTCCAAACCTCTTTAAAAAGGGCATAACTGTAACTCACGTCCAAGAGAGGTTAATGAAACATATTTTAATAATAATTATCATTTATTAGTCCAACGGTTTCCAAAGATTAACTCCCTTTTTCCGAAACTTCACTTTCTTGGGCCTGCCTGCCTTAGCAAAGATTTTCTTTTTTTTAAATTATTTGAAAAGGGGACATGACAAATAGTCAGCCTGCAGCCATGAGTAGTAGCTTGGGAAGGCCAATTGGTGAGTATAAAGCGCACTATTAATATGTGATACCTTTTTAAAATATATTTTTTTTAAAATTTTTTTAAATTTTAATTATTATTTATTAATAATTTTATTAATAGTTTTTATTAATATTTATTAATTTAATAAATGATTAATAAATATTAATATAGTTTTTTTATAATTATTAATTAATTAAATTAAATTTAGTTTAATTAAGTTTAATTAATAATGAATATTATCCAATAAAGTTTTAAATTTATTTTTTTATTATTAATTATTTTTATTTTTAATAAAATTATAATTATTTTATTTGAAAATCAATAATTATTATTTTAATAATTTAATAAATAATTACCTTTAAATTATTTTAGAATATTTAACTTATAATCAAATAAGGGTAGTTGTGCATTTTGGTTCTAATACAAGAAATGGGTTAAATAGCAAGAGTTAAAATATAAATCTTATGTATTTGAAAACTTACTATAAAATAAAAACTTGACCTTATTGTTAACTCAAACTATGTGTCTTCAAAATCAAACCAAACTATGAAACTACATTGTTAACTGTGTGTTGTCTTATGTTTTGGGTTTGGGTTGACTAGAGTGTTGACTAGTCTTAGAACATCTACTAAAGGCTCGAGAGTTTTGTATTTGTCATATTATGATGATTTAATCTTTGATCTTTTAAACTCAACCATGGTAACGTGTTTGATATGTTTTATGATGAGTTTGGATCTATTGTTCGTTATTGCTTTTAGTGTTCTTGTGTGATAATGTGAGGAATGGTATGACATAATTGTCTTAACCTTTGAGTCTTTGATCAGTTACTTTGAGATTCTTTCCATTTGCTTGTAAAGAACTGAGGGGTTATTGTGAATTATCTTTTGATGCTTTCCAGTCACTTGTATAGGACTAAGATGAAAAACTATGATTCTTTGATTTGTACTTTTATGAGCTTAGGGTAGGTTATCTATATGTAATGTTGGGAAGTGGCTTGCAATGGAGGTCGAGGCCCAAAGTGGCTACCAAAGTAATCCATTGTAGGTGCAATAAGTGAAAACACTACACTAAATGAGAGTAAAATGAACTTGATAAGAGTCTTTGTCTTTCCTCACTCGTGCCTTGAGTGCTAGTACAAACTAGGATGGGAG
This sequence comes from Cupressus sempervirens, assembly GCA_028749045.1. NCBI lineage: Eukaryota > Viridiplantae > Streptophyta > Pinopsida > Cupressales > Cupressaceae > Cupressus > Cupressus sempervirens. Next base: position 1,059,100,794 of record CM053785.1, on the reverse strand, counting down.
TAGAGTGGATGCTTGGTTGTGACCATGCATCATTCGTATGCCTTGTTAGTACGAAAGGATACTAGTGTTGCATAGAGTCACTAGGGTGGCGAGGTCAAGTTAGACTGCCAGGGTAACCCTAGAGTTGATTCGTGCAATGAAACTTGCCTGCTTGTATAATAAATTCCTTACATGTCTTTGTTTGCCTCTGAGTATAGATGTCATTTTATCTTGGAAACCTTTGAGTTAGATTACTGTTAGGGTTTTCCTTGACTTAGATATTATTGTTGATTCTATGATTGATATCCTATATGGGACTTCAAACTATCTTCTTAGTGTGGTGGGAGTGGACCTTTTTGGGTTACCACGAGGTTAGGTGGTAAAGCTTTTTACTTTTACCATTGAGATATGTCCATTGATACCATGGCTAGAGTTCCTTGTCTTCTTTTCCTTTTATTCTATCTTTGTGTATTATGATGGATGGTTATATCTTTATGGTGGATGATTTCACTTATTGTATTGTACTTTGTTTCATGGATCTGAAATGGATGATGTAATCTATTTGATAAATGTATTTTCTTTTAGCCTTTCATACCCTATGACATGTACAGTGGATGACTATGCATTCTCAATTTTATTGCCAAGTGGCATTCACAAAAAATGTATATTATTTAAATGGACTTGGACTTGTAGTTATTCTTTTATGTGGATGTGTGATTTATTGGACTTAGTATTATTTAAATTTAAATGTGATTCAACGTCTTGGGATCCTAAAGGAATGTAATCTGTTATGTTTTCTTATGTATGGTTGTATGCATTACTTCTACTACTTTATGATTGTTGTTATATGTTATCTTAAAAAAAATGTTTGAAAAACTTAGTAAAACTTTAGGTTAGTTCGTTTGGATCCCTTGGTGAGGCATTACATATTACAAACCTCCAATAGTGGATCTCTACTTCTTATGTTCAACTATAGGTGTATCATCTTTGCTAGATAACTTGTAACTAATTATCATTGGTGTACAATAGGCTTACAAATTTCCAATCCAAATCTTTTCAACAATTCTTTCAAATACTTGGCTTGTGAAATGAAAATGTCATCACTGTCATGCATAATTTTCAAACTTAGAAAGAACTTCATATCTCCTATCATACTCATTTCAAACTCATTCTTTATTTCTTTAGAAAACTTATCACTTGCTTCATCATTTCCTCCAAATATTATTTCATCAAAAAAATTTACAATTATTAGCAAACCATTCTCAATTTCTTTCAAATACAAGTTACTATCTATCATACCTTTAGAAAATTCAAGTTTTCTTTATGTATGATATTTCTGATGTAGTTAAGGAAGGGAGTCGTACTCACCTGCTAGTTGGGATCTACACAATGAACCACTTCCTACCATTGCCTATTTAGTTTAGAATATTGTGTTTGTACATGTGTGGATTTTATGTATATTGCAGGTACTGGGTATTGACTTCCCAGAATTGGCAGGATGAGTGTAGCCTATTGCAGTATTTAAATGGTATAAGTGGGGAGGTAACTCTTGATTCCAAATCCTAAACCCTAAGCCAATTATCCTAGAAAGTAGGACAAGTATCTGAGTTAGTTTACCTATTTGAATTCATCAAGTGAAATGAATTCATGATTTTAACTCTAGAATTTGATTTTTGTCCTATGTCTTTAGTTGAGTTGTCATACAAGATTTTGTGGGTCTATTGTGATTTTTTGTTATAATTAAATCAAATTAAAAGATAATTTAATGAAAATTTTATAAAGAAATTTGATATTTAATTATATTTAATTAATTGAAAAATTAATTAAATAAAAAAATTAAATTTAAAGATTTTATTAAAGTTCTATTTTAACGTATTTATATTTATTTTATTTATTGATAATTATTTAGGAGTTTTATTTTAATAATAAATTCTAAATAATGTTATTAGTTAAGTCAATAAAAATATTATTAAAAATGTCTCATGAATTAATTAAATAAAACAATAAAATTTAAAGATAAAGTTATAGTTCTAATTTTGGCATATTTATAATTATTTAATTTAATCATAATTTATTTAAGAGTTTTATTTTAATTAATAAACTCTAAATAATATTATTAGTTAAAATAATAAATATGATATTAAAAACATCTCATGATTAATTAAAGTGAGAATGAAAATTAATTTGATAAAGATATTTTAATTTAAATTGCATAAAGTTGTTGCATGAAAATTGTATATAAAATTTTTAATATTTAATTATATTTAATTAATTTAAAAAATTAATTAAATAAAAGAGTTAAATTTAAAAGATTAAATTAAAGTTCTAATTTTAGCATATTTATATTTATTTAATTTATTAATAATTTTTTAAGAGTTTTATTTTAATAATAAACTCTAAATAATATTATTAGTTTAGTAATAAATATTATTTGATTAAAAATAAAATATTAAAATATGTGTATATTTGATTAATTAAATTTATGCTTTAAATAAAAAGTCTAAATTAGAGGTCTAAATTAAAAAAATAGTTAAAGAAATATTAGAATATGATGTTATTTAATTAATTACAAATTAATTAAATATGTACTTCAGTTTAAAATATTTATTTTAAAAGTCTAATTTAAGAAGTTGGATAAAAATAGAATTGAAAGATTAAAAGATTAAAGAATTAATATTGTTTTGTTATGATTATTTAATTAATAATTATTAAATTAGAGTTACATTTAACTAATTAGCTTTAATTATTCTTATTAATTTAAATAATAAACTATGCTTTAAATAGTGCTTACACTAATTAATAAATGGAGGAAAATAAAATATAAAAGAATCTTTTAATTAAAAAGTTCTTTAAATGTGCATGAAAGAATTAAATTTAAAAGATTTGATTACAGTTCTAATTTAGGCGTATTTATATTTATTTAATTTAATAATAATTTATTTAGGAGTTTCTTTTTTAATAAACTCTAAATAATATTATTAGTTAAATCAATAAATATTATATTAAAAACGTTGCATGATTTAATAAGGGAGAAAAAGCTTTAATTTAATAAAGTTTATTTTAATTAAATTACATAAAGTGTGTGTATAAAAATTAAAATATAGTAATTAAAGACAAAGTGTTTTTACATGATTGCATGATCAAAGTTTTGATTTGGGGGAAAAAACTCTTTATTAAGGAAATTAGAGCTCATTTCTAGATACACAAGTTTGATGGAGCCAATTTTCAAAAAGAGGGTTTTCGAAGGAAAAGGAAGGTTCTTGCGTGTTTGTGTGTATATTGTTTTAGCATCAGATCCAGCTAGGATCTTGTGAGTTTTTGTAGTAGGTGCTCGTTCTTTGGATTCCTATCTTTTTCATGTCTGTTGTGTTTTTGTTTTTAGAATTTCTCTAAGTTGAAACCCTTGTTTGAGAAAATTGATTTCCATTATAGAATTGTCTATGATTTAATCTAAAAAAAATTAGTAAATATTGAACTTTAGGGTTTTCAAAATCTAATGAATTATGAAATTCACTTTTATATACACTTTATGTGAGGTGTGATTTATTGGTGTTGGGGTTTTCAGGTTTGACTTAGCTTTGGCTAGTTAGGATGTTTACCAGAGGCTTGAGAGTTCTATTTTGTGATGTCATGATGATGTTTTGATCTTGATCTTTTTATACTCAACCACAGTAATGTGTCTGGTATGCTCTATGAGATGCTTTGATGCATTGATTGTTATTGCTTTCTAGTGTTCTTGTATGAAACTGAGGTGAATGGTGTGACCTATCTAATATAACCTTTGAGTCTTTGATCAGCTATATTTGAATTGTTTTTTAGTCACTTGTATGGGACTAAGGTGTTTGTATGATTTGTTCTTGGTGATGTCATGTTATGACATGGATTGGTTTATGTTTATGTATACTTGATTTTAGGATCAGTCCTGTTAGGATGATTGTATTGGTGCAATCTGTGATTATGATCAATATTTTTCAATACTTTTCAGTTGCTTGTTTAAGAATTGATGTATGGTATGTGGTCTTTTGTGATCTTTTGATTTTGTTAAGCTTAGGGTAGGTTATTTGTATGTTAAGTTGGGATGTGACTTGCAATGGAGGTCAGGGCCCAAAGTGGCTGCCAAGGTAACCCATTGTAGGTTATTAAATAAGTGATAACATTTTATTAAATAGGTTTAAAATGAATTAACAAGATATTGATACCACAAAAATTCACTAAGGGGATGGAGGATTAAAAGACTAGTCAGGTAACCTTAGAGTTGACTCATTAGTATGCCTTGTCAGCATGAAAGGATACTAGTGCCACATAAAGTCACTAGGGGGCCAGAGGATTAAAAGACTAGCCACGTAACCTTAGAGTTGGTCCGTATGATGAAACTGTTGGAAATATAAGAGTAACTAAGAGGGGAGGGGTGAATCAGTTACTACTAAAATAAATCCTAGATCCCTTAGATGTCAATACAAAATTACAATCTATAAACCAAATATTGTTGATGCTCAGTAAACATATACAAAATGTTGTAACTTGGTAAATGCAGGATGTGTTAACTTATCAGATCTTAAGATATTGTCAATGATTTCTTAATCATAATTGTAAGCATGAAAATAATAGTAAGAACACATATGACACCAGGATTTAATGTGGAAACCCAATTTGGAAAAAACCACCAATTGTAACTAGTTACTATTTTTCACTCTTTTGTTGTGAGCCCTATTAGGAGCTAACCCTGTTAAAGGTTTACAAAATACACTGTTAGGTGTGACCCTATTAAAAGATTTAATCACCTTGTTAGGAGTGGCCTTGTAAGAGGTCTTGAAACAATTCAATGAAATTGTCACCTTGTTAGAGGATTTACAAAATGGTTGTTAAAACAACTCTATTAAGAGATTTTAGATCACAGCTACAATGGTTAGAGAGTAACAATGAAATGACCTAATTAAGATGCAACTAAATTGCTGATTACAAATCTCTATTTTGGTTCATACTTGATCCTTCCTAATCAAATATCACTTTTCTACTCCAAAAGGATACTTTCTTATCCTTCAAGTTTGCTTCCTCCTTTTATCTCTTGCAATCCATTCAACACTTCTTGCATACTTTCAAATCACAACCTAACCTTTTATTATACCTTTTAGATTGTCAAGTAAACTCAAATAAAAATTAGAATAACCAATATTTATTACCATAGTCAGCTAGAATCAATAGGTAAAATAATTAAGCTTCATATGCCAAAACAAGAAAATCTTTTGTTAGTCAACTCAGCTCAGTAGAAACTCACTTAGAAGTGATTTCCTATGTTAACCAATAGAAGCTTGGTTAACACTATGAACTTGAAAAAATACTTTGGTAACTGAGTGAACTCGGTTAACACTAACTTTTTTCAACTTTCCTTATTAATTGAGTTAGCTCGATTAACACTCTTTTCCTACATAAATTCTTTTGATGCCTAAGTGAGCTCGATAGACACTATCTTTGCATATAGAAAACTTTGGAATGTTCGGTCGACAAGAAAAACTATCTTCACTAACCAAGTGAGCTTGGCATGCACTCACTATCAAATGATATGACATTTGTGTAAAATCAAAGATAAAACACAATTAATCAATTGTATCCAACAATCTCCCTCTTTGGCATTGATGGCAACAAAATATGTCATAGCATAATGAAATTTTGAGAACAAGACTCCCTCTACTAGTAGACTCCAATTTTCCAAGATCAGTCTCTAATGATGTTCCTTTATAGAACTTCTCCTCTGTGATAGAACTTTATAACTTTTCCCTCTTGAAATGACAAAATTTTTGAGAGATATGACAATACACTTCTCCCTCTTTAACAACACATGCCAAAGACAATAGTTCTCTTCAGTAATAATGTACCTTGAGTACTGATTCATCTACAATATTTTTTCTAATAGTACTACATCAACTGATTGATTTTCAACTTAGTTTCTATTGATGCATTAGTATCCTTTATTTAGTGAGCTTCAAATAGGGGAACGAAAAATAGCTTACCTCTTAGATACAAAAATGCATCCTTAGGTAATGGCTTGGTGAATATATCTTTAATCTATTTTTTTTATTCACATATTCCAATTTGACTTCTTTGTCCTGTACTAATTCTCTTACAAAGTGATATTTTATAGCAATGTGTTTTGTTTTGGAATGCATCACTAGATTCTTTGATATATTGATTTCCCTGGTGTTATCACAATATATGACTACTGGCTCTTTGATTTCAACCTTCATTCCTTCCAACAATTATTTGAGCCAAACAATGTTAGAGCAATTTACTGTTGCTGCCACATATTCTACTTCTTCTATAGATTGATATGTGCAATTTGGCTTCTTGCTTGTCCAAGATACTAGCCTTTTGCCAAGAAACAATGCTTCACCATTAGTGCTTTTTTTGTCATCAAGATTTTCTACCCAATCACAATCAGTAAACACTTTTAAGTCAAGATTGCCTCCAAGTTTGTACCATAAACCATAGTCTTTAGTACCTTTCAAATATCTCAAGATTCTTTTGATTGCCATCATGTGGTTTTCTTTGGGTTTTGCTGAGAATCTTGCCACTATCCCAATTGTTAAGGCAATATTAGGCCTTTTATGTACTACATATTGTAATTTTCCAACCATTAATCTATATAAGTTCTGATCTACTTCTTTAGAGTCATCTTCTTTAGTAAGCTTATGTCTAGTACACATAGGGGTTCCAACTAGTTTTGAATCTTCCATTCAAAACTTCTTGAGTATCTCTTTGATATACTTAGATTAAGTGATATAGATACCATTTTTATTCTTTTGTATTTGCAATTCAAAAAGAATTTTATCCCACCAAACATGGACATCTCAAATTTTTCATTCATTTGTTCTAAAAATTTTTTGCATAAGTTATCATTTCCATAAATAGAGTATCATCAACAAATTTTTCTACCAACACAATCTTCTTATCTAGTCCTTCCTTGATATATAGACTATTGTTGTCATTTTTTCTTTGAAATCAATCTATATCAAATAGTTATTTAGTCTTTTATATTAGGCTCTAAGAGCTTGTTTGAGACCATATAGTGCTTTGTATAATTTGTAGATCATGTCCCTTTTTTCAGGATCAAAAAAACTTTTTGGTTGTTCAATGTAGACTTCCTCATCAAGAATTCTATTCAAGAATGTAGATTTAACATCCATCTAATATACTTTGAATCTTTTGCAAGCTGCATATGCAAGTAGGGTCCTAACACCTTCTAATCTTGCAATAGGAAAAAAAGTCTCACCATAATCAATACCTTCTTCTTGAGAATAGCCTTTACATACCAATCTTGCTTTGTTTCTTGACACTTTTCCATCTTCATTTAGCTTATTTTTAAATAACCATTTTGTGTCAATCACATTTTTATCCTTAGGCCTAGGAACAAGAGTACAAGTTTTGTTCTTTTCTATCTATTATATCTCTTCATTCATAGCCTCAATCTAACTTCTATTTTCTAGTGCATCCTTAACACCTCTAGGTTCAAATTCAGCAAGTAAACATGTACCTTTTAGTTTTCTTCTTGTCAATGTTCCATTTGATTGGTTTCCAATGATTTGATCAAGTGCATGATGCCTTCTGACATATTTAGCCAATACAGGTTCTTTGACTTTTGAATGAATTCCACTATCTTCATTTTGAGTGAATTTATAGCCTCTAAATGTGACTTAGGTCCATGTGGCTTGGTTTGTACTTCCTACAACTTAGTAGTCATTGGAGATTTGGGAAGCTCGGGAGATGAAGTCTCCTTTTTGTCAAATATGTTTGACAATATATTAGGTTCATATTAAACAAATCTTCTGTAATCTTCTGGTTCCCTTTTGCTTTCTTCTTCACTCCTTTCTACAAACTCATCAATTCTCACATGTGCACTTTCTATGATCTTGTGAGTAGACAAATTCAAACATTTATATACTCTACTTCTATAAGAATATCTTAGAAATATACCTTCATCACCTTTTACATAAAAATTTCCTTTTCTAGATTCTTTCAAGATATAACATTTGCTACCAAATACTTTCAAGTAACTTACATTGGATTTGTAGCCATACCATAGTTCATAGGGAGTTTTGTTTGAGTCTTTCTTCAACTAAACTCAATTCAAAGTATGAACTACAATGATGATAGCTTCCTTCTAGTATTTGATAGCAACATTCTTTTCAATCATTAGTGTCCTTACACAATCCATGATGGATATGTTTCTTCTTTCAGCTATTCCATTCTACTCAGGAATACCAGGGGCTGATACTTATCTTTTTATTCCTCTTTCAATGCAAAAATTATTGAATTCATTGGAGATGAATTCACCACCTTTGTTTGATCTTAAGTATTTTAATTTCTTCCCAGTTTATTTCTCTACTCTTGCCAGATACCATTTGAATTTCTCAAATGCTTCTAATTTTTCTTTTAGATACATTACAGTCATCATTCTAAAATATTCATCAACAAAAAAAATGACGAATTTTTCTCCACTATAATTTTCTATTCTAATGGGTCCACATAAGTTAGTCTGCACAATTTCCAAGACATCTTCTGACTAATAGTTTTTTCTCTTAAAACTAGTCTTTCCCATTTTACCAAGTTGACAATTTTTTTCAAAATCCAACATCAGGTTTTGTCAAACTAGGGATACGTCTTACTATTTTGAATTTACTTATCTTGACCATATTATCAAATTTTACATGACATGATCTTCGATGCCATAACCATCTTTCTTCTACTTGACCAATGAAACATGAACAATCACCAAGATCAAGATAAAATAGGTTACCTTTTGTTTGCTTACCTAATCCAATTAGATTTCCTTTGTCATCTAGTAGTTGCCTTTCCATTCATGAATTATACCTTGAATCCAATGTTTTTTAATTGTGCGACACTCAATAAATTATGTTTTAGTCTTTCAACCCAATAGGCATTATCACAGACAAGTTCATTGGTTAATGAGATATGACCTTCTCCTTTATGTAACAAGGTTCATTGTTTCCAAATCTTACACTACCTCCATCATAGTGTTCAAACTTTGTTCTATCTCTAGTCATATGGTGTGAACATCCACTATCTATGATCCATGTATCATTTTTACTAACATGATAGATTAGTCCCATCTTATCTCCTTCATCATCAAATTCATCTTTTATAGCAATATATGCTATTTCATCTTCATTGTCATCAGAATCTTTAGCCATAAAACAAGTTTTCTTACTTTTTTCTTTGTAGGATTTGTTACTTTTGAATTCCTTCTTTCCTTTATATTTGTGACTTTTCTTCTCATCCTTGTTTTCTTTGTTTGGACACCTAGCAATAATATGACCAATTTCTTTGCAAGAAAAATAAATTAGAGGAATTTTACCTTTGTACTTTCCTCTACTCCTAGAATATTTCTTTGCAAGTAGGGCTTCAACAACTTCAAGATCACTATTAGAACTTTCTTTAGTTTCTTCCTCACTTCCTAATTGATTGTCTTTTATTTTCTTGCCCTTTTCTTTGAGTGAGAGTTTAGCTTCAACTTTAGACTCAATATTCTTGGAAGTAGTAACATAGTTGTTGAAGTTGTCCAATTCAAAAGTTGTCAGTCTTCCTACTAGGGCATCCAAGCCTATCTTGTTAGTTGGATCACATCTTTTTTCTTGAATAGTAGACACTCTAATTACATAGATGGGAAACAGATTTTTGGGTATTTTACTTACAATAGTTTCCTCTTTGAATTCTCCTCTAGATGCTCTGATTGCGTGGACACTGGCCTTGATTCTTTCCACATATTTTACAACATTTTTTATCTTCTCTCGTCCTCATTTGATCAAATTGTCCCCTAAGGCTTTTTGCTTTGGCTCTTCTTACATTATCATCTCCTCTATAGATTTCATTCAATTTGTTCCACATATCATAAGAAGTTTTACAGTCTTTGACCTCATCAAATTCAACATAACTATGAGCAGATGTAATATCAATCATCATGATGTTATGGTTCTTTTTCTCAGCAATATCTTCAACTAATAATGTTCCAATGGGAGTTTTGTATTCTTCATCAAGATACTTGTTAGATTATGGTGACTGATCAGGAAAGTACTGAAATTTTTTTTGGGCCATGGCCGACATTGTAGCCGACATATGGCCGACGTGTTGTAACCCTAAAATAGCATAAAATACTTGTATAAAAGGGTTTAGGGTTAGGTATTTTCATTATGTTGTGATGCAAAATTGGTTTTTGCAATAGTATTGAGCTGTAAGGGATTACAGATTGTAATCAAGTTGTAATCATGATTATAATAAGATCAGACTTGTTGTTTGGTGGACATAGCCCAGGGATTGGGTGAACCATGTTAAATCTTGGTGCCTTGTGTTCATTTATGTGTGTTCTATTATTTTCTATTATTGGTTATATTTGCATGTAGTTTTTATTTCTTTCCATGGTTTATCCTAACAAGTTGTATCAGAGCCTAATTGTTTTTTTCAGTTACCCTCTGTAGGAAATTTTCATAGTTGAGTGCGAGTCTCACAGTTGAGTGGGAGCAATGGAAAATGAGGGTAAACTGAGGGTTGATAGGTTTAATGGGCAGAACTTCTAGTTATGGAAAATAAAAATGGAAGACTATATGTATCAGAAGGATTTATGAAAATTGTTGGAAGGCAAAGCCAAGAATCAGGGAACTATGTCAAATGTTGAATGGGATCTTTTGGATAGAAAGGCACTTGGAAGCATTCGGTTATGCCTGGCACTGTTGTGGTCTCCACAACACACACCCCATTCCTTACTAGGAATGGGGACCCGCTACTTTTTTTTGACTCTTGGGCTCATAGTTCAAGAGTCAGGAGAAAGAAACTCAATTAAATAACTTCAAATTTTAAAGTTTGAAAAAATCCAAAAAACAAAAAAAAAAATTCTTGTGCGAACGCTTTGCAAAGGCAAAGAATGAAGGGAGGTTATAAAACCCCCTTCCCCTTTTTTTACTTCATCTTTTTTGAAGAGCTTAGAGGGAAAGGTATGGAACCCTTCCCCCCACTACCTCCATGCAGCCCTTGCGTGACCAGAAGATGAAGCGCAAAATGCATGTTGTGCACGCCCTTTGGGCCACACGCGATCGCCGCCACTGCACCCTTTTGGGTGCACAGAGCGGCACTACGTGCACCCTCTAGGACATGCACAGCACAATGCTACACATGCCCTTTTGGATGTGTGTGCACCATCGCCGTGCCCTTCTAGGCCATGCGCGACCACTGCCGCAAGCCCTTTTGGACGTGCATGCACGGCTGCCGCCATGCTCTCTTGAGTGTGAGCGCGCAGTGCCCTCTTGAGCACGCACATACTGCTACCGCTACACCCTCTTGAGATGCACGACCGCTGCACCGCCATGCCCTTTGGGCCGCCATTGCCCCTTAAACCCCCATTTTTTTAATTTAATTTATTTAATTTTATTTATTTTAGTAAAGTCAAAAAACTCCAAAAAGAAAATTTAAAAATTTAAAAAATAAAAAATAAAAAACAACAAATTAAATAAGTTTTCTAGGACGACATTTTTTTTTACGTTTTATATATATCCAATAATTAATCATTCTTTTTCTCTTTTGTGATGTGTAGGTAATATAATCAAATGGCATCCACATCCAGATCAATAGCAAAACCAGTTGTGTACAAGTTCAGAGGCGTAACCTCAAAGTCACGATTGCATGATGAATACTTTGAGATCAAAGACATAGAACTTGGACACACGGACTTGGGAGAATTTTTAAGGGTTTGTAACAACCCAACTGAAAGATCTTCTTTGAGATCCACCTTAATCCATTCTGGATTGGTAAATGCAGCATCACATCCTGGAACCATTTAGTCAGCTAAATTGATTATGACCCTATCTCGGCATTTTGTTCTTGAGGAAAGGGTGGTAAAGAGCATCACTAGGGAAGTGGTCTTAGATCTATGACCTGATAATATTGAGAGAGTTTTTCACGTACCTAAAGTCGATCAGTTTATTAGGCTTTCATATGAAGCAGCTAAGAGGTGGCATAAGGATCATTACCAGGAGGCCATCGACATCATATATTTCTCATACTTCATTGAGAAGCCATCTCGAGGGAAGACAATCAGTAAAGTAGATATGACTTGAGGATACATGAAGGATGACATTGGATATTCAATCATTCTCCTAATAAGAGTTATGGGATTTCTTGCAACAAGTCATCTTGCTCCATTCATGGTTAACTTCATTGAGACCATTAGGCACACAAAGATGCCACTGGATTGGGCCACAACACTTAGTGAGAACTTGTGTGACCAGTTGCAGATAGTAAAGGAGAATAAGAAGTTCTATATGACTTATTATGTGGTATATCTACTTGCAGCGAGAGCCACCGACTATCCTGGGTTGTACAAGAAGGGTAGTATGCAGGATCCTAATGCATGGCCATATATAGTCTATCCTTACCTAGTTAAGAAGAAGCTCTCACCACAGAGCAAGGAGTATAGAATTGTGAATGATGCCTTCATCTTTGCCATCATTTGATTCATCGAAGGGGATTACGAAAAGAGATTGTCTAATGAGGCCAAGGCACAGATCATAGCTCTCAGTGCATATTTCATCTAGTTTCAAACATTTACATACATTCAGGTTGGTGGTGCATCCATCCATCCAAAGAAGCTCCAAAGATATCCAAGTGACAAGTTGGTTCTAATGGAAATTTTTTGGCAGATTGAGTCAGCTTATGAGAGGATCAAGAAACAACAAAGGCCTTGTTGGGATTGGCCTTTTGTAATAGGAACATACCAAGTAAAGAGAAAGCAATATATCTTGACTTTCGAGTGGGAATGGGAGAATTATCCTCTCGAAGAATATAACTCTCTCTGGCCATTCTTTGACAATGTTGATAAAGTGGAAAATTTGGAAGGAAAAGAGTTCTACCATGAGGATTCCATTGAAGATCATTGGATGAATGCCACAAATGACTATGATGTTCATATCAAGGACTATTGTAGAATGACTTTGTATTTAGCAGAGAAGGCTCTCCATTTGACCATCTCGGATGAGATAAGGCTACAAGATTTGCAGGAGCTACTGGATCCCTTATTCAATATAGATAAAGTTGGTGAAAGACCCATCCTAAATGCAAAAATTGATAGAGAGGAAGGAGATGATATTAATCATTGAGTGAGACATGTCATCAGAATGACAAAGAGTTGGATCAAGAAACCCTTTCCACTTGATCCAATTCCAAATACAGTGATATTCCATGCACATGCTCACCCAAAAAGGGTAAAGGGGAGGAAAGTCACAGTTCTTATCTTTGCGCTCCATTCTCCTATCAGGCTAGAAATAGTCTACCAACTTGATTGTCTAGTGGGATACTACCATCCTTCAGAGAAGAAGAAAGAAAAGAGGAAGAGAGCCTCTCCTTAGAGGATCTAGACAGAGCATGTTGAAGAACAGGCCCCTTCACAGTAACACGAATCTACTCCCCAGGACCCCTGAGACTCTAGAATTTCTCATATCCAAGTTGATTTTTCATTACCTCCTATTTTGTTAAGCCAACAAGAAGAGGGAGAGATTCTAGAGACATCCATTCATCTGATGCATGAAGAGCCCACTTCTCCTATGGTTCCACAGAAGCAAAGGAGGGTCAAGGTTAAAATGAACAAGAGGCAAAGAGTTCATAAAAGATTAGTGCCTAATTCATCTGCTCCTAAAACCATTCTCGAGGAAGAATTAGATGAGGATGAAATAGGGTCAAATGAGGAGGAAGAGCAAGTGCCTCTACAAAGGAAAACTCTACTAGCCAAAGCCATAGAATTGGAAAGAAAGAAGAATATCACAAATACTCTTCCACCCACCCAAGATGAAATGGTAGAACTCTCTTCTTCAAAAGATGAAGTACAATGATGGGTGAATGAGAAAAGGGAGCTAGGTGATGATATTCTCTCCATTCCAAATTTTGATTTCATGCCAATGGGTACAGAATTGGTTGGAGATAAGATTAGAGATACTCCTATAGGTGAATTTCAATAGCAAGATTGGATGCAAATGCCACCTAAGACACAAGGTCCTCATCCAACTCCTCCATCTTCATCTCAAGTTATGATGGTAGATAAGGTTTCAGTGACACCTCTAACTCTGAGTTCAGAAGGAATTGTCATTACAAGAAGAACCAGAACCAAGGGTTATTGATGAGCCATTAAAAGAGGCACAGGTAGTAGAATGTATACAACAGCCTCCCCTAGAAGTTGAGGATCAAACTACGGGATCTACAAAAACTGAGACTATAGAAGAAGAACCCTCACAATAGGAGAATTCAAGCAAGAGAGACAAAGGGAAGGAGGTAGTTGAACACATCCCTTCATCATCTAGAGCTAAGGTTACAAAAAGAGATATCCTGAGATGGTTCCGGAAGGAAATAATGAGAAGTGTTAAGCATCAATTCCTTACTTCAGAGGATGATATTTGTGACATTGCAGAGATTGTGAACAAGCCTAACTCTCCATTACATTATGCAACACCATTTGCATTCATTACTACTTCTTGAAACCAAGACTTATTTGCATAGGTGGCTTACCCTCTGAAAGGTACAGATGAAGAAGCTGTCAGCCTTCAAGACTATGAAGTGAAGGATATCATGTTAGGAAAGCCTAAATGGGATACTTCTCGATAGATGATGACTATGGGAGTCAAGGAGGTTCTTAACCATATGGAACAGGATGAGATTGAAATTAGAACACTTCAAAGGAAAGTTGAGATCTTGAAAGGATATTTAGCTGAAGTTATTGGTCCTCTTGATTCTGAATGCCCTGAGGAGACTTTGACTACCATTCTTAGAGAAGGGGAAGGTGTACAACTCAGTCCATTTTTGAGAGCTTATCAAGATTGGTGAGACAACCTTGAGGATAGGGGTGTCACTATAATTATAGGAAGTTTGAAGTTATTACATGCTACACAAGAGAATGTTGATAAGATTGTGGAAATTTTGAGGTAGGACTTTAGTATTATGGATGAGGTACGGGTTTGGAGCAAGGATTTACAAACTCTACAAACCATAAAAGGATAAAGGTACCGCATTTTGATTGATGTATATACCGAAGAAGAGTTATACATGATAGATGATTGGGTAGAAAAGATTATAGAGGGAAATAAAGTGATGGAAACATTGCATGATGAGATACATAGGCTCAAGGACCAAGCCTGAGAGCGAATTTTGGAAGCAAAAAAGTCGTACAGTGATGCATGCTTGGACATTTTTGAAGATGAAGAATGAGAGAAGTTGTTACCAGTTGAGGTAGTTGAGGAGAATTTTAGAAAGACTTTAGAGGAAGCATCCAGTGATGAAGACATTAGACAAGCCTTCCAGACAGAAGAAGCATTGTTAGAGTTGGACACCAAACTCAGAGATTTTGCAAAAACTTGAATTGAGGTGGACAACTACAAACAAAAGGTTAAAGATAAGTATGAGGCTTTGGATCTTCCCGATGCTGCTAAGATTACTGAGATTACAGAGAAATTCAAAGGCAAAAATCTAAACATATCTTTAGGATAAAGATGAGCAAAACCTTGATGCCAGATTTTTAATTTTGACACTTAGTAAAATTTTGAGATTTTGACCCAGTTGAGGTTTGTAGCTCTGTAGCTTCGCAATTCAGAGGCGCACCGATAGTTGACTGCCAGTGCCAAAAATAGCACTTTCCATGCATTGGAAATGCATTTTGATGGCAAGTTAACTCTGACACACATCAAGTGAAGGGCTAGCTTCTATTTTTGGTGTCTCCATGCACTCCTACTTCAACTGATGGCTTCCTCTTACTTTCTCTCTCATGTTTTCATTATTTTTGACATGTAAAGGGCTCATGCATCCAATTAATGAATAAAATATGGATGGAGTCCCTCTAGGCACCAGTTAGACTACCAGTTTGTATATATTTAGTTTGTTTTAATGTTTTAAAAGCATTTTATTGCATTAAGATATCTCTCACTCTCAACACAAATTAAGGAGATGATTTCTTATAAATACCCCATTGTAAAATGTAACAAAGGCCCCCATTACTATGCAATAAAGTTATGCTCTTGGTGCTAGCATTCAGAGTGTAGTTATTCTTGCCTGAATGTGTCATTGTTTTGTGAATTTTATTCATGAGATTGTGATTGAGCCAAAGGTTTATTGCATTGTTTATGGTTATGTGATCTTTAGTTCTAGTGTTTGCTACATATATATGAATTTCATTGATGTAATGAGCTTGAGAAGAGATCACCCGATTGTGTCTACATAGCTTTTTATCTCACATGAGCACACTTTTTATGGCCTTGTGATTTGATGAAGAGTGAAACATCATTCGATTTGTTAAAGATTCTCACCGATGATTGCATCAGTGGATTCTAGGAAGCGTTGCTCCTGTTTTCATTAGTTTCCTACCAATTTTTTCAAAGGTTTAACTCGCAGCGTGTTGTGTTATGTAGCTTATGTCCATTTAGGAATTTCAATTTCAAGTTATTTGATTTCATGTTATTTTCTTTCAGTTTCATTATTTTCTTTGCTAACCCCCTATTAGAATAGGACCTCATAGTAGTTGCATTGTTAGAATTGAATTCATTGGAAAAATAGAAAACACAAAAAATATTGGTCTTTTGGTGTGATATTTTGAGACAGCAAACAAATTTTACTTCATTTCCAAGACAAAAGAGTTTTTTTTAAGAACCAGCAAAGGCCTCCTCATGAACATTCACATTTATCTTCTACTGAGTGGATTTTGGTATGTCGCAAGACAAACACTAAACCTTGGAGTGGATCCTTAAAATATTTTCTTTTCAAGAGAGGAATTACACTATGGATTCCTATCGTTGACCTCATGCAAAATGAACACCCAATAGGCACCATCAGTGGTATTTAATATTACAAAAGCAAAGACGATAGAAGAGTTGATGAAAACCCTAGCGACACTATATGAAAAGCCCTTCACTTCAAACAAGGTATTTCTCATGAAGTATTTATTTAATATGAAAATGGTAGAAGGTGGATCTATTGTAGATCATTTAAATGAGTTTAATACTATTACTAGTCAATTATCTTCTGTGGGTATAAATTTTGATGAAGAAATTAGGGATCTCTTGATTTTGTGTTCTTTTCTTGAAAGCTGGAATGGCTTGGTAATGGCTATGAGTAATTATGTTCCTGGATCTAGTACCCTAAAATATGACGATGTGATCGATGTTGTTTTGAGTGAGGAAACTCGTAGGAAATCCTCAGGTGGATCTACATTAGGAAGTGCTTTGAATGCACAAAGTAAGGGTAGAACGACTGAGAGAAGAAGTAACTCTGGAAATCATGGAAAATCAAGAGGAAATTCAAAGGGGAAGAGGTCTCAATCAAGAGGACCAAACAATTGCTAGTATTGTGGGAAACCAGGGCACAAAAAGAAAGATTGCTGGAATCGAAAGAAAAATGAAGGAGATAAATTAGATGGAGACAAGGAGGAAAATGTGGTAAGCAACAAATCTGAAGAGGATGATTTGCTTCTGTCTTTAGAAAGTGTTGATGATTCATGGGTTTTAGATTCTGGTGCTTCATTTCATGCTACACCTCATAGAGGTTATTTCATTGATTATGTCCAAGGGGAATTTGTTCTTGTTTATTTGGGGGATAATGAACCCTGTTAGATTGTTGGAAAGGGAAAAATTAAGATTAAGTTTCAGAATGGGAATCATTGGCTACTACATGAGGTAAGACATGTTCTAAGGCTGAGTAGGAATATAATTTAAGTGGGGCAACTCGGTGATGAGGGTTGTGTAGTTACTTTTAATGATAAAAATTGGAAGGTTTCAAAAGGATCCCTTGTAGTAGAAAAAGGTATGAATGTAGGCACCTTATATATTTTTACAGGTCATATTGTTCCTTCCACTTTGATTATTTTCAGAGAAAAATGAATGTTTAGGAACAATTATTGCAGTTGTAGATTCTGATATAGCATTGTGGCACAATAGACTTGGGCACATGAGTGAGAAAGATATGAAATTACTTCATTCAAAGAAAGTTTTCCTAGGTATGAAATGTGTTAATATGGATTTTTGTGAAAGTTGTGTGTATGGGAAATAAAATAGAGTGAGTTTTGTAAAGACTGGGAAGAAAAATAAAAAGGAGAAATTAGAGCTTATGAATACAGATGTATGGGGACCAGCTTAGGTATCTTCCCTTGGTGGCTCTCATTATTATGTTACATTTATTGATGACACAACTAGAAAAGTATGGGTTTATTTCCTTAGAAAGAAATCTGATGTATTTCAACCTTTTAAGAAATGGAAATGCTTGGTTGAAAATGAGACTGGTAAGAAATTAAAATATTTTAGATCTGATAATGGTGGTGAGTATTTTAGTCATGAATTTGAATATTATTGATCCACTAATGGTATTCATAGACAAAAAATTGTTCCAAGGACTCCACAGAAAAATGGAGTGGCTGAACACATGAACAAGACTATAATGGAGCGTGCAAGGAGCATGAGGTTGCATGCTAGGTTACCCTTACACATGTGGGCAGAGGCTATCAATACTACAGTATATTTGATTAATAGAGGTCCCTCTACTCCTTTGGGCTATGGTATTCTAGAGGAAGCATGGAATGGTAAGAAGGTGAGTTATTCTTTTCTCAAGACCTTCGGTTGTGAAGCTTTTGCTCATATAGACTTTGAAAATAGAACCAAGCTAGAAGCTAAATCAAAGAAATGTATCTTTTTTGGATATGGCATTAATGAATTTGGTTATAGGCTTTGAGATTTTGAAAATCATAAAATTGTAAGAAGTCGGGATGTCATATTCAATGAGAAAGTGTTGTACAAAGATCTGTTGCAGCAACATGAGAAGAAAGAAGATGATTATGTAGTGCTAGATGATACTCCAAAAGCTGATGTTCCAGCCATTCCTCATGATGTGCAACAACTAAAAAAAAAAATACCACACATACCAGTGAATGTTAGATGGTCAACAAGGCAAATTAGACCTCCACAAAGATTTTCTCCCTCTTTGTATTCTATTTTACTTATTGATGCTGGTGAACTTGAAAGTTATGATGAAGTTGTGTAGGTGGATACTAAGATTCAATGGGAGTCTACAATGAAAGATGAAATGGACTCTTTGCTAAAGAATAAGTCATGGGATCTATGCAAGTTGCTTGCAGGTAAAAAGGCTTTACAGAATAAGTGGATTTACAGGTTGAAAGAAGAGGAAGGAGGTCAAAAAAGATTTAAGGCCAAGTTAGTTGTAAAAGGATTTGCACAGAAAAAGGGAATTTATTTTGATGAGATATTTTCTCCTATTGTTAAAATGACTTCTATTCATACTATTTTAAGTCTTGTGACTACTAAAGATTTGCATTTAGAGCAGTTGGATGTTAAAACAACATTTTTTCATGGTGATTTGGATGAAGAAATATATATGGCTCAGCCACAAGGTTTTGAGGTCAAAGGTAAGGAGAACATAGTGTGCAAATTGAAGAAAAGTTTATATGGCTTGAAGCAAGCACCTCGGCAATGGTATTAGAAATTTGATATTTGTATGCATGAGCATGGATATACAAGGTGTCATTCAGATTATTGTGTTTTTTTAAGAGGTTGGATGATGATAGCTACATTATTTTATGTTTATATGTTGATGATATGCTTGTAGCTGGGTCTAACATGGATCATATTAAGGGGCTAAAATGCTAGTTAGCACATGCATTTTCTATGAAGGATTTGGGGGTAGCAAAACAAATCCTTGGTATGAAGATTTGCAGAGATAGGAAGAACAAAACATTGATGCTATCTTAGGCTGATTATGTTGAGAAGGTGTTGCAATGTTTCTCTATGGAGAATGCTAAAGCTCTCAGTACACCTTTACCTGGTCATTTGAAATTGACTAAGGAGATGTGTCCTAAGACACAGGAAGAGGAGGATAAGATGTCCAAGGTACCCTATGCTTCAGCTATAGGAAGCTTAATTTATGCTATGGTATGCACCAGGTTAGATATTGCACATGCAGTGGGAGTCATTAGCAAGTATATGAGTCATCCAGGACTTGAGCATTGGAATGTTGTCAAGTGGATTCTTAGGTATTTGAGAGGAACATCTAATAAGTGTTTACACTTTGGGGGCTCTACTACTGATTTATAGGGCTATGTTGACTCAAATTTGGCAAGGGATATTGATACTAGGCGAAGTACTATAGGTTATGTCTTTACTGTTGGTGGGGCAGTTGTGAGCTAGGTTTCTAGGTTACAAAAAATTAATGCTCTATCCACTACAGAGGTAGAGTATATTGCTATTGCAGAGGCAGCCAAGGAGATGATATGGCTTCAGTTCTTCTTGGAAGAATTGGCACATCCTCAGAAGGATAATTATTTGTTCACAGATAATCAGAGTGCTATTCATCTTGCAAAGAATTCAGCTCTACATTCTAAGACCAAACACATACAATTGCAGTACCATTTCATTCGGTCAGTTTTGGAGGATGGACATCTAAAGCTAGAGAAGATCCATACAAATGATAATCCAGCAAATATGTTGGCAAAGGTTGTAACAAGGGAGAAGCTACACTCCTCTTCAGCTTCGGTTGGTCTTTTAGACCGAACATGAATCAAAGAACAATAGTGTCCAAGGTGGTTTGATCTAGTGGGAGCCCCATGTGGTAGTGGTATTGCTACAAGATCAATCTCCAAGTGGGAGATTGTTGTTTAGTGTGGAGCCTGATTAGTCCCCAAGTGGGAGATTGTTAGATTATGGCGACTGATCAAGAAAGTACTATACATACTTCATAATTAGTGGGGTTCAGGGTTGTGGCTGATGTTGTACATACTTCATAATTTTTGGGTCATGGTCGACATTGTAGCTGACATATGGCTGACATGTTGTAACCCTAAAATGGCATAAAATACTTGTATAAAAGGGTTTTGGGTTAGGTATTTTCATTATGTTGTGATGCAAAATTGGTTCTTGCAGTGGTATTGAGCTGTAAGGAATTACGGATTGTAATCAGATTGTAATAAGATCGAACTTTCTATTTGGTGGACATAGCCTAGGGATTGGATGAACCACATTAAATCTTGGTGTCTTGTGTTCATTTATGTGTGTTCTATTATTTTCTGTTAGTGGTTATATTTGCATGTAGTTTTTATTTATGTCCATGGTTTATCCTAACAATACTTACAACCTAAATCACTGATGGTAGCTAGATGAAGCCTCATAAGTCCTTGTCATGCTACAAAGTTTTCTTTGTTTAGCTTTGGAATCTCTCTTTTGTAAGACATCCTGATCTTTAGCTTAGGTCCTTGAAACCTTCTTTAAAAGCACCAAAATCTCTAATACCAATTGTTGGAAATATAAGAAGAGTAATTGAGAGGGGAGGGGTGAATTAGTTACTATTATAATAAATCCCAAATCCCTTAGATGTCAATAGAAACTTATGATATGTAAACCAAATACTACTGATGCTCAATAAACATATACAAAATGCTATAACTCGGTAAATGCAAAATGTGTTAACTTATCAGATCTTAAGATATTGTCAGTGATTGCTTAATCATAATTGCAAGCATGAAAACAATAGTAAGAAAACATATGACATTAGGATTTAAAATGGAAACCCAATTTGGGAAAAAACACCAATTGTAACTAGTTACTATTTTTCACTCTTCTAAAGTGATACCTATTAGGAGCCAACCCTATTAAAGGTTTACAAAACACACTATTAGGTGTGACCTTATTAAAGAATTTAATCACCTTGTTAGGAGTGGTCTTGTAAGAGGTCTTGAAATAATTCAATGGAATTGTCACCTTGTTAGAGAATTTACAAAATGGCTATTAAACCAACTCTGTTAAGAGATTTTAGATCACTTCTACAATGGTTAGAGAGTAACAATGAAACAACCTAATTGAGATGCAACTGAATTGCTGATTACAAATCTTTGTTCTAGTTTGTACTTGATTCTTCTTGATCAAATATCACTTTTCTACTCCACAAGGATACTTTCTCATCCTTCAATTCTGCTTCCTCCTTTTATCTCTTGCAATTCATCCAACACTGCTTGCATACTTTGAAATCACAACTTGACCTTTTACTTATACCTTCCATATTATCAAGTCAGCTCAAATTCAAATTAGAATAACCAATATTTATTACCATGTTTGGCTAGAATCAATAGGTAAAATAATTAAGCTTCATATGCTAAAACAAGAAAATTCTTTGTTAGCCAACCCAACTCAATAGAAACTAACTCAGAAGTGATTTCCTGTGTTAACCAATAGAACCTTAGTTAACACTGCAAACTTGCAAAAATCCTTTGGTAACCAAGTGAACTCAGTTTACACTAACTTTGTTCAACTTTCCTTCATTAACTGAGTGAGCTTGGTTAACACTCTTTTCTTGCATAAATTCCTTCGATGCCCAAGTAAGCTCGGGAGACACTGTCTTTGCATAGAGAAAACTTAGAAATGCTCGGTAGACAAGGAAAACTATCTTCACTAACGAAGTGAGTTCGGCATGCACTGACTATCAACTGATATGACATTTTTGTAACATCAAAGACAACGCACAATTAATCAAGTGTATCTAGTAGACACTTTCCCACTTGCATAGTAGATTTTTTATGTGTCTATGTTGCCTTTGGGACTAGTTGATACTTGTGCCTTGGTACCTTTGAGATAGTTTTCTTTCAAATGATTCCTTGAACCTAGATGTTGGTTTTTGACTTTTGAGTTTGTTATCCTATTTAAGACTTGAGAATATCTCCTCACCACGATGGGAGTGGACCTTTTAGGGTTCGATCAAGTTAGGTGGTAGTGCTTTTTCTTATACCATTGAGATTTGAACATTGGATATCATTGTTGGATGTGTTTGTGTAGATGTTCCTTTCTATTTATTCCTCTATTTCTATGATGGATGGTTGTACTATTGTATTATATTTGATTTCATAAGATCTTAAGAGATGATGTAATTTATTTCATGATGTATATTATTTCAGCCTTTCATACCTGATGACCTGTACAATGGATGATTATGCATTTTTTTTATTTCCAAGTGGCATCATATATAATTATATATTATTTTAATGGATTCATACTAGTATATTATTATTTGATGTGGATTTATTATATATTAGATTTATTATTAATTAAACTTAAATGTGATTCAATGTCATGAGACCCTTAAGAATTGTAATTTGTTTTATGGTATGTGTTTATGTGAATGGTAAAACTTTAGGTTAACTTCTTTTGGGTCACTTGGCAAGGCGTTACATCCCATGTGTCATTCATCACCATTTCTTGAACCCAATGATCATATTCACATGCTTCATCTACACTATTAGGTTTAACTTGAGAAATAAAATGTAATTCCCATCAAATTTGTTCCTTTTCATTGCTCATTGTCTTTGCTTCCAATTATTTTCTCTGGGGGTGATTCTTTTTCAAGTTCCTATTAGAGGTAGGAGTTGCTAACTAAATGCTTATCTCTTCTCTTGGTTCAGATCTATGTTCTCCTCTTTTCTTAACAATTTAAACTTCATGCTACAAATAATTATTAGTCTCAAAGAAAACTTTGATATTTTCTCTAATAATTTCTTCTTCATCATCAAAATTGCAATCCATCATCTTTTCCTTAATTCCTAACTTTTCATCAACTTTAACATCTGTAAACTTTTCTTTTCAATGAATAACCAAGAAACATAACTTCATCACATCTTACAAACAAGGAAAATAATTTCCTTAATACTAAGTCCTCAAAGAAATTCCTTGAGTTATCCTTGAGGCTTTCTCAATTAATTACAATAGGTCCACAATAAGATAATTAATTATTTCACAACCGTATAACATTATCGGCTCATAGTCTAAACAACATATCTCCAAAACTCCAGGACTTGCACACTCACTAATGTCATCAACATATTATCCTCTATCATTATCTTACTATGCATCACTAGATAATATCTCTATTAGACGATATAATAGGATCATGAGAAACTACTTCGTAGGTACCTTGTTTCTACACTGCTCTCTACAAATCACTTACAACTTTTGCATGTCTTTGACTTATGTTATGGATAATTAACCTTATCATAAGGAAAAAGTATAGATTGTGTCCTTAACCTCACATCACCTAAAATTCAAAACTATGTTCGTATCATCATGATCTCTATCTACTACTTTGCCAATGTTTACAGAATTACTTCTATGTTGACATCAATGACAAACATAGTCATGAATGTAGCATGTCAATAGTGCTACATGATCTCCAATGCTTAGGATACTCCCCCAAAGGACTATCATTAGTATTCATTCTAACATGAACATGTTGAAGTAGTTTAATCTAGTTAACCACATCAAGAGTAGCAAAGGAAAGAACCTGTCCTAGAAAAGTATGTGAGAAGAAATCCTACACCAAACCAAATCATTGGATACAATTATTCATTAGTTATGACAAGAAGAATAATGTGAGTATGAACCTAGACCAATCGAGGATACACTTGAAAATGAATATTGGACTATAGACATGAATGAAGAGATTGAGAAAATAAAAAAGAATAAGACATGAACTCTAGTACCCAAACCAAAGGACAAGAATGTGATTAGAACAAAGTGATTATTCAGGAACAAGCTAAATGAGAAAGGTGAAGCCACAAGTAACAAGTAAAGATTAGTTTGTAAAGGATATGCACAAGAAGAAGGACTTGACTATTCTAGTTGCAAGGTTGGAAGGAGTAAGAACTTTGCTTGCATATGTTGATTACAAAGGATTCAAAACTTGTTTAACAATGTTTCTCAACACCCCCCTTAACATTGAGTGTTTCTCAACACTTTTTGAACACTTTAATTGTGGCCTAGGATGTTATGATATTTCTCACAATTAGATGCAATTCCTAAAGAAATGGTCATGTAACTTTCACATACACACTTGAAGATTAGAACTTTCTGAGGCTTAATTGACTTTATTTTCTATGTGTTGTCTATGATGATTTATTTTCTTAGTGTTCCCTCCCTAATAGTCTCTTAAGGATGTCATGGACTAGAATACTGAGGGCATAGGGAATTTGGGTATACTTTTTTTTACCTAAAGTTTCATGGGAATTCATTCTTGTCCTACTTGACATTTAAGGTCTACAACATATCATCCTTGTTTATTTTTGCAAGACTACACTCGAAGGTTATCTTGGAATTTATGTCTTGATACAGGTATAATCTTTCTATATCAAACTTAGATAACCTTACTGCATTATCTTGACCTATATTTCTTTGATGCTTAGGTCAGGTTCCCATATACCTATTTGATATATATCATATTCATATCCTCATAGTTAGACTAGTGATGATTATATGATCTTTCAATGTCCCTAATAATGTTCAATGATGAAAATTAGAGTCTAATTATGTGTCCCTTTTAAACATAGATTTTTGCATACTAGTTTGTATTTTAGGATTCATTTTAGTTTACCATTTTCATCTTTCATGTTGAGAGATCTCTCCCTTCATCTTTCATGGACACATTAGCTCATTATGTTCCCCTTCTCTCACTTACTCTCAATTATGTCTTTCACATGTTGAGAGAGTTCTCTCTTTATCTTTCACAGACACATTAGCTAATTGTGTTCCCCTTCTCTCACTTCCTCTCGATCATATCTTTCACTTCTTATTTGTCATATCAACTTAATGCTTCTCCTCTTATCATCACAAGGTGTTAATCTCATCCTCATATCTAATCTATCCAAGTACTATATTTTCAAATCACGAGTCTACATCACAAACATTACAACTAAAAACATATATGAGAGAGATACATCCATGAGCACATAAACATGAACATGAGCATACATCACAAAATTACATGGAAACCTAAAGACAAGTATTGATATATCCATAAAAGTCCATCACATGGGAAAGAAAAGAGATAAGAACACAATGTTGTAAACAAAATCCAATATCTCATATATATAATGATCAATCAAGTATAATATGGGATCCAAAATCTAGATAGCTATCTCAAAAATATACATTGAAAGTGCCACAAGGGAATCAAAACCTAGATCTAACCCTAGACCTATGGCTAGATCCCTCCCTCACAAGTAGCTTGCATTGGATGTGGAGGGAGTGTCTATATCCTATCTAGAGGTTGCACTACTCCCTCTAACCTCCTTGTTCTCTCCAAATAGAGAGGCACCCATTTTTTTGTTAGAACCACAACAATGTACACTCTATGATAATATGCTACCTGCACTCTCTATCTTTCTAACTCTCATCGAGCCTTTGCTCGATCCTATTGCAAGGATCTCTCCCTCTTATTTACTTCTTCACTAGAACCCACTAACTATTAGTTCCTCACTACAATCATCATGTATAGATGTTTTATCTCTACCTCTAGAGCTTGGATTTGAGCATCTAGAAGATCCTCTCCCTCTCCACATGTTAGATGCTCTTTCCTCTACTATGATCTCTTCTCTCTAGACCTCTCCACCCACATCCACCTAATTAGTCTCTCCTCCTCCTCCTACTCTACTTCCTCCATCTCCACCTGATTGTATGCTTGAGTTTGACTACTTCATGCTTCACTAGAGCTGCTACCTATCTCCCTCCTCTACATATTTCCATGACCAACACCCCTAAGTAATGGATCAGGAATAGTAAACCTTGGAAAATGGTATCTCTATCTCTCTTGGGAATAAGAAAGATCTACCCAAACATCTCTCCCCTTTTGTTGATATATAGTCCAACATCAAGAGCCTTCTAAAGCTCTCTTCCCTCGTAAACTTGGCATAGGTGGTAGTCTTTGTTGACACCACCTTTCATCACCCAATTTTCCTCCACACCTATGTAATCACAAATCTCTCCACAATCTTTTAATGTTAGCCTAGTAATGACCTACTATAGAACATGTAGCCAAGCTCATCTATCACCTCTCACCAAACCTCACGATCCCCTATATGTCCTCCACTTAATGGTTGATAGATCATCAAAAAATCACTGGTAATATGTGATATTGCCACTAAGGTTGTGCTATGAAATCTAAGTATCTATTAACATATGAGTATCTCTACTCCCAGGACTAAACTCTCAGTCAGATCACCACAATATATGTTGGTCTCAGATTGGTTTTTAAATTAAGTGTCAACACACTTAAGAAATTTTATTAGTTAATTTCGAGTATAATATAGATGTCAAGTTATAGTATGTGCCAAACCATAAATTCATCAAGTGTCGGGTCACTTGGATACCAAGTAGATAAATAGTATCGAGTCATTTAGATGCTGAGTGACTAATAGATGTCGAGCCAATATATGTGTCAAGTGAAATATAGGTGCTAAGCAAGATAGAATTTGTATATGTGTCAAGCATCAACAATTAGTTAGTACCAAGTAACACAAAATCAGCATAAGAGTTTTTTCCCTCAAAAACTCAGATGTAAACCATTTTTGAGCCAACAAAAGATGAATCTCAAAGGATCTAAAAGATAAGATCAACTATTTTTGATTTCCTTTGAAATCAACATGTAACCAATCAAAGAATTAGAAAGATTTGAGTAGGAAAGATGGTTGAATCTCAATCAAATATTCATACCTAACCCTAAGTCTTGAAACCTTTTTAAGAAGTTCAAAACCCCATAATCAAGTAAGTGTATGGAATTGTATGGAATGCATGAGAGAATGCTAGTGAAGTTTGAAAGAAGTGAAAGGGGTGTAGAGACTTAGAAGGATAGCATTATATAATTAGTTGGTGAGAATAGAGCATGAACACTTTGAATATAGTCATATCAGATCAAAGAAGGATTAGATCAGATTGGACAGAACAAGAATCTTAAATAAGTTACATATGTTGCAATAATAGGTTGTGGGTGTCATCCCCATCTCAGTTTTACCTTCTCATTTTGGAGGGTTTTTGGGTGATTAAATATTGTGTTGTCTATTATCATTCACGATTTTACTTTCATGTTACATGCATGTATTAATTTCAATTGAAAGTTTGGTACTTTTGATTTACCCCCCACCCCAGAAGTATTCTTCCCACTTGTAAATTCCAACAATTGGTATCAAAGCCAATTTCTTATAAGGAGAACCCTTACAACTTGAAGAAAAGATCTAGAAATGGAGGTCTACAAGCTTGGAAAGATTATAGAGAATCAAGAGATTGAGATACATCTCATTCTACATTCTTTGGAAGAAGCTAGGGAAGAATTGAGGAAATCCTTAAAAAGAAGAAAAGAAATTGTCATAGCTAAAAATGACACATAGTACAAGGAGATTGACACCTCAAAAGTGTTTTCTAATGGATATTCTAAGGAGTTTGATGTAGAAATTATATACCTAATGGAAAAGAATAGAGTTCAAGTAGAAGAGATCATAACTCTCAAAATTGAGCAAGAATCACAAGCCATGATGCTTTGTGAAGTGACTGAACAAAAGAAGAGAGCTATTGATCATAAAGCTATGATAGAAGATGATGAGAGAAGCCTAGCCAATAGATTGGAGGAGAAGTTAATTGAACTTGCAAGAATTTCCAACATGCAGCTAGACACCCTGAGCCAGATGATTAATGCCCATCATGAGTTGAATGTCAAGGAAATTGAAATCTCCACACTAAAGATGCAAAATGAACAACTACAAAATGACTTGAGAAGAGAAAAAGAAATTGTAGAGAGCTTCAAAAAAACTAATGAAGCTATCAAGTACTTTGAATAGCTACTGAGATCACCAAGATCTAGCAATGACACTTTAGGACTACGATACACCAGCACTGAAAAAGGAGAGTCATCAAAGACTATAGAAGAAAGAAATAAAAAAGGTAAGAACACAAAACCCACTTGTCATTTTTGTAGTAAAATGGGACATACCTCAAATGTTTGTAGGAGAAATAATGCCAATCAACATGACAAACCTAAAAACATGGGTCATTGTCACAAGTGCAAAAAGCAAGGACATCATGCACATGATTGCAGGACTAGAACCATCGGGACACCAAGATTTGAAGGTCATTGCTACAATTACAAGAAGTATGGACATAGAGCCTTTGAATGTAGATCAAAGCCTATGTGGACACCAAACCAACTTGCAAAGTCAAATAGTCATGGACATCATTACAATTGGGACTACAATACTAGGTAGAGCTTTCACTATTGTCAAGAGTATGGACACATCCTTAAAAGTTACATAAGAACACATTTTAGTGGAAGCTATAGCAGATGGTTGAGCCAAACTATATATTTTAGTTGTTTGAAAACTAGACAAATCAGCAAAAATTTCCCAAAAAGGTCAAAGGCACCCAACTATGAGTTCAACAAAGGAAAAGAGAAGGTAGATGTTGAGCATGTCAGAGGAGAAATGAATAGAACATGGAAAATAAAATATGGATGCAACACATAAAATGGAGGGATCACTTCACCTAAAAGGTCAAGTGGTCACACTTCATCCAACTAAGAAAAAGAAGGTATGTGGGGCTGATATTTAAATGTCTTATCATACATCAGTTCCAAGACAAATCAGTATGGAAAAGGATAGATCAGCATGAATAAAGATGCAAAGTTAAATTCAAAATTTTCATATTGTTGCCAAGTGAGGAAGGTTTCCTTCATTTGTCGAGTTGTCTACCAAATTTAGTAGAAGTTGAGTTAGTAGTGGATGCCAAGTGAAGGGAAATTCAAGTTGAAACAAAGTAAGGGAAACTCTAGTTTATGTCAAGTATTGGAAAAATCAATGGAATTCGAGTGAAACAAAATTGCATAGGAGCTGAGTGGATAGTTGTATATGCACTAAGCATTAAATGCTATGAAATGAAGGGTATAAGGTCAAGTTTTCAATCATTTTTCATCATCACAAACATAGAGCAAGAGCAAGAAGAGTGCAAAAATGGTTTCCAAGTAGAGATTGAAGCTTTTATGAAGATTTCAAGCCAAGATTCAACATCATTTTATTGATTCAAGGTATTTACACTTGTGTCGAGCTACATAGTTAAGCTATTTTTATGTTGAAACCCTAGTTTAAAGAAATGGAATCTAGCTCTAGGAAACCCTAGGAAAAGGAGTCATTTAAGGTTTAATTAGTTAGTAATGAAGTTAAGCAGCTAGATTTTAGACCAATTCTTAAGGTAGCATACAAAAATGACCCTGTCAAAGCTTTATCTATGATTCCACCCAAAGCTGTGATGGTGAAAGTTGTTAGGAGATGTTATAACTGAAAAATTGGAGCTATTGGAGATATGAAGATTAGGGAAGCATACAATAAATTGTATGAGAATGAAGTTTTGAAGGAAGAATTTTAGATTGTTGAAAGAAAGGGCTTAACCCATGCCCTAGAGTTCCCTATTGTATTCAAGACTGAATGGGTAAGAATTGTGCTAAGCAGAATCTATGATGGACACATATGGTTGGAAGATAGACCCATTAAAATATCTAAAAGGATTATACATAGAGTAATCGAATACCCAACCCTAGATTGGCCAAAAACCCTAAGGAGTGATTCTAAAGAGGCCATAGAGAAGAACATTGGTGCAAAGTGGAACAAGAGAGGGATGACAATAGACACAATCAAAGATCCTCTTGTAGAATTTGTTGTTAGATTCATATCCCATAAATTTTACTAGTCTAGCTAACTCAATAGTGTACCTTATATTGCAGTTGATGTGGGATACAAAAATGTCAAGAAGGATCATACTTATGATCTAGATGAACTACAATTACAACAGATCATGGAATTTGGGAGCTATAAGAAGAACAAAGGGAGCCCAATACAAATTTGGAGCAATTTTGATATGTTTATTTTTCTATGTTCAAAATGAATTCCCCTCTTTTGGAAAGGTAAGCTAGAAAAAAAACAGGTCAATAGTAGTATAGGTGAATGAATACATTGAACAAATGGGGGAAAATTTTGAAACTATTATGACCAGCTACATTGAAGACTTTAAGAAGTTAATGAAACAAAGACTCTATTTACCTATTTCTCTTGTTGGACAACACATAAATAACATATGTTTCTTAGTTGACATTGATTTCACATATATCCAAGCACTAGTACCAAGGGTGAGATAGCTGAGGCCACTTGGTTATGAGATCAATATTAATGAGGCATCTATAGTAATCACAATATTGCTAGTAGAAGACATTGACAAAAGTGCTCAACCCTTTGGAACTTTTGATCTTGTAAGATCCAAGGTGGATATGGAATTGAAAATTTCTTCAACCTTGAAAAAAAGGACAATTTGGTGAAGAAGCTTAAGGCTAAATTTGGTGAAGGCACTACAAAAGGTGAACAGGATGATGAAGAGGAAAATGAGGATGAAGAAGAGTAGGATCAAGGCCCACTTACATTGACCCAAGGCATGGGAGAAGATGCAGAAGAGGTAGAAGGTGTTGAGGAGGAAAAGGAAACCAAGGAAGCACCTACCAAGCCAGAGGGAAAGAAAAGAAGAGCCACCACCAAAATAGCTGCCAAATCAAAGAAAGTTGCAAAGCCTAGCCTAGAAAAGCCTACCACAAAGGATAGCACAAGAGCCACATCAAAGAAGGCTAAGGAGTAGGAAAAGAAGAAGGCCACTAAGTAGGGAGGTCCAGCCCAGAAGAAGTAGAGAAGAAAATATGTGGCACCTCCTAAAACAGACGAAAAAAGAATAGAGTCTAATGACAATGGATAATTCAAAGTGGTAAGTCACACAACCAAGTCTGATTTGGAAAAAATATGTGAAAACATTAGGGATAATGTAGACTTGTCAGGCTTAAAAGGTATTTATTTTAATAAGTTGAATAGAGAGGAGCAGAACATGGTTGAAGAGTCAATCTACACCATGATGGAAAAGTTTAAGAACACTCCACTTGAACTTTAATGCCTAAGGATTTATATTAAATTGTAGAAAATAAATGGCATTATTACCTCAATATGGAGAAAGAAATAAGGGATTCAACATTGGCTTGAGTAATGCCTAAACTTACTGAAGGGAAAATAAGGAAAGCAAATAGGAACCATGGGAGCAAATTTGCACCCAAGTATAGAGCATTTAGTATTCTACAAAATAAAATTGAAGATGTTGTGAAAAAGTCCACTCAAATGTGGAAGTTGATTTATGGCCTGACACTATAAAAGGAGAAGAAAACCCCTTTGAGGGAAGAAACAATGATGATGAAGAAGAGGAAAATGATAAGGAAGAAGAAGGAGAAAAAGAAAAGGAAAATGTTACAGTGGAAAAGGAGACACAAAAAGATGAAATCACAACTGTTGAGGAGAAACAACAAGAATAGAGTGTACAAGACACACAAATGCCACCACTAAGTCATCCACATGTAAATCCCACACCTATAGATATAGTAACTATTCAAGATGTTACTAACAACTCTAGTTAGAACATAAATCTACTAACTGCAGAGGATCTCAAAAAGATTCTTCACTAGACTACCCTGCAAGCATAGCTATGTACTAATCCAATATTGGTGAATGTGGAAGAATTGAAAAAGGCTATAGCTAATATCCATAAGAACCACCTTCTTATATCCCAATAGCTACAAGTGGATAACCCCAAGAGGAAACTGCACAAGACACATCGGTTAAGGTTGATTCCACAGTTCAAGTCTTGACAATTGAACAAAAGACACAAGATACAAAGGAGACAGAGCCTACAAAGAAAAAAATAAGATATATAGTACAAGGTGAAGCCCCAAAGATCACAATGATTGATCAAGTAAGAATAGAGGAGCAGACCCCTAAGGAGGAGCAAGAGGCAATACAAAAATTGATAAACTTGCCTATAATAGGGACTCCTACTAGAACATCTCAAAAGCTAAGAATTGAGGAAATTCCACTACAAATTTCACCACCAAGCTCAACCTCAATAAGAGTTAAAATGGTACTTCACAATGAAGACCCTACTCTAGATGAGAACATAGTCATTCCCAAATATGACTATGAAAATATGAATATTGATCAAATCAATTAAGTGCAAGAAGAACTTGAGAGGAAGAAGAAGCAAGAGATACTTAGAAATGAGTATAAACAAAGGCAAGCTTTGATTGAGATTAAAGACATCATTTTAGATGCATTTAGCTTCTAGGCCTAATGAAACGAAGCCAATCATGAAGCAATTATCCAATAGTGGACCAGGTTTAGAATGAAGACCTTGATACTAATGCAAAATTATTAGAATGGTTTGAAAAGAAGTTTCAAATGATGGCGAATGAAAAAATATCATGTGAAATAGAACTTTCACAAGTTGAGCTAGCCAAGAAGATTGAAATAGTAAAAGTAGTACTTGAGAATATAGTCTCATTGTACTCAAAATTATGTGATATGTCCATTTTCACATAGGAAACCAGCCAACGAGTTATGAGCTTGGAGACAAACCTTAAGCTATCAAGCATGCAACTACCTAAGGATCTAGCTTAGAGTGAGAAGCATTTCCAAAATACACTTCACACTCAGAAGGAACTAGTTGTACTCACAATAGATGAGGCAAATGTAAAGGCCAAATTAATATAGATTCAATCTACTATCACCCCACACATGGAAATTTTGCAGAAAGAACTAGCCTATGCTAAAAATTTGATTAAGAAAGACCCCAATCTTTCTAAATTGGAAGGCCTAGTTCACCTTGCAGTAAAGACAACCATCTAGCTTAAATCACTAGAAATTGTAGTAGATAACTAGGATGCTACTTTGAGGATAGTTATGGAGGTAAATAAATCCTTTTTGGCTAAGTATTCAGTTAATGTATAGAACCCTTTGACATAAGTATCAAAAAAGGGGGAGCTAATAATTATAATAAAAATGGGGAGATAAAACTAAAGGGGGAGATAAGGAGATAAAATTTTGAGTAAGAAATAGATAAGCCAAAAGTAAATCAAAACTACAAGGGAAGATGTGAAAAAGGGGGAGTCAGAATAGAGAAGATAGATCAAAATTAGCATTAGAGAAATCCAGCATGAGAAATTTTGGTTGCAACAATGGTACATTAACTCAAGGGGAGTTACAAATTTTGAGGTATCTTCACAAAATTTTGAACAATTTTTGAAGTTTTGTATATATGCCAAACAGATGTATATTATACTTGAAGTGATTAGATTCATCATGTATAGTTAAGTGTTTTTGACACTCATGTCAAAGGGGGAGATTGTTGTTCTTAGATTGGCTTTGACAATTGAGTGTCAACACACATAAGAAATTTTCTTAGTTGATGCCAAGTATAATATAGATGCCAAGTTATAGTATGTGCCGAGCTAGAAATTCATCAAGTGTTGAGTCACTCAGATGCCAAGCAGATACACAGTGTCAAGTCATTTAGATGCCAAGTGACTAATAGATGTTGAGCCAATATATGTGTCAAGTGAACTATAGGTGTCAAGCAAGATAGACTTCTTATATGTGATGAGCATCAGCAATTAGTTAGTGCCAAGTAACAAAAAATCAGCATAAAAGTTTATGCCCTTGCAAACTCAGATGTAAAGCATTTTTGAGCCAACAAAAGATGAATCTTGAAGGATCTAAAAGATAAGATTGAATATTTTTGATTCCCTATGAAATCAACATGCAACCAATCAGAAAATTGGAAAAATTTGAGTGGAAAAGATGGATGAATCTCAATCATAGATTCATACCTAACCCTAAGTCTCAAAACCTTTTTAAAGAGGTTGAAACCCATTATCAAGTAAGTGTGCATGAGAGAATGCTAGCAAAGTTTGAAAGAAGTGAAAGGGGCATAAAGACTTAGAAGAAGGATAGCATTGCAAAATTAGTTGGTGAGAACATAGCATCAACACTTTGAACAAAATCATATCAGATCAAAGATGGATCGGACTAGATTGGATAGAACAAGGATTTGAAATCAACAATTGAGGGTTGTAAGTTATCAGGTTATCACATTCTACTATACTTTCTAGCCATTGTATTAGGAGAATAAAAATCCTATGAAGATAGGTTGGTTTAATAACCATATTGTAAATCCTTTAATAGGGTGACATTCCAAGTGAATGTTTGTAAATCCTTTAGACAGGTCACTTTTAATAGAGTGTTAGAGCCTTTAACAAGGCTGGCCTTTCACAAGGTAGACCATTGCTGATGGTCAAACTTTGTAACCTTGATAAGTTACAAATTGTTGTAGTGATAAGCTATGGGTGTCATCCCCAACCCAATTTTACCTTCTCATTTTGGAGGGTTTTTGGGTGATCAAATATTGTGTTGTTTATTATCATGCATGCTTTTACTTTCATATTAATTAGATATGCTACATGCATGTATTAATTTCAGTTAAAAGTTTTATAGCTTAAAAGTTTGGTACTTCTTATTCACCACCCCCCCCCCCCCCCCCCCTCTTAGAAGTATTCTTCCCACTTATAAATTCCAACAATATCATCCCATGCCCATATCTGAGCTAGCATAGCTTTGCATGCCCGTGTCCTCCCTTCTTGTTAGATGATCTCATGCAGCTCATGGTACATGTCTACAAGGATGGATGGTCACCATGCCATTTGTCTCAGTTGCCCCACAAATTCCTTCACTAGTCTCCGCCAGCCCAATGGGAAGCCATTTTGGCTCCTATTAGTCACCAAGGCCTATACTACTTGAGAGCATACTATGCAAGCCATTGTATACTGACCCTCATACTCATCAACTAACCTCTCCCAACTCATATGTCTATCTAGGATTGTGATGTCATAAAATAGCTCCTATACATCCATCCTCTATATCAGGGTCTAATCATAGTATACCTATGACACACAAAACTCATGTCAACCCTCATAATGATAAAAAAAGAAAATAAGATGTACTCATCACACTCATCAAATCTCTATGATAGGGAACTTAAAATATAAAATACATATCCTCTAAGGCAATCATAGCCTCTCTAGTGGGAAGATGCAGTGTGTTATGCTTGTTATTCTACCTCTCTACAATCACTATCAATAAGCCATGGTTGATCTAGATATGGGGCATCTATAGCAACTATCCAAACCCCATGGTCATCAGTGCTTTTCCCTACTCAACATCCAAAAATTGCACTAATCTCTGCTCCACAACCTTGGGAGATCTAATAATCAAACCTGAGAAAAAAATCTAAGCAACAAAACCATGAAAAAAAATGTTAGTACCTATCATGATGTATCAAACAAGCTCATAAATGCTTCTACTCTATTATGCAAGTGCAAAAAATGAACTAAATAACTGAAAACATGGAAAAAATGACCAAAACTACACTATGTGATACTTCCCCCTAATAGCATGTGATATTTCTATTTATTTTGTATCATGCAATACTTTACAAAGTACCCATGCAATAATTTTTATTCATGTGACACTTCCCATGTGACTAAAGGATGGTGATCATACGATAAAGGTTCCTATACTCACATGATACTATATTGTATTGTGCAATAATTCATATAACTATCGTGTGATACTTTTAAAGTATCACACAAGATTTTATGATAAAACCCATGAAACCATACAAAAAAACCAAAAAATATCAACAAAATGACCTAAAAAACTTAGAAAGGTGAAAACTTACCGGGGCATCATAGTTGGCTGGTTAGTTATGAAACTAGTTGCACTCGAAATGATATATATTGGTCAAAATCCCTACATCCATCACTATCTCTCTCAAACTCTCAAAATCTCTCAAAATCACAACACAAATGAATTTAAAATGACACTTGGACCCCTAATATAGTCTTCTGACCCAATTTTGATTGAATTTGAAGACTCCCTAGAATTGCGCAAAAATTGCACCCCTAGCTAATTTTGAAGTTATAGATCCATTTTTGAGATCAAAATCAAAATTTGAGTTCATCTTGATGGCTAATATCACATTTTAAAATTTCTTCCTTATTTTATGCATCTAGTTGACCTTTTGAGACATAATTTTTGAATCTTGCTAGGGCATCATTGTTTCTTCATTCCTTCGTCATTTCTATTCTTTACCCACTTTAATTGATTTCATTTCATTTCATTTTTCTCCTTAATTTGACCTCATTCTAATGTGTTATCTTCCTTGGTTAAACTTGGTATAATCAAGGCATTCTATCACATCTTAGTGGTCACTCTTGGGTTTTAACCATTTATATGTCATCATGGACCTTTATTTATCTCAATTTGATCATATTTCTCTCATTCTTGCATCTCGTCTACCTTATTTTGATTTCAATCTTAAGGGGGTAGGAATATTCTCTCATCTCTACAAATTCCTTGCTTGCTATGACTATTTATTTCTCAGGAGCATACGCTTGACCTTTTCATTTTGTCTTGATCTATCTACTTTTCTCAAATGTATTAATCCTCATCTTAAGTTCTAACATGCTCTCTCTCTCTCTCTCTCTCTCTCTCTCTCTCTCTCTCTCTCTCTCTCTCTCTCTCTCTCTCTCTCTCTCTCTCTCTCTCTCTCTACCAAGTTGTGCGCACAAGGTTTTCTATCTTACTCTACACTTTGTTCTTCAGAGTTGAGCCCTCTATCTATTGTCAATCACTTGGCTTCTTCATTATTTGACATAATGTATTCCTAGACTGATCACACATTAGTCAAAGGGGTAAAATTTAATCACCCAAAAATAGTCATCTAGACTATTAGCCTCCTTCTCAACATTTTGATAAAATTATTAAATTATTTATCTAGATTAAATCTATAAAAATTAATTTATTTAATTTTATCCTATAAATTGACCATTATATCCTAAAGTTAATATTTAATTAAAAGTAAGATTTCTCCCCTTTAATTAAATAAAAGACCCCTTTCATCTCTTATCCTAAGTTGCACACATAAAGTCATTTTCCCATTTTAAAAATAAAATAAAAGACATTTTGTCTCACATGGAGATGAAAAGGTTAACTCTTTTTTATTGGTGGAAATGATCTTGCACATTGATCATGAAAAATTCAACTCCATACCCTTGATATATCTTCTTATCCCATAATCTCTACCATCCATACTTCTTTAAAATGTAGAGAGCTCTCCTCATCTAAGGATCCATCTTCTTTGCATTAGTGGTATACTATAGGTTTCTCTATAGGTACTCTTGGAGCTCTTGAAGGATCTCATGGCTTCACATTCATTCTTGCATGGCATATTAACTTAATCTCATATTGCATTAGCTTAGTTTATTTTATCCAATAGAGTAGCACATTTAGCTTAATTTAGAGGCTTGGAACACTCTAATATTGTTAGCTTATTTTGTATTACTTGCATTTCATATAGTTTAATTGTATTTTACATAGCATTTCATGGTAGTTCTTGGACACTAGCATCCTTACTCTTGTCTTTGAATTTCCTATTTCATGGTATACTTGCAAGGGGTTGCATTTCTTAGGATCAACTGAGATTCATTTCATTTCTATTTGCATTCCTTTGCACTCCATGACTAGGAAGCTCTAGGTTAGCATTTAAGGCTCTCAATCCATGAGATCTCTCAAAAAAATGGTTTAGAGAAGTGCACATTTCTATGTGTACAATAAGTGTATGATATTTAATGGGAACTTGAATTAATTAGACTCAGATAGTATAACGTGGATTTGATTATTTTACATGATTTGATTAAGTGTTGAGATCATGTATAAGCAAGCTAGTTTGGTCGGTAAATAAAGAACAATAATATTAACCAAGCTATTAAAGTTTCCACCAAGCACTTGGTGAAGAAATGAAGAATATATAGTGTCAAATGAGAAATTTTAATGTTAACTATTAGCCAATCCCCCCCCCCATTGTTCAACACCATCATAGAAAATCAATTAGAGATACCTTTCATGGCATCAAAACTGTCCAATTGAACAAAATTTGCAAACCCTAGCTTTTTGTGCCATATTTCAAATTTTCATATCCTTTGCTAAGAGCCCCAATCTTATGATTGAGGGTATCATCACTTAGTCAAAGACCTTCATTTTGTCTCTCTTGATGTCATGAAAATCAATGATTATAGGATCATAGCAAGGGATACTCAATTTAGTGATGCCATGATAGAGGGGAAGTTTTGATGTGATGAGGTTTTGATCTTATAGCTAGTAGTTAGCCATAAGATCCCAAATATAAATTTCTAGATCACTGAAGTCAAGATGGAATGTTTTTCTACCTAATCGTATGGTCATCAGGGTAAAATTACTAACTATTTATGGAATAACATGGTTAGCTTAATTGTTTCCATATGATCATGGATGCAAGGGTAAAGTGTTACGATGCTATGATAAGCCATCTATCATAAGAATGATGGGCAAGTTAAAAAATGGTAAGATGCTATGATAAGCCATGTATCATAAGATCGGTGGGCAACTTAAAAAATGGTAAGATGCTATGATAAGCCATGTATCGTAAGATTGATAGGTAGGTTTTAAAATGCTAAGATGTTACGATGGGTGTGTGTCGTAAGGTTATGATATTTCATAACATCATAAAGGGTAGATGATCAGGAAATTATGGGTGCTATTTTCTTTTGTGGGCCACAAGCAAGGTGGAAAATAGATCAGATGAGCTAGCAAAGGGCAGTATCCACATTGGTTAAGGTACTAAAAAGATTAATGTATCTTTGTCACCATTAGATAAAGTAAAATCCATGTTCATTACTTTATCAATATGTAGAGTTGCTTGACCTTTAATTCATACAACAAAGTGAGAAGTTGACATGTAAAATCCATGACTATTACTTTATCACTATGTAGAGTTATGTGACCTTTAATTCATGCAACAAAGTGAGAAGTTGATGCATGTACATGGTAGGCCCAATTTGGAAGGTAATAATGTAGTTAGTGATCATAGAGAGAACAAAGGCATTCAGATGAAGTGTTTTGATCTTGCAAATGATGAGATAGCCAAAGTCATCACAAGGGACAAGGTTGACCATGATTGTAAGATTGTAAGGGCTAGGCTTCAAGCTAGAGATGATATGAGGGTTTTGACCTTGTTTGACGATCATAGGATCATAGGACTTTGAGTTGACCATGAGGTCATTTTCTTTTCCAGGTTAGAAAATAATGGTATCTTCAACCAATGAAATTATAGGAAGGGTATAGGATGAAGGTGGAATATGTTTGACTTACTAATATATCTGATTTGGCAAGTGTTGAGAACAAAAAAGATTGCTCTTAATGATCAGATCAATCTTTTCGATTGTCTACAACTAATTTTTTTTTCTATAAGCCCGGTGAATAAATTTTCTATCTCCTTATGGCTATGGGTTATCTATCTACCCAATCTTCAGTTATGGCCACCATTTTTGTCCCTTCCAGAGTTGAATATGCATATGGAAATCAGATTTTTTTACGTATGGGCATGCATCTGAGCAAATTCTTTTGTATCAACATTGATGTCTCTCTGCAACTTGATAATAGTGATTGATTTCCTGGCTTCCAGTAGAAGTTTCTTATTTATACTTGAACTATAAAGGCAGTTTTGTACCCTTTCAAAGGGTTGATCTTTCTCTGATTCTCTAGTATTGATTCCCATGCCTACTACTATAATTTCTTATGCCTCTGAGCTATTGTAATTCTCTTTTGTATCTCATTTAGCCATTAATACACTATATGAGATTTCTTTACCTCTGGTTAATGTTCTTGTCAATATTCTATAATTTTCATGATTTCATCTATTTTGACATTTGAATGATATTAAGTGAAGTTTCTTCCTATAGCATTCTTCTATCATTTGATCTACATGTGGTTGTTGGGCTAAGCAAGGTCTGAATTATCTATATTCTTTGAGGTTATAACTAGTTAACTGTACATTTATGGGAAAAGATAAGATCAAACATCTATTTTGGTGCATCACTTCCTTAGAATAGATTAGGTAGTTTTCTTATATGCATTTCTTCTCTCTTTTTCTCTCCAAGAGTAACTAGGTGCATCCTCATAATAAAGGAAGTTGGCCTTCTTCAGAGACTCAACCTCATCGTTCAAGTCTCACAGCTTGGAGTTTGTTTCCATGTTTCACAAGGTTGTCCTTAGGTAAACAATTTGGACAAGGGTGCAAAATTTTGTAATATTTTTTGGCATGCCTTGTGGGACAATATCCAAAATATTTCAAAGCCTACTAGTGTTAAAAGAGAAGAATTTCAAGTTAATGCTAAGAAGATAGTGTTTCTCTTAGTAGCCTTCAAGAAGCTCATTTCCACAAATCACTTGGTGACTCTACACTGTACACTTTTCATATTTGGTTTCAAAACAAGTTGCAGTTATTCATGCCCAAAGTTGAAACAAGGGCATCTTCTAAAGGTAAATTTCCACACCAAGAGCTTTCATTTTCAAATCCTAGAAGAAGAAAGACTAGGGTATCATTATCACATATTAGGAGTACAAAGGAAGTACATACCCCTACAAGACCAACCTCCACTCCTCCTATTGTGAGATCTCAACCTAGAATATCATTAGCTTTTATTAATAGACCAC
Organism: Cupressus sempervirens; assembly: GCA_028749045.1. Lineage (NCBI taxonomy): Eukaryota > Viridiplantae > Streptophyta > Pinopsida > Cupressales > Cupressaceae > Cupressus > Cupressus sempervirens. Next base: position 1,059,059,489 of record CM053785.1, on the reverse strand, counting down.
TTCCTTATATGGCTATAGCTCATACTTTTGCCACCTTTAATGGTGGAAGTCCTCTTTTGTTATCCCAAAGACATGACATACCAATAGCTGCACTTAAAAGTATACCTAAATTTACTAGTGAAACTTCCATCTCTCCCTTAGAACACATTCAAGAGGTTGCAAATGTCTACAATATCCATGGTATTATAGGACATAATGTGGCCATTATACTCCTAGCTTCAGCTTTGAAGGGAAAGCCCTACAATGGGGGTCTACTAAATGGTTTTATAATGGATTGGGATGAGTTAGGAGCAGGACTATGTAAACATTTTAAGGACAAAAGTGATTATTTATCACTTTTAGAACGACTAACTACTATAAAAAAGAGCCCACCATGAATGTATGACTAATTTCAAAAGACATGGGATAGAATACCTACTTCAATAAAGCCTAGCCCCAATAATGACTTGTTGCATTACCTCAAAGCCTTTAATAGTGATATTACCACTACAATTCAAACCATGGGAGGAAAGTTAGCTCAAGGATCCCTATACCCTTTTTCCTTGATATTTTGAGTTATTTACCAATAATAGCCCCTATTCCCACACCTTCTATATCACCCCCTTTCTCTAGCTCCTAAAGCTTCAACCTCTTCAAATGGAATTGATGAAATTAAAGAAATGATGCAGTCTATGATGCAAACCATAGATGAGAGATTTCAAGGCCAAGAGAAGAAGCTAGAGGATAGTTTCTTGGTGATGCAAAAAGTTGGCAATAAGGTGGTGACTTTGGAAAGGTGACAAGATCAAGGTAATAAGGCTCCTCAAATACAATATCAAACTCCAAATTATGGTAGGCCTCCAAATTAGAATCATGGTAACATTTCTTTTGATTGTGGTAGGAATAATGGTCATGCTTCTACTTCAAGTGAAAATCAAAGTAGGGCCCAAGTCCCTCAAAACAATATGGTTCAAGATCAAGATTTTTACCCCTCTTGCAATTACTCCTATGCCTATTGTATGTGTCAAAAGGCTGAATCTTATTTGGTTTTGACCACTTAAGAGCTTGCAATAGGACAATCATATAATCAAAGCCAACCCAAATATGTCTCACATATACAAAGATAAGGGGATTGCTCCTTCATGAATCATCAGGTGGAGGAACATTGTAATATAAACAAGGACTCCATTTCTCACAATAGTAGGAGAAAAAAAAGATTTTTTGAAGATGATACCCCTCCTCCTAATCAAGCTTCAACATCAAATGTAGTACCTCATGTATGAGAAATGAATGATCAAGCCAATGCCCCTCAACAACAAAGACAAAATAATAGCAGAGGAGATGTGAGTAGCCCCCGAGTTATTTCATCTCAACCTCCCACACATGTAGCTCCTAAGGCTTCTACCAAAGCACCTAATGCCTCATTCAGTATGGTAGAGAAAATGAAGAAGACAAATTTGAATATTTTCATGTGGGACATTTTTACTACTATACTTATCAATCAAAATTAAGCTGGCATATATATTAAGTAATGAATTTTTAATTTTCAAATGGTCCATTCAATTTCTACTAAGGATTTAAATGGCATGACCTTTCAACTTCCATGAAGATATATAAAGAGGCTCAAATAAAATTTAATGAGGCAGAAGGATATGGACATACATCTCATTTGCTAAGATTGCTAATTTATATCAAATCTTATCTATGGAGTTCATGGGCAGACATCTCAACCATAGGATTTACCAACTCCTATGGAGTTCATGGGTACACATCTCATTCACAAGATGGCCCAACTTTTATGAGCTTAGACACATAAGTCCTCCACGAGTTTGTCCAAATTTGATTCATTTGCAAGCATACATCTCACTTATGAGATTGTACACAATTATATGAAATTTTATTTAATAGCTTGAGTAAATTGAATTCTTGATATTGTTTATTATGTGTTTACAATACCATTATTTCTTCCTTTGGTATTGTTCTTTGAATTAACAAAATGATTCAAATCACCTATGCTAAAGAGGTTGCTACAACAAGAATTGGAGAGCATTAAACTAAAGGATTATCCACCTAGCATGGAGAGTGCCACAAGTCTCTTATACAACCATCAAAGGAAGGAGAAATGAGTAATAAGGTTAGACCTCCTCTATTTTATGTTTCCCTAATTATAGAGGATAAACTATTCCACAATTTCATGATTAATTCAAGGGCTAATAGTTTAGTGATTCCTAAATGTGTTGTTGATGCTTTAGAAATGAAATATGAGCCCATTGTTAGCAATGTATTATAGTTGGATGGTAGTACTCTCAAGACTGTAGGGATCCTTAGGAATTTTGGAATGGCCCTACATGCATGCCCTAGTTGTGTCATGACTCAAGATATATCAGCTATTGAGGTCAAGCCAAACTTTTCCATTTGCATTTCAAGAGACTTCACTACCTAAATAGGTGGCTACATATCTTCTAATTGGTCATATATGTTTTTTAGAAAAAGATATGGAACCAAGGCTTTAATCAAATTAGAGACTCTAAACCTCCATCATATTAAGCCCTACACCCCTAACCTCATCAATATGAATTGCACTATCCCAGAGATAGATGATAACAACATAGTAAATGAAACTGATACTTCCCTGGTGGAGAGACCTAATTTTCTCTTAGATGAATGGGCTAATGCATACCAGTTTGATCCTCTATTAAAAACCCTTGAGACAAGCCTTTGTACATACTATGTATAAGAAAAGGATAATCTTGTCCCTAACCTTATGAAGACCAAAGGTGATATGAGTGGGATATGGAGTACATAGTTTTATGGATCAAGGAATACAAATGAATCAGGGGCTGGTGTAATTTTAATTTCTCTTGCACTAGTAAGGTACTACTTCTCATTTGGGATTCAATTTGGTTGTACTAATAATGTCAAGGTCTTATAGTCACTCAAAAAAGAAGAATTCAAGCATTAAGTGTATATGGAGATAGTGAGTTCATGGTTAATCAAGTGAGAAAATAGAATGTCACTAAGAATGGTTTTCTCAAGTCTTATAAACATAAATTATGGGATTTTCTTGAATTTTCAATGCATTTAATATTCAAAGCATCCCTAGAATACAAAATAAACATGCTAATAGACGTGTAGTGGTGGGTGCATCTCATGATGTGCCAAAGATCCTTAAAGATGAAAAGAAGTAGTAGGTTAAAGTGATGGTTAGGCCTGCTATTGATGACAACAACACCCATTTGGAAAAATTTTGAATTTGATAGAAAAATTGTGAGTTTCTTGCAAAATAAAGTAGAATTATTAGGAAGAAAACAGTCAAGGTTACATGACCAGTATGGGGATAAGATTATTAACCTCAATTCTAACAAATTTCCTAAGGGTCTCATTACCTTAGAGAGTGTCTTTAATCCTAATGACCAAGAAAGAGATAGAGATATGAACCTTGTTGCAAGAAAGGATGTTCATATACTAGTCATGGTTGTTGATGATCCTTAAACATGGGAAAGGTATACTCTGAAACTGAGCAAGAAAGTTTTGTTCACCTATGTCAAGAATTTAGTGATCTATTTTCTTGGACATATGATGATTAAAGGGTTTTGACCCAAGTTTTTTTTAGCATACCATAGATTTAATTGATGATGTCAAACCTGTAAGCCAAAAGTAGAGACTAGTGAATCCTAGGATTGAGCCATTAATGAGAAAGGAGCTATCCAAATTGATTGAAGCTAATATCATTTTCCTCATCAAGAATTTCTCTTGGGTAGAAAACCTTATCCCTATTAGAAAGAAGAGTGGAGAAATCAGATTATGTGTAGACTTTAGGATCTTAACCAAGCCTCTCTTAAAGACCATCACCCTCTCCCTTCCATAGAACAAATACTATCTAAGGTTAGTGGTTCAAAGAGGTTCTCATTTCTTGATGGATTCTTAGGTTACAATCAAGTGCTAGTAAAGGAGGCTGATAAATACAAGACTATGTTCACCACCAAATGGGGCATCTATGCCCATAGTAAAATGCCTTTTGGACTAACAAATGTAGGTGCCACATTTCAAAAGGCCATGGAGATGGCCTTCAAGAACATGATTGAAAAGTTTGTGTTGGTGTACCTTGGTGATATCATAGTGTATTCAAAGGATGTATTAGATCATTTAGGCCATCTCAAGGAAATATTCATAAGATGTAGAGAGTATGGAGTATCTCTATATCCAAACAAGTGTGTCTTTGCTATTAATCAAGAAACATTTTTAGGAAACATTGTATCTAAAGATGGTCTGACCATTGATCTAGAGAGAAAAAAGGCAATACTTTCTCTCTCCCTTCCTAGCCATAAGATAGGGCTACAAAGTTTTCTTGGTAGGATAAATTTTTTGAGGAAATTTATTCCTAATTTAGCTACCATGGTGAAACCACTTATAGTTATAATTAAGAAGAATATGGTCTTTACATGGACCTAGGAAGGGTAAGAAAGTTTTGAAAAGATCAAAGCAGCCATAGCTTCAACCCCTACTCTCATCAATCCAATTTTTTATAAGGATTTCATTCTTTACACCTTAGGTGGTGAGTCAAGTATCTCTACTATTTGATTCAATCAAATGGTAAGAATGAAGAGCAACCCATTTCCTTCTTTAGTGAAGGGCTTAAGGAATATAAAGACAAATATAGTTATATAGAAAAGAAAACCCTTGTAGTCATAATCGCTTTGAAGAAATTTAGAACCTTCTATCTCATAGCAAGATCCATTTGCTGTTGCCCCATGCCAATGTGAAGGACTTTCTTTTGAGAAAAGATATTAGTGAGAAGAGAGTTGGATGGGTCACTAAGGTGATGGAATATGATGTGGACATTCAGATCACCAAGTTGGTAAGAGGAAAAGGATTGTGAAAATAGATGATCTCATCTCAGGAATTAGATGAGGCTATTGCTATGGTATTGATAGAACAATAGGAAGCAAGAAATGATAATCCAAGGAGTTGGATAGATGACATGAAGACCTTCTTAGTAGGAAATGGATATCCTCAAGGGTTGGATAAGCTAAAAAGATATATAATGTTGAGTTTCTGGAATAGATTGTGTAGAGATTTTTCATCAACGTTTTGAATCACACTACATGATCCATCATCAGGAAGAGAGAGCAAGAGGTGTCAAATTATCTAAGATGACACCTCTTTCTATCTCTTCCTGATGATGGATCATGTAGTGTGATTCGAAATGTTGATGAAAAATCTCTACACAATCTATTCCAGAAACTCAGCATTATAAATCATGGATTGTGGAAATCTGATTGCATTAATAAAAAGATATAGTTTAGATTTTAGTCAATCCCCTATGCTATAGTTGATGTTATCCTATTTAGGAGAGACTTCAATGGAGCTTTGCTAATATGTATTGATGCAAATCAAGTTGATAGAGTGGTCAACAAGCTTCATGATAGTCTTGATGGTGGCCACTTTTTGGCAAGGACAACTATAATGGAGATCATGAGGGATGGTTTATACTAGCCATCTGTGTTCCATGATTATCATATACATGAGAGAAAGTGTGAAAAATGTGTTTTTTTTTCTGGTAAGCAAAGACTTGCAACTCTTCCTCTTCATCTCATTTAGGTGGATCAACCTTTTGCTCAATGGGGATTGGATTTTATAGGCCCTATCAATCTACCTTCCAACTCTAGTCACAAATGGATTCTAGCTGCTATAGATCAATTTACCAGATGGAAAGAGGCAATTGCATTGAAGGATGCCATAGAATCTTTAGTTGTTGAATTCCTTAATGGAATTGCAACTAGGTTTGGTGCCCCTTCAACCATTATTTTAGATAATGCAAAATCTTTTATAGGAGCTCAAATTTGTGCATGGGTAGTTGATCATAATATCTACTTAAGCACATCCTCAAACTACTATCCTCAAGGAAATGGATTGGCTGAGTCATCTAACAAGAACCTAATCAGGATTATGAAAGGAACTATAGAGGATAACCAGAGGTGCTGGCATCAAAATTTGAAAAAAACATTATGGGCTGATAGAATAACACCTAAGAGAGCCATATGAAATTATCCTTTCATGTTGGTATGTGGTAGGGAAGCTAGACTTCCTATTTCATTGAAATTTCATGCTCTTGAGCTGGCTCATTGGTTGGAACTAATTGAAAATGATGCTATATCTATAAGAATGGTAGAACTGACAAAGATAGAAGAGAAAAGAAATCAAGCTATACAAACCCTAGTAGTACATCAACAACAAGTCAAGAAGTCCTTTGATAGGAAGGCTAAGGTCAAAATTTTTAGATAGGGTGATCTTATTTTAAAATGGGATGCAAAAAGGGAAAAACTAAGGAGATGCTCAAAATTTGATACATTATCGAGTGGTCCCTATGTGGTTATTAGTGCAAGCATGCCAATGCTTTCCAGTTAAGCAAGCCTAATAGTGAAATCTTGTCTATTCCAGTCAATGATATATATCTTAATCCTTGTTTCTAATAAAAGTTAGGTCTTTTGTGTATATAGTCAAAGTAGTTGTTTCTATTATTTCCTATTTTTCAAGAAGTGTGTGAGCACATGGTTTGTTGAAGAGAGTTTTGGTTCCTATTTTGTAATTACAGAGGGTAGTTTTGAGGTTTTGTTGGGCATATTGTTCTGTAATTTTAAGGTTTTTTTGGGTATATCTTCATGACTTCTATGACTCTATTCCCCAATGGATGAACAAGCCACTAGTCATATGCATAGCAAGATAGCATCCCCTCTAAGTAATGCAGGAGCATCCAGAGGTATAAGGGCAATCCTATGTCACCCAAAAAAATGTACTGAATTAGTTTCTATTTCATGTTTTTTCATTTTTGGATACCCATTTAGGTCAAATAAAGGTTCCAACTTTAATAGTTCCACTATTAGTGTTCTGGGTTAGAGTTTTTAATCACCTTGGGATACGTGTAAATGCCAAAAAAATAAGAGTATGTAATTGAGCCATCATTTTGGTGAACTATAAGGTGTAAATTGGTTGGATTATTTTTATTGTAATTAGAGAATTCAAGAAAAAGAATCAGGTCAAAAGGCCCCACAGTTTGAAAGTTATCGCAGTTTTTTTGGTTTTTGGAGACATCCTAAGAATGCTTCAAAGTCAGGTTAGGGGCATTAAATGACCTCAAATAAGGCCAAAAAATGGGTGAAAAGTGAATTTGGTCCATAGGGCTATAGAGCACTTTGAGAGCTTTTTAGAAATGTAAACGGTTCGTCAATCAGAGCTATAGTTCAAAAATTATGCCTCCCGAAAGTTTGGTTATCGTTTCTGGGTTCTTCTAGTTTTGCACTAACTTCTAACATGGCTTTTGGAGCCTTCTATTTGGTCAGTGGATGCAAATTAGCACTTTCTAGAATTTATTACTAATTCTTAACCCTTTGGGGTCTATTTAAGAACATTTTTGGTATTGTAAAAGGCAGTTCGGAGTGGAGTTTGAGAGGAGGTACTGAAAGGAGAAATTATCTCCAGATTTATGCTATTGTAAGCCCATAGGGCATGTTTTAGACTCTTTTTATCTAGACTAAGTTTACTAGAATATTTTCACAGTAAATAAAATTTTCCCTTTCCTGTTGTGTCCATTATGTGCTTGGGTTGTATCCCCATCAAGTGGTATCAGAGCGAGTTTTCCTAAGTGTGTAGACAGAGCGCCCACTATGAGGCAGTTTGCACCAGGACTATGTGGTTGTGGGTTTGAATTAAGAAGATGCCTCCATGAAGAGAGCATGGTGGAAGGGCCAGAGCTATTAATCCTGAGGAGATTAGAGCACTCCAAAGATAGGTACAAGCATTGCAGGAGGAGCTCCGTAGAGGAACAAATGTTTATGCAGGTGATGAAAGTGAGGACGATAATGAAGAAGAAGAAATTGGACCAGAAGGGGAAGTTGATGGGGAAGTTCTTAATCAATCAGAGGAGAGGCTTTTTAGGGCCATTACTAAGTTTGGAAAAAGACCTACAATTGATGTGGGTGTATTTTCAAGAAATCTAAAACTAGATGAGTTGATCAACTGGATCAATGAATTGGAAGAGTACTTTGAGTATGAGGATATCAAGGATCCAGATAGGGTTAAGTTTGCAAAGGCCAAACTTGAAGGAAATTCCAAAATCTAGTGGCAAGAGGTTCAATTGGAAAGAAATAGAAGAGGAAAGGAGAAGATCACAAGGTGGGATCGCATGGTGGACAAACTAAAGAAGCAATTCATTCCTATTGACTATGAGCTTGATTTGTTTAAGAAGATCCATGGGTTAAAGTAAGTGGGAAAATTAGTCCAAGAATATACAGAGGAGTTTTATCAACTTCTAATTAGAGTGGGGCATGCTGAAGAAAATAAGGAGAAGGTTGCTTGTTATATAAGTGGGTTGCGACCTAGCATCCAAGAGGAATTAAGTCTGGTAAGAATGACCAGTGTTGAAGAGGCATAGCAATTTTCCCTACAAGTTGAAGAGAAGATAAATAAAAGGTTTGAAGGGAGACAAAGAGGGCACAGTCAAGGAGTAAGGGGTAGTGGTAGGTCATCTGGAGCTCGAAATGAAACCCAAAAGAAAAATAAAGATGTGGGTACTAGCAGGAACTAGAGAAATGAGGGTTTCAATCGCTCCCATGATCAAGACTTTGGAAATCAAAGAGGAAGAGGTAGAGGATGTGAAAAAGGAAGAGGAGGCCTCCGTGGTACCTATTTCCATTACAATGAAGAAGGTCATCATGCATTTGAATGCCCTCAATGACAAGGAAGGACAAATAGGAGAGCTGAGTGTCAAGCTAGGGTTGCTCATGTGGATGAGGATGCACAATCATCACATTCAAAGGATGTAGAAAGAGGAGAGACTTTAGTAAATGAAAGGGTCCTACTAAGTGGTGAGATTGAACTAAGACAAAGGAGGAGTTTATTTTGTACCAGGTTCAAGTGTGAGGATAAATGTTGTGATGTGATCATTGATGGTGGTAGCACTGATAACTTGGTATTAGAGGAGATGGTCTCTAAGATGAAGCTCAAGAGGGAGAAACACCCCCAACCCTATCAGATTGCTTGGGTGAAAGATGATCATAAGGTCCTGGTAAGTGAACAATGTTTAGTGAAGTTCAAAATTGGGACTTACCATGATGAAGTTCTCTATGATGTTATTCCAATGGATGTTTTCCATCTATTATTGGGTAGACCATGGTAGTTTGATAGGCATCCAGTACATGATGGTCATGCATACACATACTCTCTAACAAAGGATGGATTTTTCCACAAACTGAAGCCCATGAAAAAAGAAGGAAAAAAGGTATGTAGCGGTGCTAGGATTTGTCTTGTTGATGGAAGGAAGTTTTTAGATGGCATGAAACATCAGCGTATGTGCTATGCTTTGATTCCTAGGAAAGATAAAGAAGGTATTAGTGAAATACCACTTGAAGTTTTAGATTTACTAGGTGAGTTTGGAGATATCATCTCTAATAATTTTCTAGAAGGATTGCCACTTGTAAGGAAAATCAGTCATCAGATAGATTTAATCCCAGGAGCTAGTTTGCCTAACAAGGTTGCTCACAAGATGACTCCTACTGAAACTGAGGAGCTAAATAGATAGGTTCGGGAACTATTGAGGAAGGGTTTGATGAGAGAGAGCCTAAGTCCATGTGCAATACCTATAGTAATGGCACCAAAGAAGGATGGAGAGTGGAGAATGTGTACAGACTCTTGAGCTATAAACAACATAACCATCAAGTATCGATTTTCTTTGCCAAGAATGGATGATCTTATGGACTGCTTGAGTGGAGCTCAGTACTTCACAAAGATAGATCTCTAGAGTGGCTATCACCAGATATGGATATGAGAAGGAGATGAGTGGAAAACTACCTTCAAGACCAAGGAGGGTCTTTATGAGTGGTTAGTCATGCCCTTTGGATTGATGAATGCACCAAGCACCTTCATGCGGCTTAAGAATGAGGTACTTAAGAAGTTCTTGGGAAAATTTGTTATTGTCTATTTGGATGATATTTTAATTTTCAGAAAAACTTTGGAAAAAAATTTATTGCATATTTTTAGTGCCCTTGAAAGGTTAAGGGAAGAGAAACTGTTAATTAATCTGAAGAAGTGTATCTTTGCAAAAAGGGAGTTAGTCTACTTGGGGTTTTTTATATCACCTAAAGGTCTCAAAATGGATCCAGAGAAGGTAAAAGCCATCTTGGAATGGCCTACTCCAAGGTCTGCTACTAAGGTAAGATCATTTCATTGTCTGGTTAGTTTTTATAGGAAGTTCATTAAGAATTTCAATGGCATATGTGCACCCCTGACTATCACAATAAGAGGGGATAGAAAAGAGCTCAAATGGACTACGAAAGTTGCGAGAAGTTTTGAAATGTTGAAGAAGAAGGTGACAGAACAACCTGTGTTGGCACTTCCAGATTTTAGAAAGGTTTTCCAGGTGGATTGTGATGCTAGTGGTAGTGCTATTGGAGTTGTATTGAGCCAAGAAGGTAAGCCTATTGCATATTTTAGTGAAAAATTGAATGATGCAAAAAAGAAGTATTATGTTTATGATCAAGAGTTCTATGCAATAGTTTAGGCCTTAAAGAAATGGAGGCATTATTTATTGCCAAAGGAATTATTTTGTATACTGATCATTAAGCATTATAGTACCTAAATAGCCAAGGTAAATTGAATCAGAGGCATATGAAGTGGATAGAGTTCTTGCAAAGCTATACATTTTTGTTGAAGCATAGAAGTGGAAAATCTAACAGGGTTGCAGATGCACTAAGTAGGAGAAAGTTGTTTCTTACAACCATGCAGGTTGAAGTAGTTGGGTTTGATGAACTCAAGAATCTATACCCTAAGGATCCTAATTTTGTTAAAGCATGGAAAGCTTGTAAAGAACCTATTGCTGTAGACAGAACCAAGTGGCTAGACTATTTGGTTCAAGATGGTATGTTGTTCAAGGGTAGTCAATTGTGCATTCCAAGGAGTTGCATGAGGGAAAACCGAATTAAGGAGAAACACAGTGGAGGGATGGTAGGACATTTTGGTCGAGATAAGACCATTTCCATTCTCAAAGAACATAATTTTTGGCCTCAAATGTTATAGGATGTGGAGAAGTTTGTACAGAATTGCCAGGTTTGTCAAGTGGCCAAGGGATCTAGTCACAATACTGGACTATATCAGCCATTTCCTGTTCAATCAAAGCCATGGGAGGACATAAGTATGGATTTTGTTCTTGGATTTTCGAGGACACAAAGGGGTAATGACTCAGTATTTGTGGTGGTTGATAGGTTCTCCAAAATGGCACATTTCATTCCATGCCACAAAACTCATGATGTTGTCCATATTACAGACTTGTTTTTCAGAGAGGAGGTAAGGCTACATGGTCTCCCAAGGAGTATAGTTTCTAACAGAGATACTAAATTTGTGGGGTATTTCTAGAGAAAATTATGGAAGAAGTTGAGAATAAACTTGAAATTTAGTTCCACACATCATCCACAGACTGATGGCCAAACAGAAGTCTGGGCAATTCGTTGAGATGTTTAGTTGGGGATAAGCCCAAGGGATGGATTTGATTCTGCCACAAGAAGAGTTTGCTTACAATAACTCTATAAATAGGAGTACGGGTAAATCACCATTCCAAATTGTATATGGAAGTAGCCCAAGGAATGCACCAGAATTGAGGAAGGTAGAGCAAGGGGAGAGGACAAGTGCTGAAGCTGAAGAATTTGCTGAACATATCAAGCATCTACATGAGGAGGTCCAAGCACACATTACGAAGATGAACCAACAATATAAAGCTAGGGCTGATCAAAGGAGAAGACATAAGGAGTTCTAAGTAGGGGATCTAGTCATGGTACACTTAAGAAAAGAAATATTTCCAATCGATACTTACAACAAGCTGAAGATGAAAAAATTTGGCCTTTGCAAAATTTTGAAGAAACATGACTCAAGAAATGCATATGAAGTAGAGTTGCTAGATGGAATTCACATTTCTCCTATTTTGAACATTGCAGACTTAACAGAGTATCATGATGATGGTGCAGATGAGGAGCTAATGTTAGAGCCATGTCCAATTCCTACTTCTAAGAAGGAGGAGATAGAGGAGATTCTGGATAGTTGTGTGGGTAGGAGTACCAGAAATAGGTAGTATGAAGAGTATCTGGTCAAGTGGAAAGGATGACCGATAGAGGACTCAACTTGGATATCAACAGCTGAGGTTTCCCATTTGGGATTTCCTCTACCATTCATAAAGTGATAGGGTCACTTTTCAATCTACCTTGGGTGTCTGATGCAAGAGCATCTAGAGGTATAAGGGTAATCTTGTGTCACCCAAAAAAATGTACTTAGACTTAGTTTCGATTTCATGTGTTTTCATTTCTAGATACCCATTTGGGTCAAATAAAGGTTCCAGCTCTCATAGTTCCACTATTAGTGTTTTGGGTTAGAGTTTTTAATCACCTTGGGATACATGTAAATGCTAGAAAAATAGGAGTATGGAATTGAGCCATCATTTTGGTGAACTAGAAGTTGTAAATTGGTCAGATGATTTTCATTGTAATTTAGAGCATTCCAAAAAAAGAATTAGGTCAAAAGGCCCCATGGTTTGAAAGTTATCACAATTTTTTGGTTTCTAGAGATATCCTAAGAATGCTTCAAATTTAGGTTAGGGGCATTAAATGACCTCTAATAGGGCCAAAAAATGGGGATGAGCAAAGCTGGTCCATAGGGCTATAGAGTGCTTTGAGAGCTTTTCGAAAATGTAAACGGTTTGTCAATCGGAGCTACGGTTCAAAAGTTATGCCTCCCAAAAGTTCAGTTACCATTTTTGGATTCTTCTACTTTTGCACCAACTTCTAACACAACTTCTGGAGCCTTCTATTTGGTCGGTGGATGCCAACTAGCACTTTCTAGAATGTATTCTAATTCTTAACCCTTTGGGGTCTATTTAAGAACATTTCTGGCATTGTAAAAGGCAGTTCGAAGTGGAGTTTGAGAGGAGGTACTAAAAGGAGAAATTAGCTCCAGATTTATGCTATTGTAAGCCCATAGGGCATGTTTTGGACTCTGTTTCTCTGCACTAAGTGTACTAGCATATTTTCACAGTAAATAAAATTTTCCCTTTCCTATTGTGTCCCTTCTATGCTTGGGTTGTGTCCCTATCACTAAGTCACTAGAAATGTTAGCCAATTTCCTCCCCATTATTTGACACCATCATAGAAAACCAATTATAGATACCTTTCATGGTGTCAAAATTTTCAATCCCTATCTTTTCACAACATATTTCAAATTTTCATATCCTTTGTTAATAGCCCCAATCTTATGATTGATGGTTTCATCATTCATTTGAAGACCTTCATTTTGTCTCTCTTGATGTCATGGCAGTCAGCAATTGTAGGATCATAGAAGGGAATGGTCAACTTTGTGATGCCATGGTAGAGGGGAAGTTCTGATGTTATGAGGTTCCAATCTTATGACTAGTAGTCAGTCATAAGATCGCAAGTATAAATTTCCAGATCCCCGATGTGACCATGGAGTGTTTTTCTACATGATCATATGGTCATAAGGGTAAAATGACTAACTACTAATGGAATGACATGGTTAGCCTAACTATTTTCATAAGATCATAGATGCAAGGGTAAAGTGTTGTGATGCCGTGATAAGCCATGTATCATAAGATTAGCAGGCAGGTTTTAAAATGGTAAGATGTTACAATAAGCCATGTATTGTAAGAATAGTGGACAAGTTAAAAAAAGGTAAGATGCTATGATAAGCCATGTATCATAATATTGGCAGGTAGATTTTAAAATGGTAAGATGTTATGATGGGTGTGTGTCATAAGGTTGTGATATCATAACTTCATAAAGGACAGATGATCAAGTGATTGTGGCTCCTATTTTCTTTTGTGGGCCACAGGTGAGGTGGACAAGAGATTGAATGAGCTAGCAAAGAGAAATATTTGCATTGGTTAAGGTACTGATAGGATTAACGTATCTTTGTCACCATCAAATAAAGTAAAATACACAATTTTTGCTTTATCATTGTGTAGAGTTGCTTAACCTTCAATTTATGTGACAAAGAGAGAAGTTGATGTGTGTACATGGCAGGCCTAGTTTGGAAGGTAATAATGTAGTTAGTAGTCATAGAGAGAAAAAAGGCAGTCAGATGAAGTGTTTTGATCTTACATTGAAGAAATTTTGTAAGATTGTAGGTGCAAATGATGAGAAAACTAAAGTCAGAACAAGGGGCAAGGTTAATCGTGATCGTAAGATTGTAAGGGCTAGACTTCAAGATGAAGATGATATGAGGGTTTTGACCTCATCTAATGATTGTAGGATCATAGAACTTTGAGTTGACCATGAGGGCATTTCACTTGTCCAAGTTAGAAAATAAAGGAATCTTCGACCAATGAAATTATAGGAAGGGTACATGATGAAGGTTGAATATGTTTGACTTACTAATATATCTGATTTGGTGAGTGTTGAGAACAAAAATGATGGCACTTAATGATCAAATCAATCTTTTTGATTGTCTGCAACTATTTTTTGTTTTCTCTAAGCCTAGTGAATAAGTTTTCTATCTCCTTATGGTTTTGGGTTATCCATCTATGCAATCTGCACTTATGGTCATCATTTATGTCCCTTCTAGAGTTGAATATGCATATAGAAATCATATTTTTTGCATATAGGCATGCACCTAAGAAAATCTTTTTGTATCAGCATGGATGTCTCTCTGTAACTTGATAATAGTGGTTGATTTCCTAGCTTCCAATAGAAGTTTCTTAGTTATGCTTGAACTATAAAGAAAAGTTTTGTACCCTTCCAAAGGGTTGATCTTTCTTTGATTCTCTAGTATTTCTTCCCATGCATACTATTGTAATTTCTTGTGCCTTTGAACCATTGTAATTCTCTGTTGTATATCTTTCAGCCATTAATACATTGTGGGAGATTTATTTCCCTCTAGTTCATGTTCTTGTCTATATTCTACAATTTGCATGATCGTATGTATTTTTGGCATTTGAATGATATTAAGTGAATTTTCTTCCTATAGCATTTTTTTAGGTTATAATTGATTAACTATGCATTTATGGAAAGAGATAAGATCAAACACTCTATTTTGGTGCATCACCTCCTTAGAATAGATTAGGTAGTTTTCTTCTATACATTACTTCTCCTTTTTCCTCTCCAAGAGTAGCTAGGTGAATTCCTAATAGTAAAGGAAGTCAACCTTCTTTGAAGACTCAATGTCACAATTCAAGTCCCATAGCTTGGAAGTTCTTTCCATGTTTCACAAGGTTTTACTTAGGTAAAAACTTTGGACAAGAGTATAAACTTTTGTGACAACATTAACCAAGTCTAATATTGATAGAGACATATGTAATGTTAACCAAGCATGAAAAGGAAGAAAAATTAGAAGATATTTAATCTAAGGCCTATATTTGATGAAAATAAGTTTTTACTTAGGTAAAAACTTTGGACAAGAGTGTAAACTTTTGTGACAACATTAACCAAGTCTAATATTGATAGAGAAATATGTAATGTTAACCAAGCATGAAAAGGAAGAAAAATTAGAAGATATTTAATCTAAGGCCTATATTTGATGAAAATAAGTATTGTTCAAGAAGTTTTTGAGATAATGATGAAGTTCATTATGAGATCAATGGCTAGAGAAATTCAAAGAAGATCTGATGAAGGAGGTTTAACAATTGGAAATGGAGCAAAAAGTTCAAGGTGGAAGTATATATCCCAAGTTTCTAGCTTCAATGAATATGAACTTGATGAAGATCTAATGATTGCGATTAAGCAAAAAAAATTGGAAGATTGTAGAGGAATGAAAAAAATAATCTATTTAAAGGATGAACACAATGTTTATTATTGTTGGTTGTTTTTTTTAATATTATGTTGATATTATTGATGTTGAAGAAGTTGAAGTGATAAATATAAAGTAAACTAAGTATAACTTCATTGTGAAGATCAAGCAAGTGAAGTGTTAAGTTGATGTGTGGAGTGAGTGAATCAACTAGAAAGGATCATAAATTGAAAAAGGAAAGAGACTGAGCATCATAGAGATCTAAAAAATAAAGGTTTTTCTAAAACCTAATAGATCATTTTATTATTACCCTCTAATTATTTTAGTAGAAAAATATCTTAACCAAGTAGACCTAACAATCTTTGGAAATTGTATATGGTGACATTTTGTTGAATGTTTTGCAAGTCCTTTAGAGCAGGCCATTTTTTAGAAGTTCCAAGGAAAGAAAAAGGTCTAGATTATGTTTAGGGAAAATCCTCTAACAAGGTCACATTAATAATGTGCATGTAACCTTTAATAAGGGGAACTTCTTGTAGATTTCACCTCGAAAGAATGAAAATTGTGGGTTGTCAGTTCCCAGGTGGTTTTTCCCTTTTAAGGGCTTTGCGTCAAATACTTATGTCAAATTTGTGTGGATTCTTATTTATTTTCATTTATTTCATGTTTACTACTAATTGGTGCAAATCAATATAAGTTGGAAGATAACTCTTATACTTAGTATATTAAGGTGACAGTTTAATGCAAAGTTTATATCTATATATATTTTAATGTTAGATTTGGTCACTGAGTTTATGATCTGAAAGATTGAAGTGTTTGAGTTGGTAAAAAGTGTTTTAAGACCTATAGGATAATTGGTTATAATTCATTCACACCCCCCCCCCACTCCCCCCCTCCCTCATTTATATAACATGGAAGCCCCTCTTTCTCTTGTATTTGAATGTTTTGGGAAGTGGAAGTTTCATATTTATATGTCTTATTTTTTCTTCTATTTCACCACTAAATATTTGTGTGAACCCGATGTCCTATGCCTCTTTCTTGTATTTTGGAGTTAGATTTCTATATATTTTCTTTGCGTATCTAGATCTTATTTTCTAACAATGGCATTCCCTAAGGTAGCATGGTAATCACATCTATGGTCATTTTTGCTCATGCACCTCTTTATCATGCTTATGATTTTTATGCTAGTTTCTTTCATTTCATGATGTTCATGTCTATACATGAGTTTCTTGCATATGGTATTATGATGTATACTAATAAAAGGATTCCTGACAAGGTATATTTCAAGACCATTATTAGGCTTTCATGTGGATTCCTTATTTATCTTTTAAATGACATTAGAATTTTTTTTAATAATTCTCCTAATCCTATGCCACCTACTCATGATCAATCCCCCCATACTCCTACAAGCTTCCAACATCTTTAAAATATGTTTTATCATCTTGATATTAGATAATTCCTAGATGAGCCATCTTTTTCACCACCTCCTACAAATACCCCTCATTGTTTGATATATAATACCCCTAATTCCATTCCCCTTTATACTACATATGCCTATACATCTCAAGATCAATCACTTTCTCCATCTACCCTTTGAACTAATTATAATATTGGCTATAATATGATTACAAACAAGGTTATAAGGGTTTAGGACTTGGTGTTAATGAGCATGGTATTAAGGTTACCATTAACCCTCCTAAACAATAACATAAGAAAGATTTTGGTTATGTTCCCTCTTATAATATTCCTCCTACCTTCCCTCCACCATGACCTCCTATTAATCCTCTTCTTTCAACACCATGTTTACCTTCTCATGATACCTGAGAAGCCTTAGCAACAAGAGTCTATCACTACCTTTTAACTACACCTAAACTAAGATATCAGCCTAATGAAAATTATTCTATTAATATATTTTCATTTTTTTTTTCTATCATAATGAGCATTCACTTTGTGATTGTGTTGAGTTTCATTTACATATTCATGATAAAGTTTAAAAGGTAAGATTCCTTATACACAATATATTATATTTCTTCTTCATAAGCTTACTTAGCATTACTAACCCCTATTGAGTTCACTCTCTATTATTCTATATATTATGTTTAAAAGAGAGGTGAAATAAGTCCTTCTCCTTGTTCCTCTTAATTGGGGTCTTATGTTTTATTTTCCTCATTTATTTATTTATTTTCATGCCCTTATACATGGGAATGGAGCTAGGATCCTAGGTTTGGGGGATTATGTCCTTGATCTTGGTAATTTTATATCTCTTTGTGATATGTCTCTTGATCTCTTTTCGTCTTCCTTTACCGAAAGTATGAGACTCTCACTAAAGAGGGGGATAAACACAATGTCTTAAAATGAATGCAATTCATTTTGAGACCTTTTATCAACCCTCCTTAGTGTGGTTTTTTTCCATTTCTCTTCTTCCAGTCTTTCTAAAAAAATTAGGTCATCTCTCATTTCTATGCATGACCCTTTATGTGCTATTTTATTAGCTTTTTGGCCATATCTATCAATATTTTCATTATTTATCAAATATTTTTGCACTTTCCCTAAAACCTTAAGATAAATTTTCCTTGAGATACCCTTAGGTATAGTTCAAACTATTTGACCTACTAAAGATATTTTGGTCTCAAGACATGAGATGTCTAAGGTGTTCAATTTATTTTTCTTTTCTTTTCAGGTTAGCCTTCTTTTTAATCCCAAAAACTAGTATATAAAGAGGCTTTTTCATTTCATTTTCATCCATAATATCGACACAAGCAATCAAGATAATGCATACACTCATGCATAAAGTATCAAGAAAGAAATTTTCAAGGAAATCTTTAAGCTTTCATCTAGATCTAGCACTTCCTTCTTGCATCAAGCTTCTTCCATCATTGTGGTAGTGGAGTTTGGCTTCTAAGGAGGAGATCTTCCACCAACTCATTCTCATTCTTCCATTCTTCATCAAAGCATACTACAAGCATTCGCATTCATGAGGTTTTCACTTGGTTTCCTTTTTGGTCTTGTATTTATTCAAGACTATAATATAAACACACTTGATTACATACTAAATTTAATTTCATCTACAAACATAATAAATTTCTTCTTTAAATTAAGTTTTATTACTTTCTTACATTTTTATATCAATATTATCATATTAATTTAAAGGCTAATTCCTCAATCTAGGGCTTGACCAATGCAAGCCCTTCCACAACAAACAAAATCACTTTTTCTTAAATGCAATAATAGGTTATTGAAATTGTGAATTTGGATTTGGAAATCTACAATCAGGAGCTTCTAGAATATCTAAGTCAAATTTATTTTTGTACTTCAGAAACATGTTTTTCATCCCATAATCCTACTAATATATATAACAGAAGTTGGTCTATACCTAGAGATGTGATAATTTCTAGGATTTATATTATGAGTCTAGATCCACAGTCAGCTTTCTAATAACAAATATAGACCTGCAATTTTCTTAGCAAAAAAATACTTTCCCTTGCATATTTTGAAGTCATATTTCTTTATTCTTTTCATCTCGTGTCATAGATATACTTTCATACATTAATTAGAACTATTACATATATATTAATCCTAGATGTATTTCATCTTTATCATTTAATCAATTGGATCAATTTACTTTCACATTTCATATCTAAGGTTAATGAACATCGCATGAAAGAGGACTCTCTTGTGTACTTCCTTTGTATAATTTAGGTTTATTATTGGCACCCCTTCATCCTATTTTAGTTTTTCTAATATAACTTGATTTATATTAGGGGTTATATTTGGAAACCCCTCTTTCTCTTGTATTTTGATATTTTGGGAAGTAGAAGTTTCATATTTACATGTCTTATTGGTGCTTCCATTTCACCACTAAAAACTTGTTTATATACATTATGATATTTCTAGGTGACACTTAGTGGTACATAGAAATTGCACCTATGATTTAATAAACTCTATTTTTGTATATATTCATATGTACCTCATTTATTTTCTCAAATCTTATTGTACATTCATATCCATTGCTTCTAGAAAATATTGCTTTAGAGTTTTGCCCTCATTTGAAGTGTTCAGCTTGCCTAAAATCCTTTACTTTTTCCTTGCTCAAAGGATTTCCACTCATATCTAATATGCACACTCTAGATCTATAAATTTCTAGCTTGGAAGACCATGTTATGACTTTTTTTTGGTACCTAAAAAATTGCAACATGATGCAACTATACAAGGAAAAGGATGAGAGATGGAATATTGCGGGCATAGAATGCTTTCAAGTCACGGATGAAAATAAACAAATTTAATTTTCAAGAAACCACTATTATGATGTAGAATGACCAAAGGCCTTTTTTTTTTATTCTATTCTGTGATGCTCTCACTAAGATTGAATATTTTAAACATAAATCATCATGTAGTAGCATGAAGATTAAAAAGGATGATGCAAATAGATGTTATGTATCATCAAACACTTTGGCTATTTTCATTACTCATTTCGTAACTTTCTTATTGAAAATTTACATATAACATAAAAATAAAATGTAATTGCATGTGATAATTTCAAATGAAAAATTGGAACATGTAATTAGTTTTCATGTGCATCCATCTCAGTAGTCTTCAGTATGTCAATGATAGTTAAGGTTTTTCCCTTCATTGTTCATATTTTTCTAAACCTCTCATCTATAAATAAATTAGGGTTCTCATTGTATTTTTTCATCTTTTAGCAATGGAAGAAAATCTTGTCAATTCGTTTATTCATTCTAAGACTTTGAGCTTAATTTTGAATTAAAATGTTTTAAATAAAAGAGGCATGTTATTTTGAGAGTTTGTGTTAACTCAAGTTGTTGTGATATTTTCTTGAGTTGATTGTGAGTTTTAGTTATTTTTTCAAGAAGGATTTGAACTCAATTGTCTCAAATTTGAGTTTCCTATTGTATTTAAAGTAAATTTAAACTTTTGAAGACATTGTGTTGCAAGAGGGAAAAAAATTGATAGTGACAATAAAATTAAAAGTTTGATAGCCTTTTGAGGACTTTCTGTTGTAGGAAGATAATTTTTATAATGGAAAGTGACATCAAATTTTAAAGGTTGATAGTCTTTTTGCTTCGATGTTACTTGTAATTTCATATAATTTGGTGAGCATTTGGTAAGATATGTTTTGCCTTATTGTTTGTTCATATGATTGAACCCTTATTTGGGATAATCGTAGGAGAATTTGGATTCCTATAATTATTCCACAAAGTAAAAAGTATTTGTTTTCTCTAGTGTTGTTCTTATGTTAATCCCAAGCTCACCAATATTATCATATTAACAAGTCATTTTTCTTTTTTTATTATTATTTGCGAGTTGTTTATTGAATCATTCTTGAAAGAAGATGAATAGATTGATAGAATTACACTATTTTCTCATTCTTACGTTAGTCTTAGGGTTACTTCTATTATCATAACAAAAAGTCCTTTTTGTTTAATAATTGGTTTTGTTTGTGCTTTTTTTATTGAATTATTCTTGTAAAAAGAGGAATAGATTGATATAACTGCCTTATTTTTTAATTTTTAGTTAAGTGCTTATTGAAGACACCTACAATAAGAAGGGAGCCTCCCCTATTACTTACAAGAGAGAGAAATCTAATGGGATAGTGCCTAATGTTATAATTTTGTAAGTTGTGATATCTCTAACTTAAACAAAAAATAGCCAGAAAAAAATTTGTGACTCCATTGAGGATACAATACGCATTCAAAAGCCTTGCACTATTGTTTGAAGTATATCCATGTCCTATTAATTTTACTTGTTTAGGGGAGAAATGACACCAATAAATTTAACAATATAAACTATATGAGATAAATTCATTAATTGAATCATTTCACCCTATATTATTCCATACAAGAGAAAGATGGGCTTCCAAATATAACTATTGATATGACTCAAGTTAGATTAGAAAAAGATAAAGAAAATGAATGGATCCCAATAATAGAATCAAAGTATATTGTCCATTCATGGGCCTTTGAGAGATAATTCTGTCCTCTCAAAGAAGGATAAATGTGTGGTGCCCTCCTAAAAAGGGATGGATAAAAATTAATTTTGACAGGGCCGTCAAAGGAAACCCTAGTCCCTAGAGTATCGGATTCATGGATAGAAGTGATGATGGAACCATCATCACTTTGTGGGATAGAAGAATCATGGACAACACCAAAAATCAAGTTGAATGTCAAGCAACTATGGGTGCAGTGTAGGTTGAAATCAAACTTGGTGTGCGTAAACTACATATAGAAGGTGACTACCAAATTATGGTTAATGACATCATTAAGGGGAACTTGGATGCATGATATTTGGACAAATATGTAAATAAAATTAATTCTTTATTATAGCTAGTTGATGAATAAAAAATCACCAATGTCCTAAGGGAAGCCAATACCTTGGCAGACAAGTTATTTAACATTGGCATTGAAAGGTCACTTGAACATAATTTTGCACTCTAGGAGGATTACTGGGACATCACATAAAGGTATTTAGATCCCTTGTAACCTTATGATCTGTGGTATTTGAGTTGGAAACATAGATATAATTGTTTGGTGTCCCTTTAACTGGGTGATCAATTAATGATCATCTCACACTCCTCAACACATTGCTATCTGTCAAAAAGGATGGGCTTAATAACGATTTGACACTTTATTTTAAGATGGCATGCTACATTAGTATTGGTGATTCCATCACCTATCATTGGCATCAGTATAATTATGCTTGTGATTAAGGTTTTAAGGAATTGGAGGCTATGTATGAGTCAGCTTCATAGGTTGTATTATCCTCAGTCGAGATTTCTAGAGAAAGCTCATTTTTTAAATACTATCAAATTGGCTTTTTGTAGGCTTGCAATCACTTCCATCTTGATTTTTGTTGATTTTAGCTATGGAAGCTAACTACTCACTAAGTACTAATGGGTAGAAGGCTCCCTTTGATGGTCCAATTTGTAATGCC
The DNA here is from genome assembly GCA_028749045.1 of Cupressus sempervirens. Classification (NCBI taxonomy): domain Eukaryota; kingdom Viridiplantae; phylum Streptophyta; class Pinopsida; order Cupressales; family Cupressaceae; genus Cupressus; species Cupressus sempervirens. The sequence continues at coordinate 1,059,036,791 of CM053785.1, read as the reverse complement.
CCACCTGGAGATCCTTGGAACAAGGATTCAATACAAACCAAGATTTTTTTTAAACTAGTATGGATGAAAATGAAAATCAACATGCAAGAATCAAAAATATTTCAATGAAAGACTTAACAAACATCTAAACACCTATGAATCTCTAAACACCACTACTGACCAAAAATGACAACCCATAGAAGAACGTAAATAATTTCAAATCCAAAACATTTCAAATTCAAAATCCAATACCAAGGGATTCAAGAACATTATATAGGGTAGTCAAAACACCTCCCAAAAACTTTTGGAAAAACTACAAAGTGTCCTTTGTCCACCTGAACAGGTTTTCCCAAAGACCTAGGTGACACTTTCATGTAACACTGTGCAAAAATTTCTAGTATCGTATGACATTTCTTCAATGGAAATATGATACTTTTAGGGTTTGGGTGACACTTCTCCTAAGGCCACATGATACTTTATAAGTATCATATGATGGTTCCTCAAAGGACATGTGATACTTTCTAGTATCACATGATAACTTCCTTTGGTTGTGTAATACTTTCCATTATTGCTTGATACTTCTTTGGGCATGTGATACTTTATAAGTATCACCCAATGCTAGAACATTGTCACCCAGAAAAAGCAAGAAATTCTTCAAGGACAACCAGAGGGATAAAATAGAGAGTTAGGATCTCCACATTGGGGAGTACTAGATCCACTAGTTGAGACTTGGATACTCGAACACAAAACAACAAGAAGGAAGATAAATGACTAACCATCCAATCTAAAATAGTAAGCAAATGAACTAGAAGCAACATCGCAGTGGACAAAATCAACCAAACTATTGTGCAACTCCTCCAAACTATTATCGCATCATGAGACCTCGAAGGTCCTAGTCATCCCTTGCATGTAATATCTAAAACTTCCAACTAGATAGTTGAATTTGTATTATGAGGATGTCACTACTAAATGTAATAACATCATAAGAACAAGAAAATCTAACATGCTAACAAGTAAATCAATAGATATTCCAACTAATCAAATCACATCATCTAATCATATGCTAAACATCATAATATAGAAATGTATCAAATAACTAACATCATCTAAACATGTTATCCAAACATTCCAATGAAATAATAAATCATAAGGAAACATACTCCGGATAACCCAAAATACCAAGTGAACATCAAGCAACAGTTGCACTAGAATAATAGACCATCTTTTTACACTAGTCCCCAATAGTGGTAAGGGTAGCTACACCTCCCAACCATGTGAAACCCATAGGTCAACTCCCACCCTACTAATGGAGATAATGGTCCAACCAAAAACACACATAAAATAGATGTCCATGGCTAACACTCACGCTAGACAGTAAAGATGACTGAAACCAAGATCATGAGACAATGCATGTACAACAAGTCTTGGTTAGACACTAAATGGATAGCTATGTAGAGGTTTAAAACATGGAGAGTCACTTGGCATCAGATAGCCCAAGCTAGTATTGGCAGCTCACACTTCCCAACAAAAGGAGAAAAATCCAAAATCTTTTTAATCTTTTTATTATCTTAGTTTTATTACCACCCAATATTTTATTTAGTTATTATTTATTTAAAAATTCCTCTACCAACCCTCTAGGCACAATGAGCACTAGGCTGTGAGATAGAAGCCTCCTCCATGGTACTACCCTACCCTACCCATGCTCATCCATTGATGAGTATCTATAGACATGCATATTCCCGACCCAATCCCAAATGTTCATAACTCCTAGAAATACCATAGAAGATCAAGCCTTACAAGTCACCCGAAAAATGCACACACATGCTTGTGTGTGGCACATCACCATCACGAATATCATAACATAAGGACTAGATGTGAACACAAGAAAAATATAACACTCAACCAAATAATAGCTCAAGAGGATGGATTCAACATGCAACTCAATGCAACATAAAAGTGCAACAATGGTCTGATTAACATCCTATAGATGATCCAAGTCCACTACCAATATCATGCCGAGAAAAGTTGAGAAAACTAGGTAGCATGCAAATCGAGGTAAAAACCTCAAAACTTTAAAACTTCAAAATTAAAACCCATTTGGTCGTAGGACACAAAAACCAAAAAAATCCAATTAAAAATTTAGGTTTAAACATTGTATGCAAAAATGGCCAATGTAACAACATAAAACCCCAAACCCTCATCCTAAAATCTAGGAAAATGTTCATACCCAATCAACTTGGTAGAACTAGCAAATAGAAATGAAGGGGAGCACTAATTCTCATCCTCCTAACAAATAACTACTAGAAATAAAAGTAGAAATAGAGCTTAAACTTGAACGAGAGAGCCCTACCTAACAGCCAAAAGGGCTAAAATAGAAAATCATCGAATAAAATAAATATCTCATAGAAACTACTAAAAGTTGTGGCAAAGCAAGTTCACCCTGAGATGAATCCAACAAGATTGGTCTTGTAAAGATCTCACACCTGTAGCTATCAAAATGAACAGATTCGTAATCTTCCAGATGAGGATTTTGGAAAAAGCTCTCAAATTCTTAATTTTAAAAAGTGAGAAATGAGGAATTAATTTCCTCTTTGGATACTTATTAAGTTTTTGAGTGCATAATAAATTAGGGTAAATAACTAGGAAACCTAGTTAGATCCCAAATAAATCCAAATAAAAATAGGTTATTCCAAGTAATTGGAATTCGTCTATGGCAAAGCTGCTCAAAAACCCAAAATCACAAAAATTTCCTTAACTACTTTCATGACAATGTGAACCTCTAAATGCAAAAACATGTTCACAAGTCTAATCACATAATGCAATGAATCTAGATTTATCAAATCAACAGAAGGTTCAAATTAAACACTTAAATAAGATACGTCAACCATACAGGGATGACATTAGTAAACATGAACAAATGAATCATTAACTCCATGTACCACAGCTAGGGATATAAATCTTGCACACTAAAACACATGATCAAGTGCAATTGCATATAATAACATAGCCAAAGTAACAAATACATTAAATGCCTAATTTAACCATTTATTCAAATATAATGAAATAATCCATTTACATCACTCATGTTCACATAAATCATCACCAAGCAAGAATGAAGTAAATTACCATAGCATATAATCCAACATAAAACCAAATTAGAGATATGTCCAAACATCAGATAACCAGATATCATCATAAAACCTACTGTCATCTCAAAATGGCATCATGATGCAAATATGATCAACTAAATAGCATAGTAATCTAACATCTATGAAATTGAAATCAAAGTATAGCATCCAACCCTCGGGTCATCTCAAATATGAAACATAACATGAGTACAAGTATCTCTTAGATCAAAATAAATAAGGTATAGACTACAACCATGAGAGGCACTACACAATCACTATGAAAAGGCTTTGGAATATCTTCAAGATGGATAGTGAGTCATTATGGTTTGCAATCATGCTCATCTTTGGGGAAATTTTCATTGAAAATGAAACTTGACCATGCACTAACCTATACATTTTCTTATTATTTCTTGTGCTAGGTCTATGAAAAGGCTTTAGAATATCTTCAATATGGATAGTGAGTCATTATGGTTTGCAATCATGCTCATCTTTGGGGAAAAATTTATTAAAAATGACCTTTGACCATGTACTAACCTTGAAATTTTCTTATTTTTCTTGTGCTAGGTCTCATAGTTGTTCAATCTTAGTTGGAGGTCCATATGGTTGTCAGCGAGTGTGTGGTTGTGATGCAAGGGACTCCCCTTAATACCATAAACTCATAAGAAAAATAAAGAAACAATAGCAAATGCGAGAACAAAATGTGGACTTCTTATTTGCATTGTAAATGTGGAATTACAAAATTCATAACTATAATATGCCGACCCACATGGACACCTTCAGTACAACCATTTGCAAGACAAGTTGCGAACTATCACCCAGAACTATCCTAGACAATGTTTGGGCCTTTCTTGAATAGGCAGTTTTATGTCGCCTAGGAAGGTTCTAGATGCTCAAACTAAATACCTAGGGCCAACAGACCCTAACATATAGAGTCAGACAAATACATCTTTGATAATTACTTTAAAAAATTTAGGTATCCCAACTTCAAAAGGCCATAACTCATGAACTATTGCTTTGATTGGCTATTATAACCACTTTTCAAAAATGCCAGCTTCTGATCTACAGGCTTGGAATTGTGCTAGCATCCTTCTGTCAAGTTTTTGGACCTCATCCATGCACTTTAAGGCCTCCAATGGTGATCCTAAAGATTTTTCTACAAATTTTTCCACCAAAAATCCATAATAACTTCTCCAATACTTAAGTTAGAGCAATGAGATTTTTATGGTCGGCTTATATCTCTAAAATGAACCTTGTTTTAGAAAATGAGAACATTCTGAGATCATATGAAAAACTTACTAGAAATAGAAAGTTCTCCTAAATATTAAGCACCCTATCTACTATTCCTTATTAAAATAGAAAAGACTAAAAATAAAATATTTTTGGGTGATGGAAGATTGCCCTTACACCCAGGATGCTCCTGCATCAAACACTAGGGTAATTTGAGAAGTGACCCTGTCACATCTCAGGTGTTCAGAGGAAAACAAAGATGGTTAACCTCCTTCTTTTCTAGCCATGATGAATCCTTAATTGGCCTCCCTTTCCATTTGACTAGATATTTCTCATAAGTTTTGTTTTTTATACTTTTGCCAACATGATTGTCTAGTATCTCCTCAATTTCCTTTGTAGTTGAGCTAGCTATTGGAGTGCTCCACTGCACTTCTACAACTTCATATCCATCACCTCTTTCATAATACTCTATCAAATCTAAATTATTAAATACTAGTGAAATATTCAATTTAGTAGGCAACTCCACTTCATAAGTATTTCTAGAATCATGCCTACTCACTATCTTGCATGGTTCAAACTTCTTCATCTTCAGCTTATTGTATGTACCCACTGGAAAATGCTCCTTTCTCAAATGAACCATGACTTCATTTCTAATTTTAAATTCCTTATATATCCTTTTCACATCTACCTTAGTCTTATCCTATGTATTCATCTTTATGATGTGCTTCCTCACCTCCTCATGGATATTTTTCAAATGTTCAGCAAAATCTTCTACTTCAGCACTACTTATCTCTCCTTTATCCGACTGCCTCAATTTAGAAGAATTTCTTGGACTACTCCCATATACAATTTGGAATGGTGATTTAATTGACAAAATCATATACCATCCTTTTGGTTTATCTCCAACTAAGCATCTTAGCAAGTTTCCCAAACTGTGATTCACAGCTTTTATCTGTCCATTAGTCTATGGATGATGTGATGAATTGAACTTCAAATCTATCTTCAACTTCTTCCATGATGTATTCTATAAATACCCAAAAAAAATTTTATCTCTATCTAAAAGTATACTCTTTGGCAAACCATGTAATCTCGCCACTTCTCTGACAAAAACTCTACTACATGAACAACATCACTAGTCTTCTTGCAAGAAATAAAATGTGCCATCTTTAAAAACCTATCAACTACCACAAAAATAGAATCATGCATGTACTATGTCCTCAATAATCCAAGAACAAAATCCATGCTAACATCCTCCCATGGCTTCTCTAGTATAGGTAATGGTTGATACAACCCTGTATTCTTTTTCCATCTGACATACTCTACAATTTTGTACAAACTTTGACACATCTTGCTACAATTGTGGCCAGTAATAATTCTCACAAACCAAAGCTATGGTTTTATCTCGACCAAAACATCCTACCAATCCTCCACTATGCTTCTTCTTGATGAGATTCTCTCTCATTGAACTTTTGGGAATGCACAATTGGCTTCCTTTGATGAACATACTATCCTGGATCATAAAATCCAACCACTTTGTCATGTCAAGTGTAATAGGTTCTATACAAGCCTTCCATGCTTCACCAAAATCAAGATCATGTGGATAAAAATTATTGTGTTCCTTGAACCCAACCACCTCTATATATATTTATGTTAACAAAAGTTGTCTTCTACTAAGAGCATCTACAACTTTGTTAGATTTTCCACTACTATGTTTCAAAGAAAATGTATAACTCTACAAAAACTCAACCCACTTTAAATACCTTTGGTTCAATTTTTCTTGACTATTCAAATATTGTAAAGCTTGATGATTAGTATACAAAACAAAATCCTTAGGAAGAAGATAGTGTCTCCACTCCTTTAATGCTTGAACTATAGCATACAATTCTTGATCATAAATAGAATATTTTATTTTTGCATCATTCAATTTTCACTGAAATAAGCAATGGGTCTACCTTCTTGGCCCAAAAAAGTTCCTATTGCAGTACCACTAACATCACAATCTACTTGAAACACCTTGTTAAAATTAGGAAGTGCTAAAATAGGTTGTTCAATAACTTTCTATTTCAACATATTAAAACTCTTATCTACTCCTAAAATCCACTTAAACCCTTTCCTATCTCCTCTCATTGTTTTAGTCAAGGGTCCACAAATACTGCTAAAACCTCTTATGAACTTTCTATAAAAAGTAGTCATTCCATGAAAAGATCTTACCTCTATTGTACTCCTTGTAGTATACCATTTGAGGATAGCCTTCACTTTCTCTAGGTCCATTTTCATACTTTTTACTGAGACTAGAAATCCCAGGTACACCAACTCCTTTACAAAATTGCACTTCTTCAGGTTTATCAATAACTTTTCTTCCCTCAACTTATCAAATACCTTGTGAATATGAATCAAATGCTCCTACAATTTATTACTAAAGATCAATATATCATCTAGATAAACAATGACAAACTTTCCTAGAAACCATTTAGTACCTCATTCATGAGCCTCATGAAAGTGCTTGGTGCATTGGTTAGCCCAAAAGGCATGACTAACCACTCATACAATCATTTCCTTGTCTTGAAAGTAGTCTTCCACTCATTACCCTCTTTGATACAAATCTGATGGTACCCACTCTCCAAATCTATCTTTGTGAAATACTTAGCTCCACTCAAACAATCTATAATATCATCCATCCTTAGCAATGGAAATCTATGCTTTATTGTGATCTTGTTGATACTTGATAATCTATGCACATTCTCCATTCTTCATTCTTGTTTGGTGCTAATACTACTAGTACAACACATGGACTTAGACTCTCTCGAGGCAACCCCTTTTGCAACAACTCATGAACTTGTCTATTCAACTCTTCACTTTCTACTGGTGTCATTCTAGGCACTACCTTGTTTAGAAATTTGGCTTTTGGAACCAAATCCATCTGGTGACTAATCTTCCTCATTGGGGGAAATCCATCAGGTACATTATTTGATACAATATTAGAAAACTCTCCCAACATATTTGTAACTTTTGAAAGTACCTCCTCTACTTCTTCTTTACTATCCTTAAGAATTATAGTAAAACACATCGGCTCATGCTTCATACCTTTAAGAAACTCTTTTCCATCAACAAAACATATTCTAGTAGCACTACATACCTTTTCTTCTTTATCCTTCAATGGATTGAACTTATGTTTCACTCCATCCTTAGTTAGAGCATAGGTATTTTTTCACCCATCATGTACAACATACCTATCAAACTTCCATAGCCTACCCAACAACATATGACATATGTCCATAGGTATGATATCGCATAGTACTCCATCCTGGTAGCTTCCAATCTTGAACTTCACTGAGCACTGCTCATTGACCATGACCTTATGGTCATCTTGCACCCAAGAAATACAATATGGACGTGGGTTTCTTTGCCTCTTTAGCTTCAATTTAATGACCATCATTTTTGACACTATATTATCAGTACTTCCACCATCAATGATCACATCGCAACACGTATCTTCACATCTGCACCTTGTGTGAAACAAGCTTCTTCTTTTCTCAGGTTCATTCACACCACTCAGTAGGACTCTTTGGTTACTAGGACTTCTCCTCTTTCAGCATCTTCATAATATGAGGATCTAGCATCTTCATCAACATATGCAACTCTTTTCAGGCCTTTTTTCCTTTGATCTATCATTCCTTGGTGTTGGGTACATTCAAATATTATATGCCCTTCTTCTCCATAGTGAAAACATTTCCCACAGAAGCCTCCTCTTCCAAATCCTTGTCCTCTGCCTCTTCCTCTCTGGTCTCTATTGTTTTAATCATGAAAATGATTGGAATTTTTTCCTCTCTAATTCTAACTACTACTTCCAACCTCATCCTTGTTCTTTTGATCATCATTATGATCAACATAAGATCATCCACTAGATCTTCCACCATGACCTCTTCCATTATTCTTATTGTCAAACTTCTTGCTTAGTTTCTCCTCAACTCTTAGGGAAAACTAATATGCCTCCTCAATACTACTCATTTGAACCATACTCAACTCATCCTAAATGCTTGGCCTTAACCTATTAAGATAATAGGAAAATTTCTCCTTATCAACTTTTGTATGGCCAGTTTTAATGAGAACTTAGTAGAACTCTTCAATATACTCTCGAATAGATTTTCCCACTTTCTTCAACCCTTGCATTTTCTTCAATATATCAAGCTCATAATCTATAGGAATGAATTTTCACCTTAGTTTAGTTACCATTCATTCCCATTTGGTGACTTTTTCCTTTCCCTTTCTATTTCACTCCAACTGAACCTCCTACCACCAGATCTTTGCATGTCCCTTCAATTTTTCCTTCAAAAACTTGACCCTGTTAGGATATTCAATATCTTCATATTCAAAGTACTCCTCTAGTTCATCAATCCAATTGATCAGCTCCTCTGGATTAAGATTTTCTTTAAATGTGGGAACTTGAAACTTAGGTCTTTTCCCAATCTTGGAGATGGCCCTAAAAAGCATCTCTTCCTCTAGGTTTAGAACTACCTCTACTTCAACATTTTCTTCTACTTTGTCCTCATCCTCATTTTCATCTCTTATAGGAAGATTTATTCCTCTCTACATTTTTTCTTCCAATGCTTGCATCTATCTTTGGAGGGCTCTAAAATCCTCAGGTGTAACACCAACAACTCTTCTGCCACATTCTCTTTATGGAGGCATTTTTTGCACTTTCATTGAAACCCTAGTGCAAACTGCCTCACAATCAATGATCTATCTACATGCTCATCCCAAACCATGATCCTAGTGTGAACTACCTCATAGTTAGTGATCTATACACACACCCAAGAACTCTAGCTCAGATACCACTTAAGGTAGGGTACTCCTCTTAATACCATAAACTCATAACAAAAACAAAGAAATAATAGCAAATATGAGAACAAAATATGGACTTCTTATTTGCACCACAAATGAAAAATTAAAAAATTTATAAGTACAATATGATAACCCACATGGGTGCCTTCAGTACAATAATTTGTAAGACAAGCTGTGAACTATCGTCTAGAGTTGGCTTAGACAATGCTCGGGCCTTTCTTAAATAAGTAGTTTTATGTCGCCTGAGAAGGTTCTAGATGATCAAACATAATACATAGGGCCAACAGACTCTAACATAACATATAGAGTCATCCAAATACATCTTTGACAATTATTTTAGAAATTTTGGGTAGCCCAACTTCAGAAGGCCATAACTCACAAACTGGTTCTCTAATTGGCTATTATAAGCACTTTTCTTTTGATCTATAGGCTTGGAATTGTGCTAGCACCCTTCCGTCAAGTTTTTAGACCTCATCTAGGCACTCTAAGGCCTCTAACGGTGAGCCTAAGTATTTTTCTATAAAAAATTCCACTAAAAATCTACAATAACTTCTCCAATACTTAAGCTAGAGCAATGAGATTTTATGGAAAACTTATATCTCTAAAATGAACCTTCCTGTAGAAAATGAGAACATTTTGAGCTCATATGAAAAACTTACTAAAAATAGAAAGTTCTCATAAATAGTAACCACCCTATCTACTAGTCCTTATTAAAATAAAAAAGAATGAAAATAAAATATTTTTGGGTGATGCAAGATTGCCCTTACACCCAAGATGCTTCTACATTAGGTTGATAAATGGGTAGGTGGCTTCCAAGAGGTTATTATGAGGTCCAAAGTTGAGGTTAGAATTCACATGGGTAATGTACCATGGAGAATGATTGGAGGGGGTGATGGTTAATTGCAACCACTTGTAATCTGGTTTTTCTATTGCTTCTCTCTAGTTCTATCTTCCTCTGGCCCATAAGGGGTGGTGTTTACTCCTAGATTACATCTTCAATTTGAGAAGAATGGGGGGATTGGGTTTCATTCAGGATTCATGCAAGAGGAAGGTTACTCCCATCAAATCAAGCACACCAAGGATAGTTCTGGAAGGCCATTGGTGAGAAGTTAACTCAAATTTGACAAAGGTGTTTGTGATTCCATGTGTGTTGTGGATGATGGGAAGTTGACCATACAACGTAAGGTATTTTTTGTTATTGATGTCTCCTTAGTTTTTATTGGGTGACCAATCTGGAGAATGCCTCATCCTTAAGAAGGGTGAACATGGGCAAAACTGCTCCTTAGGCCATTCCAAACCTTACCTTCACAGATGTTGATACTTGGCTCAAGTAATATAATGATTTTAGTTTTGTACTATATTTTTCTATTACACCTTAGCCTTTTTATCTTTCTCTATTATTCTTAGCTTTAGTCTTGATGCTTCATGGTCACCTCACATTTTTTTTTTTAATGGTGAAGTTTTTTGATGTAAAGTTGGTTGGTGCTAGTATATGTGTGAATCTTAGTTTCTAGTTAGGCAGACCAGTATTTTGTGCCTATGGGCTAAATTAAAATGTAATCTCTTTTTTCAATTAATATAAATTATTATTACCAATTTAAAAACAAAAAACTCAATTATACTAATGAAGTGTGTAAGATATTCCTCTTACATGCAATGTTCATTAACTTTAGTTGTGTAGTGCGAATGTAAATTAAACCAATTGATTAAATGGTAAAGATGAAATTGATCTAGGATCAATATATATGCAATCAGTCCAATTGAAGTTTGAAAATAGAACTATGATATGAGATAAAGAGGAGGAAAAACTAACCTTGATTCAAGGTTAAATGCCTTTATGATCTAAAAACTATGGATCTACAAGTATTACAAGAAATTTGATTGTACCTATAGAATCAGAATAGAAAACCCTAAAAATATTAGATCTCTAAGTACATGTCAATTTAGTTGATGTCTACCAATAGGTTTATAAGATGATGGGCATGTTTTTGGACCACAAAAATAAATAATCCATTTTTTTAAACCCTTGACTAGTTGTTTTCATGTCCAAATTCACAACTCTAATAACCTAACACAAGTAAAATTGGTTTTTTTTGTTGAGGGAGGGTTTTCCTTGGTCAAGAAATAGATTGATGAATTAACCTTTAAATTTAAATGATAACAATGATAAAAGGAATGCTAGAAAGTAGTAGAACATAATCTAACAATGAGAAATATAATTACCTTTGTAGATGCTATTGAATTTAGTATGTGATCAAGTATGATGATCTTATAGCCTTGACTCAACACAAAACCAAGAAGGAACTATGAAAGACAAAACCTCATGAATAATAATTCTTACATCATGAGACTAGAAGAATCATGAATGAGTTGATGGAACATCTCCTTGGAAGCCAGAATCCTCCACCATCTTGAAGGAAGAAGCTTGATGTAAGAAGGAAATGTTAGATATTGATGAATGCTTAAGGAATGATCGATATAGATGTTTGAAATTCTTTCTTGATGTCTCATGAATGTATTTATTTTTGATGTTAAAGTAGATGAATAAGTTGTGGATGAAAATCATATGCCCAACCCTCCTTATTATTGGTTTTTAGAATTAAAAACAAAGAAGGTCGACCAACAGAAAAAAAAAAAAAAAAAAAATTTAAACACCATTCACACTTGGGTCCATGAGACAAAAATCCCTCTAGTTATAGGTTGATATGGTTGAACTACACTATTATAGGTCAAATAGGTTGATCTATACCTAAGGGTGTCCCAATGAAAGGGGACCCCAAGATCTTTGTGAAAATTTAAAAAGATGTATGAATACTGAAAGAATTAGTTTCTATGACCAAAATGGTGAAAAAATAACACCTTAATTATCATGCATAGAAATTAGAGATGACGTAAATATTTGAGCAATATTGGAAGAAGAGAGAGAGAGAGACCAAAACCACACTAAGGAGAGCCAAAAGGTCTCAAATGAAATGCTTCTATTTTAAGATGGCAAAGTAATTATCATTGTAATTTATTTCCTTTATTTTCTAGATTTTACCAAGGACATGTAAATGGCTCAAGGTCTTTGGGGAAATTCTTTTGGTCTACTAAATCTAGGTCTATTTAGCTACATGCTCTTCATGATGGCTTTTAGAATAATTTCCCCAAGTTCTTTGATGATGGACAAAAATATCCTAATGAACATGTTGCTACTTTTTACATTGCATGAGATGTTCATGGTTTTGAACAAGAGGATATGTTTTTGATATTATTTGTGGAAACTCTCCAAGGCATGGTTGTTGACTAGCTTTACCATCTTGCACTATAGTCTATTATAAACTAGGCTACTCTCCTAGCATAGTTTGAAGAAAAGCTCAAGCTTGCTACATTTAGTCATGTAGTGTTATCTCAAATTACTTAGTTGAAGAAGGTATCTCACATGCCTATGCATGAATTTTTTTCTCATTTCAAATTATCTCCTTTGTACCAAGTTATTTCATAATAACCTACATTTTTGGCCTTTATACTTTTATACACTTTCAAAAATACAAAATTAACTCTTTCTGACTTAGGGTTAACATCTAGGATGTCATCCCTAATTAGTCGATTAATTATTTTGATAAAAAATATTCCTTAACTTTAAATATTCATGTCCTTATCTTTACCCTATCCTATCTATTCAATATTGTCACTGTAAAATTGGTATATCTTTATTTGTACTATTTGTACAACCTTGCTCACATGCCCATGGTATCTTGACATACTATACTTTCTATACATGAGAGAACACATGCCAATAATGCCTCTATTAACTATGTTGGTCAAAATAGTGCCTCTACTGACAGATAAACTATGTGATACTTAGACAATTTTCTAATTACTTCTATCAAATTTAATCTACATGCTTTTCTCACTTGAACCTAACTATATATTTCAATAAATGAAAAAATCATCTAGCCCTACCGAATTTCCAACAATCTCCCCCTTTGGCATTAATGGAAACATGTGGAAAAAATGGCTAAGTCCAAAAAAATAAAATTACAAAACTTGTGAATCTTCACATGGGCTTTACAAAATTTACAAGAACTAAGGATCACTATCTAATTTGTACCATCTTTTATAAGGATACTCCCCCTTTGAATATATTCTTACTTATAAATCCCTTATACAATTTTCTTACTATATTCCCTTATACAAATTTTCCTTACTATACTCCCCCTTTGACATCAATGACAAAGGTGGTGTCAAAACTTATATACAAATCAAAATTTTGAACTTCTACCTTTAAGATTTCTAATTAGATATTAGTGCAATGCAATTTGAAAAATTCTTCTTCAAGATAGATAATTTCTTATCAAACCTTTCCTTGATTGCTTCAAATATGATGATTAATTCACATATCCCATATGATGCAATCTCTACTACATTCAAATTTGATTACAGAAACTTGTCGTATGATGCTTTAAACAAAAGGCATTCATCCAATTATTTCTACAAATTATCAATCTATAAGGTAAGGTGCTCTCTAAATATTGAGAATATTTTCAATATCCTTTCTTTTTTCTTCTCTAGTAACCTAATATCATCATGAATTATGCTAACTCTTCTCTCTAAGTCCATGATATGTACATTAGAATTTTTACTTCAATAACAAAGGTCTTCAACTTTGTTTAATTTCATTTTTAGCTCATTTGAGATATCTTTGATAAAAACATATGAAAAAACACATGTTCCATATAATGATTTTGTTTTAGTCAAGAATCACCTTAATTCCTTGATGCATACATCAAGACTTTGATTTATCTCTAATTTTGTCACAAAATTTTCTAAGCATTTAAGCATCATGAAGGGACCTAGCCTTTTTAGATGCAATTTCTTACAATTGTGTGAACTTATTATCAAAAACCTCGATCACTTACTTTTCTCTTGTTTAAGGGTCATATTTAGTAACTCTAACTGATATGATACTCTAAAATTTATCAATGACTTTCATCAATGAACTTTTTAGATTCTTACCTTTTTTATCTTTTCAATTATCTTTCCCAAAGATGATATCAACTCAATTTGATCATCATCCTCTCCAAATATACTTGCCAAAGCTAATTCAAGGGGTGATCATGAAGAACTTAGTTCACTTGCCCTTTGAGAAGTCTATTAAATAGGTGCATTGGCTTATGTTTCTTGGCTTCCTACCTATGTTTTCATGGGTGCTTCCTCTATTTCAACATGCTTTAGCTAAGGTTTGAAGTTGTAATTTTCTTGAACTATGATTTTCCAACCGAATTTCATTTTCTTAGTCACTTTCTTAATCTTTTCTTACTTATCCTTTTATCTCTTATTTTCTTTTTCTTTCTTCTTTCTTTTTTCTTCTTCCTTTCTTCTTCTCTCATCCTCCTTTTTTCTTGTGTCATCTTCCTTTCTTCTTCCCTCTTTTTCATTTCTTCTTCTTCCTTCCCTTAATCTTTGGAGCTTGTGTAATCTACCAAATTATCAACAATAGAGGGGCCAAAATACTTTAAAAGATCTTATGTTGTTTTCGTAGGATTTGATGAGGAACAAATCCATAGACCTTGGATATTATGCATGCAAATAACCTGTTACAAGAAAAAAAGAAAAGTAGAGAGAGAAGGGTTTTCTCAACAAACAATAAAATTATATTTTCTTTTGTGAAACATAATGAAAGAAATTACAACCAATCAATCCTTATGAAGTAGATCAAAATCGTAAAAGGGGAGCCCTAAGAGCTAAATGGAATTTAATAATTACTAATTAATTATTAAATAAAAATGCAAGGTGCGTAAAATAAAACCTAAAGAAGGGAGAAAATGTAATTTAATAAATTAAATTAAATTAACATTTTTTCTCTAACCCCCCGCCTCTTAAGATGAGAAATAATGTAGCTACAAACAGTGCAAGGAACCTACAATGTTAAAAGAAAACTTGGGTCTTGGCAACAAGCCCTAATGAGGTATCCAATCACAATCAAAACTCTATGAAATGGAGAAATAGAGATAACCCAGTGGAAAAAACCCTACTCCAAAAAGAGATATAAAAGGATGCACAAATGAAACATATCAAGAGAATATTTCAAGAACATAAGTACAATGAAAGCCTCCATGATAGAAACTTGATACTCTATAGCCCCTGTAGAAGGTTAGAAATCATGTTCATGAACATACCAATGTGGCTCCAATCTAAAGGAAACAAAGGAAGTGGACAAGGATGATAAAACCCATGTATGTAAGGTGCAACTTGAAGTCCTAGTTGAAGGATGGCATGGTAAATCTATTACCAAAGCATCTTTGGTGGAATAGAAAGTAGAAGCAAAAATCTAAAATTTTCCACGAAGCTTAGAAAGAATAAGATAAATGCACTCAATGTTAGCCTTGGTCTTCCCACAACCCTAAAATAAAGATCTCTATTGATTGAACTTCATAAATAAGTCCTCAATGGAAGGAAAATAATCTAGTATAAGAGAAGTAAGCTTTGTCTCAATTTGAAGTGCCTTGAACTCATTCACTATACCAAACAAACCTTCAAGCTTGGTCCACATAGATAGCGGGGTATTGCACCCATAAAGATGAAACTATAGACTGTCAAATACTTGTAAAGCAATCAATCCTATTTCCTCATCGATCTTGTTCATATGTTGCATGACCTCAAAAGGCCTTTGTAAAACTAGTTGCACTACATCTAAACAAGACTACAACCCTTTTGACCAAAGAAGCCATGTCATCAAGGTCTTTCATGTGTCATATTTATGAGGGGTCATAAGTTCTAGACAAGAAGAGGTCTCAACCTTTTTTTAGAAGGTGTTGATTTTTTTGAAAAACTTTTGGTTTATTGATGTAAATAATAGAAACAATAATGTAAAACACCCCCATGATAAAATTGAACCTTGGTTGCTACGAGGAATGCATAAATAAGAAGAGAGAGAAAGTATTTTAGTTTACAAGAACATGTACCTTTGAGTAATATCAATGAAAATTAGAAAATAATCTAAATAGGAATCAAGAAGAGATTTTCCGCACTTTTTTTAGATCAAAAAATGAAGCTATGACATACAAGTTACACCCCCTAGAAGATGACAAAAATCAATGAAATTCAAGCATAAAACAAGATATCAAATTGCAAAAAAATCCAAATAATACATGTTCCATCATCTTTGTCTCTTCACCAGCTTTCCAACACTTCTTCCAAAATGAAAAAAGACCCTCGTATGCTTAGGATATCATGAAAAAACCAATAGGGCCCCCAGAAGACACAAAAAAGATTTTTTTTTAAATTAAAAAAATCATTGCTTGGGTAGTGGTCGACAGAGTGACGAAGGGGCACTGGTGATGATGGCAGTGGTTGGGTGGAGTGGTGGGTGATATGAGCTCAAGAGGAGCAATAGCTGCAGGAAGGAGCAACGTCGCAAAAAGTTGGACGATGGTTGGCAACTACAAAGCGGTAATCAAAAAATATAAAGCAACGGTCGATGAGGTGAGCACACCATAAAATTAAAAGACCACTAGTTTGATTAAACCATAGTAGTGTATTTGAAAATAGCACATGGTTTTAGTAAAACCTCTTTCACCCTTTTAAAAAATTCTTCAAAAACATGTCTCAATATGCGTGCTAGAGGTCATACGGCCCTAGTAGGCAAACAATTTTGCCTCCCAGGTCAACGTTGTTCAAAATTGACAAACCTTACATAAAAATGGGGGTTTTTCTACCTTCTGAATCCAACTATGAGGTATGTTTGGCCTCAAAGTACTCTAAAAATAAAAGATCCCTTGCTTTCATGAAAAAAGTCCTATCACTAGATTTATTTTGTCAAACCCTCGTTCTTCTTTTTCTCCAAATACCAAACAAGCTATAGCAAATCTAGCTCTAATACCATGTAGGATTTTATGATGAACAAATCCAAAGACCCTAGATATCCTGCATGCAAAAAAATTGTTACAAGGAAGAAATAAAATCAAAGAGAGAGAAAGGTTTTCTTAAAAAACAAGAAAATTATATTTGCTTGTGTAAAAAAAATTCAAAGAAATTATGACCAATCAATCCTTATAAAGGATATGAAAACCCTAAAAAAGAAGCCCTAAGAGGTAAATGGAATTTAATAATTGCTAATTAATTATTAAATGGAAATGCAAGGTGAATAAAGTAAAATCTTAAGAAGGGGGAAAAGGTAATTTAATAAATGAAATTAAATTAGCATTTTTCTCTAATAGTGTCAACTGTAATACTTGCATTGTCCACATCCATTATGTTTGTGCTAATTATTACTTGTGGCATCTTTGATCTCTTTGTTGCATATTTCATTTCTATATCCTTTGTGGTCTCTGTTGCTACTGGTGTATATATTGATATATCTTGTTTCTCTACTTGTACCTCTATGGCGGGGATTTCTCCCATTATCACTTTTCTTTCCTTTCTTGTGCTTGGTTCCATAGAAGTGATAGCTTTCACAATATCCTCTTGTGTTTCTTTTTTAACCTCTTCATAGTTTCCTCTCATTATAAATATGGCTCTTTTCTTATTTATCATTAAAGGTTAAATGCTCTTCATTATTCTTGTATGGTGTTCATCATCCCTTCCCATAATTTCCCCATTAATCTTTCTATTATACTCTTTTCCTCTTCCAAAAATCTCTTCTTTATGTTAACTAACCTCTCATATATATCTTTAGGGATCTATCCTTATATATCTTCAAATTTTCTATTAGGCAATATTATATGTCTAATAATCACATTCTCTAGCTCAAACTTCTCATAATTATTGTATAGGTCATAATATTTGTTCAATTGTACAAAATCTCCATTATCAATTATCATATAATTTAGTCTCTCAACTCTTGGTTTCTATTACTTGCTTTCCCCAATAGTTACCTTTGATTTTCATTTCTCTATTTATCTCTTAGGTTATTCTTCTGCACTGTCAGACTCTAAAACTATTTTATGTATTTCTTGTTTAGTGTTATTCTTTTTATTCCTCATGTATGTACTAATTTCTTTCTATTCTTCCCTGGACCATTAGCAATTTCTTTTACTCCTTTATGCAAAAATGGTTCAACTAGTTCTTTTTTAACTTGTACAAATCTTTCAAATCTTCTAGTGCTAGGTAGAGTAACTAACTAAACTTTGATTATACTGACATATTATTTATCTTTTCACTAAATTGGTGGAACAAATGGTGGTTTCACAAGTGCAACTTCTACATAGGGTGATATAGTTATCTGAATGGGGGTAAGTGCACCAAGTTGTGGTGCCAAAAACATGACACACAAATTATTATTATTTTAAATTCACAAAGCACGTACGCACTTTGTGAAATCATAAATTTTTATATATGGGCTGCAAACCCACAGCCTATTTCACTATTTTTTGGTTTCACATTCTTTCTCCTCAATAGCACACATGTAGGTTGCAAAAGTTGAAGAATTTTGTTACCTACCTCCTCAAAATGCCTCCCCATTTCTGAAGATTAAGATTGGGATCACGTAGTATTTTTTCTACTTTTTTTTTGCATTATTTTATATGTTTTTGCAACGTTTTGTAAGTTTTTACATTATTTTGTAAGTTTTTTCAATTTTTATTTAAAATTGTTTATTTATTTAGATTGTAATTGGTTTCTTATCAAGAAATGTGAATAATGAACTGCCAAATCTCCAACCGGATCAACAAAATCAAAATGAAAACCCTCCACAAGAAGAGCAAGAAATTTTGTAACCTCCACCAATTGGAAGACCTCCTCCTGGCACCCAAGACAACATTTTGAATGAAATATAAAGAAGGAAAAATGAATTAGAAGCACTCATTGGTAGGTTGAAATCTTTTGGACAAACCAATCTAATGAAAGCACAATTAGCATCATCCTTGAGTCCATTATGACCCATGTAGCTTCTGTAGTGGTCAATTGGATATTTGGTATGTTAAGAGGGATGAACAAAGAAGATATTATGCAAAAAAATATCGTATAAAGATGTTAGAAAAAAATAAAATAGCAAAAGGTAGCATTTGTGCATTGTTTAAAAAGCCTAGAGAACAAGACATTGTTAAACATACAACTAAAAGGTTCCCCATCCATTGGTGCATACATGATGATATTAGAAATAACTTTTGGGATAGATGGAAGATGATCTTTGATGCCCCTCCTTGCAATAATCATGAGGTTCCAATGTATTTCTTAAAGAAATTTTATTTTGAATTTGTCCTAGGGGAGATCCCCAATTATTTTGATATATTAGTGTTACAAGCTAGAGTTTTTGTTGCACCAAAAGATTGACCTTTTAATGCTTGATACAACCACTAGACTTATAGAACATAGGAGGTAGTTAAGCCATGTCACAAATCCCAAATGGGAACATTGGTGATTAGTCGAACAATCCCCCTCAGCATTCCTTGAGGAGATTCAAACCTATGACCAAGCTCTAATACCACTTGTTATAAGCTAGAGTTGTCATTGCACCAAAAGATTGACCTTTTAATCCTTGATAAAACCACTAGACTTGTAGAACATGGGAGGTGGTTAAGACATGTCACAAATTCTAAAGGGGAATATTGGCAGTTAGTCCAACAATTAGAATCTTAGGGTAGAAGTGGAGGTCATCATTTGAGAGGCCAAGGGCATGTCATGACCCTAATGTAGTTAGGGCACTTGTTGTCAAGCCACAAGGTGAGCATGTGATTATTCCTTCAGTTGTGAAGGAACATGAAGAGACCAACATTCTAGGGACTATCAATGCTTTGATGTAGACCCTCATTCATTGCACTAGTCCATTAGTTGAGGAGGACCCTTCTATGCATTGTGGTCACATGTGCACATCATGTGAATCCTTATGCACATTTGGCAGTCATGTTGGAGACAATATAGATGATAGGCTAGTTATTGATGAATTCTTGAGTGACACATTTGGCATTGACACATAGGTAAATTAAAATTATAATAAACTAATTTGATCACATTTCGTATGTATAGTAAATGACTAATTAATTAGCATGTATTGACATTGTTCAAAATTCAGGGTAAGAGTGTTGATGGTCCTAGTACAGATTCCCCAACCCTATTTTATGTCTCATCGATGAGTCAAGAAGTATGTATAAACTTAAGTATTTAAAATAATACACATATTTATTAAGTAATCATATGAAGGATTGATAAGAAAAATTATCCATGTGCATCAGTTCTCTACTGGACCATCTTCATTCACAATGGACTTTGAGCCTAGGCATGATATGAGCTTCATAGAGGTACATTTGTTTCATGTTAATTTAATTCATTTGATTATATTTGTTTCATGTTACATGTAAATTTTATTATATGACATGCAGTTGTTGATGTCTGAGACTCTTTCTCATCTTTGCCACTCCATCAATCATGGAGTTGTTGCAGTGATGGCTAGTTCAAAGCCATTGACCGAGGTATGAAAGAATTTTCTTATTTTTAGTTGTTTATAATAGTTAGTATCAAAATTTCAAATTTTATTTATAAGTGATTATATTGATTGAATTTTTGTAGGGCCTTATTACACCTGATCATTGACGACCCTTTAAGGTAGACATCCAAAGTGACTATTTGATGGCAGTAAGAAAATAATTAATTTTGTGTTTACATATATTTTATTTCAATGCATAATAATTATTGATTCATATCTACTTTTTTTGTATCAGCTCGAGTTAGAGAAGAGCCTAAACAAGAGGATGAGTGAGCGTGTGGGGAAGACCCCATCATCCCCATTATCTCCTTCCACACAATGACCGAAGACCTCTAGGGATTTGTTTCCTTCTCCTTGTGAGAAAGAGAAGATATAGTTGATAGACACACATGTACAGGCATTAGTGGACATATATGTTGGATTTTATGTTAGTGGACATATTTGATATACATTTGATGTATCTATGAAATTTTATATTTGATGTATGACATGTATTTGATGCATGAAATTATTAGACTTATGACATTATTGGTTAATATATGATATTTTTATTCATGTATGACATTATTGGTTATCATAATATATTATATGGTTTTTAATGTATGACATTATTGGTTATCATAATATATTATATGTTTTTTCATGTATGACATTATTGGTTATCATAATATATATCTTTTTTTTCTTCTTTGCATTTCATGTATTTCATTTTAATGTAAATTACATCCAAAATGATGCAGAGTGCTCACACCAAAAGCTAGTGGATTCCCAACAATAACACTAAGGAAAACTACCTTTCCCACCTTCCTAAGTGTCTTCAAAGATTCTTTCCAACTTGGTTACAACATTGAAAAAACTTCTACCCAACTTCACAAAACTACTTGATCACTTTCCCTATTCAAGACTTGGGAAGAAATAAGGGAAAAATAAGAAAATTTGAGAAATGGATCATGATCAACTTCTTGCTTTAAACTAACACCTTAGAAACTTAAAGGAACACCTAATTACTATCTCACAAACTTTAGTCTAATATCAATTCCATCCTTCCAAGAGATTCTTCAACATCCTATGATTATATTTTCTTTGCAACAAGATGTAATTTTCTGATTTTTGGACAAGTCTTCACAAAGGGAAGTGATTATGTCTCAAACTCATGAAATGGCTATTAAGACAACCAAGAATATCCTTAACATCTTACACTAACTCCATTTAGTGATAACATGAAGCTAAAGTGGTGTTTCATTCTGACAAAGTACGAGTTTGCTGCTCCAAATAGGAAGTAATGATATTTGACAATAACTCAATGATTCTATATACAAGTTTAACATCAGCAGTGATTCCTTACCATATAAAAAAACTTAATAATCATCAACACCTTATGCATCCTCTAAAATCATAGAGGTTATTTTCATCATTTGACATCCATTCCAACCAATTATCAGTTGGTTTGACTGGTTACAAGGTTAATTTCAAGGTCTTCAAAAAAATTGCTAAAATTGTCAAAATATTGTCAGGAACTTTTATTGCAAAATGAAATTTTTGCACTAACTCTTCCTAGAACTTAACCAAGTGGTTTTTAGTAACACATAGTACCTATATAAGGTGAATTGACTCTCAAAACACTTATTGAGTCAACTTATTAATAAAAACAATAAAAAAAGAAAAATCATAAGGACTAAGGCAATGTGAATTTATAGGTGACCTCAAGTTCCTTGACCTTACAAAAAAGGATTACCTTATTACCTTAAAAAAATAACATGTTCAAAATGAGGTATATTATCACCCCTTTACCTTCTATCATGATTCTCCATCATTGGATGAGATGACATATCTAGTTGCCATTGTCAAAGATTATTGTCCTATGGCATTTAGTGACTCTTAGGGATGATTCAATTTGGCATGCCTAAGAATGTTTGATCACTCAATAGGATAGGAGGAGCTTGGGGCTATGGTTTACCTAGCCATCCAAAGCTAACAAAATAGACTATTTGATCCCATGATGAATGGTGAGAGAGATTCAACAATTGGCAACTTTGTACTCGCCAACACTTCAAGTTTCTGAATCACCCGAGATGGAGTCAAAAAATCAAAATGGAATAAGATCTCCAAAAAGAGAGAGATTTTATTGTAAGTCTCTAAAACACAATCCTATAGCATCCAAAATTTCTCTGAGATATGCATTGCCAAAGATCGTTGCCCTATGGCATTTAGTGACTCTTAGGGATGATTCAGTTCAACATGCCTGAGAATGTTCAAGCACTCAATAGGATAGGAGGAGCTTGGGATAGTGTTTACTTGGACACCCAAAGCTAACATAATAGATAGTTTTATCCCACGATGAAAGGTGAGAGAGATTCAATAGTTGGAAACTTTGTACTAGCCAATACTACAAGTTCCAGCATCACCCGAGATGGGGTCACAAAATCCAAATGGAATAAGATATCTAAAAAGAAAGATAGGTTATTTTAGGTCCTACAACATGGTCTTATATCACCTAAAATCAAATCCATACCTTGCATGAGCTCTAAAATATGTCTCGTCAAAGATCGCTGCCCTAAGACACTTAGTGACTCTTAGGGATGATTCAATTTGACATGTCCAAGAATGTTCTAGTGCTCAACAAGATGGAAGGATCTTGGGGCTAGGGTTTACCCATCCATCCAAAGCTAACAAAATAGACAATTTGATCCCATGACAAATGGTAAGGGAGATTCTATAGTTGGCAACTTTGTACTAGCCAACACTACAAGTTTTAGCATCACCTAAATGGGCTCAAAAAATCAAAATGGAATAAGATCTCCAAAAAAGTGAGAGAGTTTATTCTAGATATCCACAACATGGTCATGTAGCACCTAGAATTGCACCTATACCTAGCACGAGCTCTGAGATATGCCATGTCAAAGATCGCTACCCTATGGCATTTAGTGACTCTTAATGACATTTTGGTTTGGAATTCCCAAGAACATTAGAGCACTCAATGGGATAGGATGAGCTTGGGGCTAGGGTTTATCTAGACACCCAGAGCTAATGAAATAGACTATATGATCCCATGCTGAATGATGAGGGAGATTTGGTAGTTGACAACTTTGTACTGGCCAACACTACAAGTTTCGGTATCACCTAAGATGGGGTAGCAAAATCAAAATAGAATAAGATCTCCAAAAAGAGAGAGAGGTTATTGTAGGTCTCTATAACATGGTCCTATAACACTTAGAATTGCATCCATACCTTGTGTGACCTCCAAGATATGCCCCATCAAATGTTGCTACCCTATGGCACTTAATCACTCTTAGGGATGATTTCATTCAACATGCCTAAGAATGTTTGAGTGCTCAATGGGATAGGATGAGATTGGGGATATGGTTTACGTAGCCACCTAGAGCTAACAAATAGACAGTTTGATCCCCCAACAAGTGGTGAGGGAGATTCAATAGTTGGCAAATTTGTACTAGTCAAAAATACAAGTTTCAGCATCACCTAAGATGGGGTCACAAAATTAAAATGGAATAAGATCTCAAAAAGAGAGAGAGTTTATTGTAGGTCTCCACAACATGGTCCTATAGAACCTAGAATTGCATCCATACCTTGCATGAGCTCTGAGATATGCCCTGTCAAAGATTGCTACCCTATGGTACTTAGTGGCTCTTAGGGATGATTTGGTTTGGCATGCCAAAGAATGTTTGAGTGCTCAATAGGATGGGAGGAGCTTGGGGCTAGGGTTTACCTAGATACTTAGAGCTAATAGAATAGATAGTTCAATCCCATGATGAACAGTGAGGGAAATTCAACAGTTGGCAACTTTACAAGTTTTAGCATCACTCGAGATGGGGTCACAAAATTAAAATAGAATAAGATCTCCAAAAAGAAAGAGAGCTTATTGTAGGTCTCTATAACATGGTCTTGTAGCACTTGGAATCACATCCATACCTTGCATGAGCTCTAAGATATGCCCTGTCAAAGATCACTACCCTATGGCATTTAGTAATTCTTAGGGATGTTTCGATTCAGCATTCCCAAGAATATTTGAGTGCTCAATAGGATAGGATGAGCTTGGGGCTAGGGTTTACCTAACCACCTAGAGCTAATAGAATAGATAGTTTGATCCCACGATGAATGGTGAGAAAGATTTGGTAGTTGGCAAATTTATACTAGCCAACACTACAAATTTCAGCATCACTTGAGATGGAGTCACAAAATCAAAATAGAATAGGATTTCCAAAAAGTGAGAGAGGTTATTGTAGGTCTCTGCAACATGGTACTATAGTACATAGAATCACATCCATACCTTAAATGAGCTCTGAGATATGCCCCATCAAAGATCATTTCCTTGCGGCATTTAGTGACTCTTAGGGACATTTTGGTTCAACATGCCCGAGAATGTTTGAGTGCTCAATGGAATAGGACAAGCTTGGGGCTAGGGTTTACCTAGCCACTTGAAGCTAATGAAATAGATAGTTTGATGCTACGATGAATAGTAAAGGAGATTCAACAGTTGGAAACTTTGTATTGGTCAACACTATAAGTTTCAACATCACCCAAGATGGGGTTGCAAAATCAAAATGAGTTAAGATCTCCAAAAAGTGAGATATTTTATTGTAGGTCTTCAAAACATAGTCCTATAGCACCTAGAATCACATCCATACCTCACACAAGCTCTGAGATATGCCTCGTCAAAGATTGTTGCCCTATGGCACTTAGTGACTCTTAGGGACAATTTAGTTTGGCATGCCTGAGAATGTTCTAGTGCTCAATAGGATGGGAAAACTTGGGGCTAAGGTTTACCCAACCACCCAAGGCTAATGGAACAAATAGGTCAATCCCATGATGAACAATGAAGGAGATTCAGTAGTTGGCAATTTTGTATTGGCCAACACTACAAGTTTTAGCATCACCCAAGATGGGGTCACAAAATAAAAATGAAATAAAATCTCTAAAAAGTGAGAGATTTTATTGTAAGTCTCTATAACATGGTCCTCTAGCACCTAGAATTGCATCCATACCTTGCACGAGCTCTGAGATATGCCCCGTCAAAGATCACTACCCTATGGCATTTAGTGACTCTTAGGGACGATTTGGTTCAGCGTGCTCAAGAATGTGTGAGTGCTCAATGGGATGGGAGGAGCTTGGGTCTAGGGTTTACCCAACCACCTAGAGCTAATGGAATAGATAGTTTGATCCCATGATGAACAGTGAGAGAGATATGGGCAAGATATGTATGCCTAGGCCACTTTGTGCAAGATATGAGCAAAAGTTGCTAATTAGAAAAATTTGGATCTTTTTTATTTTTGGGTCAAGATAGCCTAGGATTAGGTTTTTTTAGTTATTTTTTAATAGTTTGGAATATTTTCCAAGTCCTAGAAGTGAAATCTAGTGAACTTTGCAAAGTTGCACTTCTTGTGCAAAATTGCAAAAGTTGTAAAAGTTGCTTAAAAATGAAAATCTAATTGGAAGCCTTCTAACCTTTGAAAATATGTTTCTTATGCTCATATACCCAAGTATTGATAATTACAACTTCCCAAACTTCCATTTGCAACATTTTTGCAAAAATTGCAAAAGTTACTCAAGCAACTTTTTGAGCAACATTGCAACTTTTGTGCAATTTTCACTCTTTACATATTTAGATCAAATGAGTCCATCTAGGACTATTCTATAACTATAGTTAAGATTCCTATGACCTATTAGATAACCAAATACCTTAGTTTCCCATGAATATTGAAAGGCAATGAATAAGAACTACTAGCTACAGATATTTCAAAGACATTGAAAACTATATATATTATTCTTTCAAGAAAAATGAGGTATCGACTCTAAAAATAAGATTGAAATGGTTCCCATCAGTGGCATGGCCAAGAACTACCTTTTTAATATAGTGACCAATAGTTGGTTTGACTCCCTATGCCTTCTCATTCCTATGGAGGAAAGCTTAATATATAGAGGAATATATACAAAGGAATTGCAGCTACATCTATTAAATATATAAAGGAAGATACAAAAAACCTACTTAATAGAGAGATTAACCTAAGAGAAAAGGACATTTCAAAAGAAAATAGTTATCTTAGTTCCTTCCAGGGTATGCCAATTACTTAAGATGAAGAGACAAAACCTATAGCTAGTACACATGTACACAAACAAAAAAAATTTATACAGAGAAGTAACAAGTGCTATAGAATTATCCATGGAGAAATGTTAAGTAAAGCCTCAAATTGGCTCATTAGTAGGCAAAGAATCTGGTCATGCACTTCATTCCAGCACCATAGATGTTTCAATTAGAAATGTCTATTCATCAATGGCCTTGCATTTATAGGACTTGGGAAGCCGGGATACTCAAGTTGGGCATGATCCCTCAAAGTTCTCATTGAAATATATTAACAATCTTAACAGAACAACAAAAATCTCATTGCCACCTTTAAATGGAGACTTGACTTTAAATGGAGATTGTCAATTCCCAAACATGTCCTAGTCAAGTAGATGACTAGTGTAGGAGCACCCACTCTAGACTCATCAAAGAAGGCACCTAAGGATCCTAGATAGTTCACTTAGGATAGGTTTGCACATTGATCCAATTGTAAGGCCTAGTTCTAGGATCAGGCATAAATATGAGCCCCTGGGTAACTAAGACCAAATATGATCAATACACCTTAAAAAAAATAGGATTCTATGTTTTTAATTATTTTTAATAACTAGATCCATGGTGGATCACCTACTTTAGGTTTGGACCAAGTTAGCAACTTTTGAGTAACTTTGCAAAAAAATGTAAAATACTTTCAAATCCTTTCCTCCAATGGCTAGGTAGTTTAAACTAACCATGTAACCATTAGAAAATTCCTATAAAGCCTTACATGCTGATGATAGGAAGAACAATTATAATTTGGCATTGAAATCAATACAAATCAACATTTTTTCTTGCAAAGCATGTGTTCCAGACCCTTGTACAGAATTGTATAGATGAGAGGGAATGTCCCAATGGATTTAGAACTTGGAGAGTTTTATCTATTACATTTTTCATCAATTCTCATGTTCTAATTCTTCATAGGTTGAAAGTTATCAAATTTTCTTACTTGTTGCCTAGGATTCAGCCTAGAAATCAGCACTTTGATAGGGTTGGGTCATTTTGACATATTCCACCATGGGAAATTGATGCCCTTTGGTGGAATGCAAGGCGTAACAATGTTCTTTAAGATTCTACAAGTTTTTTTCTCGAAAGTGAAAGGAGTTGAGTTTGCCACCATACCCTACGTGTGTATCACCATGAGTACACCATACAACATTTGTAACAGTCCCTTCTAGTTTGATTTGGATTCATCAGAGGCTAAAACCTTGGATTATTGTTTCTTTTACATGCCCCCACATATCCTAATATTTGGATTGATTTTCTCCTTTGTAGAAAACACACTTCTAGTGTAAATGGAGCCCTAATTAGGCATAGGAATCTAGTCTAATGTTGCAACAATAGTAACCTATGTTCCTCTCCATCCTTGGGTGCTTTGGCATGTTTTATAAAACCCAAAAGGGTATCCAAATTCATATTCAAGTCACCATGTTTTTTGGAAGAATTCAAACTTATGCCTCATTCTCATTCTAGGAGGGCTACAAGCCAATGAATTGGTTTTCAAAGCAACTTGATGCTATAAGTTTTCTTTGATGAAATTAATAATTGATTCATGTTTATTAGGACCTAAATAGGTCATATCAGTGATTTTAGGCCACCCCTAGCCTTTTTATGCAGCTTTTGAGGTTTGATCCCTCTTTGGCTAAGTGAATCCATTAGTGCATTTTGAGTTTTTGGTGCTTAGAACTTTGGTAGACCTAGTGATTAGGTTATCTTGTCTCTTGGGGTTGTGATGACCTTCCTATAAACCCATCTCCATACTTGTGATAGGTATTTGGCACTAGGACTCTTCACCTTGGGTGTTGAGGGAATTTGAGAACTTCTACCATTCCTTGTTGCTTGAAGACATTTACTGCTTACTACGGCATCAATGACCAAGATGTTGCTTGAGGAAATAGATACAAGTTTATTAAGGTATCTTTATGATCCCACTTGCATTTAGTTACTATTTTTTGAGCAGCTAGCTAGCTGCTTCAGTGTGGGATTTCTATAATATATAATGTCCTCACACAAGTACATGCCATTTTTTGCAAACATTTTCTATTGTAAAGGATTAGTGAGAAATATCTATAATGTCCATTTTGGTACTAAAGAATATAACTATTAAAATTGAAAAAATTCCATGCTGTTGTAATGGAGATTATGATGTTCCTTTTCTTTATTAGATGCACTTGCCAGACATGTTCTAGCTTGGCTAGTGAAAGAGGTTAAAATTGCTTCCAACTTTTTGAAGGGACCTAATTTTACCACAATATATTACATTGTGTATACTCACTATTCCCAAGAGGTTGTACAAATCAAACAATGGGATAGTGAGTTACACCATTATTAATACAAGCTACTGAAAATGGGACAGCAAACTAGTGAAAAGAGAAATATTTTTAAAACTATGAAAAGAAAGAAAATCAAACCAAAATTCCTTAAAAAAATTGTTATAAACAACCCAATCTACCATGAAAACTAGTCTAGTCTACGAAAACAATGTCAAAAATGTCTTAAAACTCATAAACTTAGTAATTTTGCCTTTAAATATCATGCTATATTGCATCCTGACTGTACATGATGATATTAACTTCTCTAATTTTAGGGTTTGGAAAGTCTTTATATCTCCTCCTAGGTATTTCCCCTTCATCCTTATGGTTTTCATCAGCCTCTTTCAATTTTTAAAAGGAAAATCCACAATTTTTTTCAAAATCAGCATTTTGCAAAAATTGAAATATAGAAACTTTTGCAATTTTTTTTGCTTGATCTTCTTAACACTTCTAACTTATTATTTGGACTATCCCTTAGCAATTCCAAGCTAGGAACCCTTCCCTAAGCTAATGACTCATCCCTTAGGTTACTCATTTCCCTATGGTAAGGTATGCCTTGATTTTTATGCCAAAATCGTGACTCTTCTATAGACATTAAATGACATCCAATACCCTAACTACCACACCTAGGTCCAATGACCCTTATTCTACTTACAAGGCTCACTTGGAGCATAACACAACAAAAATGAAAATTTGAGAGCCCTATGATTCAAGGTGCCCCCGCACCACACTCTTTATCTCCCCCTCTCTCTCCCTATTCAATCTAATGAACCAACTAGATCTACTCTATATTTTAATGTCTCAGGTATTGCCTCATGGTCTGACTCACGAACTTTCTAAAAAGACATATTATGTGGTTTTCCACCATATTTTATCAAGTGGACATTTTATGAAACAACAAGGTTTGAATAATAAATAATCTTCTTCTCTATTTGCCAATCCTCGAATAACCACAACTAAGGGTTCTTCATAGAGTATCATCTAAGCCATGTGTCAATTACAACCACTATACAGATATGGTACTCTAAACCTTCACAATCTATAATTGAGTGATCCAATTTTTTTTTGGCTTGGAGACAATGACACAAATAATAACGTGTCCCTTCTTCATTGTCTTCAGGTGCAATAATAGCAAAAACATGGTCTACAGTGATAAATCTACAAAATGTAATTATTAATTTAGTAAATACTTAGGTAAAAGTTATAAAGTTACATACTGAAACTACAAAGATATATTATTTACTAGGTTGCACTAAATCAGACAAGTGGTCAAAGTAAATGGACAAATCCATCTCTACTATTTCCAGTTCTTGTGGGGGACGATATGTGTCAATTGGGTCCAAAACTTGTATATCCTATTTGCACACCCATTCAGTCGACTCACACTCATCCCAATTTTTCTTTACACATGATGGACAATAGCATGCCATTTTGCATGTGTAGATAATCCATGAACCTACATCAAAGCTTCTAAAAGAGTGCAACTCACTTGATCCTATTAGTGTGCAACAATCCTCATATGGTACAATGCTAGTATTATCTGTCAACCAAAAAAATCTATGAACTATAGACTCATCTTCCTTACTTGGACCCATTGTAGCATTACACAATTGGATGATGGATTTTGCATTTTTCACTATTGCTCCATATTTGTACTTTAGTTCTTCATGAGCTAAGGCTCTTTTGATGCATACACCTACACCATCGTGCTCTCCCTTTCCATGACTAGCCTCTATGAAACTCTACATATATTGGATTCTAGACAACCTGTGCATCTTGCTCAACCAATAGAACATTCGTGCATTCTTGAATTGAAATGTGCAATTGTCTGAGAAAATAATGTGTTGATGATATGATATGCCCCTATTATCCAAATCTCCATAAAATAGTTGAAAACAACTGTGTACAAACTCTGTCGGATGTGATCGATCATTAATGATGTAAAAATAGTACTCCCTCAAAATCTTCCTATCATCCTCTGTACTTGTAGGTGAATGCATGAATTTTATGTGAACAAATCTGGAAACCTATTGAGAATTATAATACTTTGTTTACACCTTATTTTGTGATTTTAGTGTGTAGTTCTCTATGAATTCTACAACTAAAACAATGGTATCCAGTGGAAACCTATCCTTGCACAACTTGAATTGAAAATCCAGCCATCGAGCTCTATGTGTATGCCTTGCATACTCATAAATAATCTTTTCATGTAAAATCATCATGAGCTCATATACTGGAATCTTTTTAATGACTAAATCACATCTTTATCTTATTTTCCATCTTTTAGAGCATATGTCATTGTCTTATATTTTCCATAATCTACTATTTCATTTCCAATTGCATGTGTACTATCCATATGTGCACAAGTTGATAAAAGTTGCAAAGAACCACAAATTAAGCATGTACCATCCAAGCATGATATCAATCTTGTAAAATTGTTGATCATCCCCTATTTCACATAAAATGTTGGATATGAATTCCCTTGAAGATCTAGATGGTTCATTCATGTCACAATCCTACAAAACAAACTTAGAATACAAAAATACACGTATATGCCTAAAAACATCAAAATAGTTAGAAAATTCAATATGTATCCTACAACAAAATATTGTGCGTGTGTGATTTGTCTTCACATAAAAAGGTTTACCATCTCAAAAAATATTTGACTTATTCAAATTCGAGGATACATGCAAATATATTTTGCAAAAAATTGTATTTATGCTGAGTCCAAGAAATGTTTTGCATGTGTGTTGCAATTTTGGCTACCAATCCTCCTTCTTACAACATCTCTTTGATTAGGGGAAACACGTGTGTTATTCGTCCAAAAATCTTCAATCAATAATTTCAAAACTTCACTAATTTCTTTATCCTTTTGCGGATTCTACCACTAAATGTCCATAACTCATTTTTTGTTGGATCTTCTAATTTCTCATCCCTTAGCATGGCTCTCCTTAGAGTACCTCTATCAATTTTTAATGTTTTTCTTGTCTTTCTCATGAGTCAAGATTTCTTCATTTGGGTACTTACTATTATTGATGCAAGTACTTGTCTTGTGATATTACTATCTTTGGTGCATGATTTAGAACCCACTTTTTCATAAGCACTCATTAGATTCTTTACAATGATTTTTTCATTTGAATCATCCATCATTCTTAGCCCAAAAATTTTCATGATAGGCCTGAATTTCAAATTCCTCATCATTTCAACAAATAAGTGGCACTGACCTATAATATTTAATTCTTCAAAGAATAATCTCCACATACAATTAACTTTTCTTTGACAAGTGCACTTCCTAATCTTGTTAGGCATTGATTTCAAAATGTTAGTATCAATATCAATCAAATATTTTGGTCTTCTAAAATTAATTCTAGAAGGTGTTATAATCTCTTCCATTCCCTCAATATTTTGAACATCAACATAAGGTTTAGTGTTTTGTATAGCTTGAACCGAAGATGATGTTCCTTGGAAATAAGATGCAAAATATGGAATATCACCTACTTGATATGTTGAGGTTGTGCCTTCAACATGACATGATGGAGTGTGTGCATTTTTAGATGTACAAATTAGCCTCTCTTCAACATGAGATGATGATATGACTCCAACATTAGAAGATGGTGCAGCTTCACAATTCAATTGTCTTCTTGAGCGTAATAGTCTCATTCGTTCTCTTTTTCTTTTCAATTCGTCCTCTTTGTTTCTTTGTATCGGTGGTTCTTGTTCCTCTTCGAAAGACAATTCTTCATTATTGCTTTGCAATTTTCTTTGTTCACATAGTAGTTTCATTTTCTCTTTTAATTGCCAAATCTCTCTCCCTCTCTTCCATTGTTTGAGTTTTTGGTTTCTTCCTTGGCATGATGATGATTTTTATATGTCAAATTATTAAAACATCTGAATTACTTATAATTTGTAAATTACAAATCATTCAAATACACATACAAATTAAAATTATTTCAATGAATGCACAATATATATTAAAAAACTTGTCAAATTTCTAACCATTTCCAAATAAAAATTCATTCAAACATACAAATTTCAATAGATTCACTATATATTAAACAACTTGTTAAATTATAATCAAATTTGTCTCTAAATAATAACAAAGAATATTTAAAAAAGAAATTCACTAACCTTTTATATAGAATGAATATTCAAAAAGCCTTCAAATAGTGTATCCAATGATTGAATTTGGTGTTTGCTAGCTTCAAATAGAATGAAAGAATGTTCAAAAAGCCTTCAAATAGTGTATCCAATGATTGAATATAGTGTTTGTTAACTTCCAACAGCATGAAACACATGTTTTTTGTTAGAACAACAAAATACACAATAGAAAAAAAAACAAAATATGGATCAGTAGGGGCCCAAACTTTCATTATGGCCATTTTTTGGTGTTTTCATATAGTGCATATGCACTATAGCGTGTATGCACTATAAAGTGTGTGTGCACTATAGTGTGTATGCACTATGTGAAAAATATTATTTCCCTATCCCACCATCCCCCATCCCCTACTCTCACTCTCTCTCTCCCATCCCCTACTCTCTCTCTGCCACCCCCTACTCTCTCTCTCACTCTCTCTCTCATCCCCTACTCTCTCTCTTACACACACTCCTATCCCCCCTCTCTCTCCCTCTCTCTCTCTCCCTCTCCATCTCCCACCACCTACTCTCTCTCACACTCTCTCTCTCTCCCATCTCCTACTTTCTCTCTCTCCCTCTCAAGATACTCTCTCTCCCCTCTCCCATCTCCTACTCTCTATTTTACACACACACTCCCACCCCCTCTCTCTCTCTCTCTTTTTCTCCCTCTCCCACTCCCTCTCCCACCACCTACTCTCTTTCTCACTCTCTCCCATCCCCTACTCTCTCTCACTCTCTCTCTCCTCTCTCATCCCCTACTCTCTCATTCTCTACTCTCCCATCCCTTACTCTTTGTCTCTCCTCTCCTATCCCCTACTCTCTCACTCTCAGGCTGCTCTTTATCAATCTCCCTCTCCCACTACCTACTCTCTCTCACTCTTTCTCCTATCCCCTACTCTCTCTAGATCTCCCTCTCTCACTCCCTCTCCCACTGCCTACTCTCTCTCTCTCACACTCTCTCTCCCATCTCCTACTCTCTCTCACTCTCCCTCTCTCTCTCCCACCACCTACTCTCTCTCTCACACACACTCCCATCCCCCTACTCTCTCTTCCCCTCTCTACTTCACTCTCCCTTTCCCACCACCTACTCTCTCTCACTCACACACTCTCTCTCTCATCCCCTACTCTCTCTCCCTACTTCCTACTCTCTCTCTCTCACTCTCTCTCACTCTCCCATCCCTTACTCTCTCTCACTCTTGCTCTCGCTCACTCTCCCCTCTCCCATCCATTTCTCTCTCACACACACTCCCATCCCCCCTCTCCTTCTCTCTCTCACTCTTGCTCTCCCACCCCCTACTCTCTCTCTCTCCCTCTCTACTCTCTCTCACACTCTCTCTATCTCCCATACCCTACTCTCTCTCTCTTATTCTCCCACCCCCTACTCTCTCTCTCACTCTCTCATCCCCCCACTCTCTCTCCCTCTCTCTATCTCACTCTCCCTCTCCCACTGCCTACTCTCTCTCACTCATGCACTCTCTCTCTCCCATCCCCTACTCTCTCTCCCATTGCCTACTCTCTCTTTCATTCTCTCTCCCCCATCCCCTACTCTCTCTCGCTCTCTCTCTCTCCCCTCTCCCATCCCCTACTCTCTCTTACACACACTCCCATTCCCCTCTCTACCTCTCCCTCTCCCACTACCTACTCTCTCTTTCTCACTCTCTCTCCCATCCCCTCCACTCTCTCTCTCCCCTCTCCCATCCCTTTCTCTCTCACACACTCCCATACCCCCTCTCTCTCCATCTCCCTCTCCCACTCCCTCTCCCACCACCTACTCTCTCTCCCTCTCTACTCTCTCTCTCACTCTCTCTCCCATCTCCTACTCTCTCTCTCTCCCACCCCTTGCTCTCTCTCCCACACACACTCCCATCCCCTTGCTCTCTCTATCTTGCTCTCCCTCTCCCACTACCTACTCTCTCTCTCACTCACACACACTCTCTCTCCCACTACCTATTCTCTCTCTCACTCTCTCTCCCATCCCCTACTCTCTCTCACTCTCTCTCCCCTCTCCCGTCGCCTATTCTCACACACACACACACACTCCCATTCCCCCTCTCTTCTCTCTCTCTCACTCTCACTCTCCCACTCCCTCTCCCACCACCTAATCTCTCTCTCACTCTCTCTCCCCCATCTCCTACTCTCTCCCTCTCTACTCTCTCTCCCACCCCCTACTCTCTCACATCCCCTACTCTCTCTCTCCCACCCCCTACTCTCTCTATCACTCTCTCCCATCCTCTCTCTCTCACTCTCCCTCTCCCACTCTCCCACTACCTACTCTCTCCCATACCCTACTCTATCTCTCTATCTCTCTCCCACCCCCTACTCTCTCTCACACTCTCTCTCCCTCTCTACTCTCTCTCTCCCATCCCCTACTATCTCTCTTACACACTCTCATCCCCCCTCTCTTTGTTAGATTATGGTGACTGATCAGGAAAGTACTGTACATACTTCATAAATAGTGGGGTTCGGGGCATCGCCCCGAAAAAAAAAAAAAATTTGGAAGTAGCCGACATCGACATGGTAGCCGACATATTATGGCCGACATGTTATAACCCTAAAGCAATTTAATACTTGTATAAAAAGGGCTTAGGGTTGGGTATTTTTGATATGTGGTGATACGAAATTGGTTCTTGCGGCGGTATTGAGCTGTAAGGGATTACGGATTGTAATCAGGTTGTAATCACTGGATTGTAATAAGATCGGACTTGCTGTTTGGTGGACGTAGCCCAGGGATTGGGTGAACCAGGTTAAATCTTGGTGCCTTGTGTTCATTTCTGTGTGTTCTATTATTTTTATTATTGGTTATATTTGCATGTAGTTTTTATTTCTGTCTGTGGTTTATCCTAACAAGTGGTATCAGAGCCTAGTTGTTTCTCAGTTATCCTCTGCAGGAAAGTCTCATGGTTAAGTGGGAGTCTCACGGTTGAGTGGGAGCAATGGCAGATGATGGTAAGCTGAGGGTTGATAGGTTTAATGGGCAGAACTTCCAGTTATGGAAGATGCAAATGGAAGACTATTTATATCAGAAGGATTTGTGGAAGCCGTTGGAAGGAAAAGCCAAGAATCAGGGAACTATGTCAGAGGCTGAATGGGATCTTTTGGACAGAAAGGCACTTGGAAGCATTCGGTTATGCTTGGCACCATCGGTGGCATTTAATATTACAAAAGCAAAGACGACAGAAGATTTGATGAAAACCCTAGCGACACTGTATGAAAAGCCCTCCGCTTCAAATAAGGTATTTCTCATGAAGCGTTTATTTAATATAAAAATGGTAGAAGGTGGATCTGTTGCAGATCATTTAAATGACTTTAATACTATTACTAGTCAATTATCTTCTGTGGGTATCAATTTTGATGAAGAAATTAGGGCTCTCTTGATTTTGTGTTCTTTGCCTGAAAGCTGGAATGGCTTGGTAATGGCGGTGAGTAATTCTGTTCCTGGATCTAGTACCCTAAAATATGATGATGTGATCGGTGTTATTTTAAGTGAGGAAACTCGTAGAAAATCCTCAGGTGGATCTACATCAGGAAGTGCTTTAAATGCACAAAGCAGGGGCAGAACGACTGAAAGAGGAAGTAACTCTGGAAATCGTGGGAAATCAAGAGGAAAGTCAAAGGGGAGGAGGTCTCAATCGAGAGGACCAAATGATTGCTGGTACTGTGGGAAACCAGGGCACAAAAAGAAAGATTGCTGGACTCGAAAGAAAAATGAAGGAGATAAATCAGATGGAGACAAAGAGGCAAATGTGGTAAGTAACAAATCCGAAGAGGATGCTTTGCTTCTGTCTTTAGAGAGTGTTGATGATTCATGGGTTTTAGATTCTGGTGCTTCTTTTCATGCTACACCTCATAGAGGTTATTTCATTGATTATGTCCAAGGGGATTTTGGGCTTGTTTATTTGGGGGATAATGAACCCTGTCAGATTGTTGGAAAGGGAAAAATTAAGATTAAGTTGCAGAATGGGAATCATTGGCTACTACATGAGGTAAGACATGTTCCAAAACTAAGTAGAAATTTAATTTCAGTAGGGCAACTCGGTGATGAGGGTTGTGTAGTTACTTTTAATGATAAAAATTGGAAGGTTTCAAAAGGTTCCCTTGTAGTAGCAAAAGGTGTGAAAGTAGGCACCTTATATCTTTGTACAGGTCATATTGTTCCTTCTACTTTGATTGTTTCAGAGAAAAATGAATATTCAGGAACAATTACTGCAGATGAGCAGGGAGAACAAATAGCTGCTGTGGATTCTGATACAGCGCTGTGGCACAATAGACTTGGGCACATGAGTGAGAAAGGTATGAAAGTACTTCATTCAAGGAAAGTTTTACCAGGTCTAAAATGTGTGAATATGGATTTCTGTGAAAGTTGTGTGTATGGAAAACAAAAGAGAGTGAGTTTTGTAAAGACAGGGAAGGAAAACAAAAAGGAGAAATTAGAACTTGTGCATACAGATGTATGGGGACCGACTCAGGTATCTTCCCTTGGTGGCTCTCATTATTATGTTACATTTATTGATGACGCAACTAGAAAAGTATGGGTTTATTTCCTTAAACAGAAATCTGATGTATTTCAAACTTTTAAGAAATGGAAATGCTTGGTTGAAAATGAGACTGGTAAGAAATTAAAATGTCTCAGATCTGATAATGGTGGTGAGTATTGCAGTCATGAATTTGAAGATTATTGCTCCACTAATGGTATTCGTAGACAAAAAACTGTTCCAAGGACTCCACAGGAAAATGGAGTGGCTGAACGCATGAACAGAACTATAATGGAGCGCGCAAGGAGCATGAGGTTGCATGCTGGGTTGCCCTTACACATGTGGGCGGAGGCTATCAATACTACAGTATATTTGATTAATAGAGGTCCCTCTACTCCTTTGGGCTGTGGTATTCCAGAGGAAGCATGGACTGGTAAGAAGGTGAGTTATTCTTTTCTCAAGACCTTCGGTTGTGAAGCTTTTGCTCATATAGACTTTGAAAATAGAACCAAGCTAGAAGCTAAATCAAAGAAATGTGTCTTTGTTGGATATGGCATTAATGAATTTGGTTATAGGCTTTGGGATTTTCAAAATCATAAAATTATAAGAAGCCAGGATGTCATATTCAATGAAAAAGTGTTGTACAAAGATCTGTTGCAGCAACATGAGAAGAAAGAAGATGATTATGTAGTGCTGGATGATACTCCAAAAGCTGATGTTCCAGCCATTCCTCATGATGTGCAACAACCGCAACAACAAATACCACATACACCAGTGAATGTTAGACGGTCAACAAGGCCAATTAGACCTCCACAAAGGTTTTCTCCCTCTTTGTATTCTATTTTACTTACTGATGCTGGTGAACCTGAAAGTTATGATGAAGCTGTGCAGGTGGATGCTAAGATTCAGTGGGAGTCTGCAATGAAAGATGAAATGGACTCTTTGCTGAAAAATAAGACATGGGATTTGTGCAAGTTGCCTGCAGGTAAAAAGGTTTTATAGAATAAATGGGTTTACAGGTTGAAAGAAGAGGAAGGAGGTAAGAAAATATTTAAGGCCAGGTTAGTTGTAAAAGGATTTGCACAGAAAAAAGGAATTGATTTTGATGAAATATTTTCTCCTGTTGTTAAAATGACTTCTATTCGTACTGTTTTAAGTCTTGTGGCTACTGAAGATTTGCATTTAGAGCAGATAGATGTTAAAATAGCCTTTCTTCATGGTGATTTGGATGAAGAAATATATATGGCTCAGCCACAGGGTTTTGAGGTCAAAGGTAAGGAGAACTTAGTGTGCAAATTGAAGAAAAGTTTATATGGCCTGAAGCAAGCACCTCGGCAATGGTATCTGAAATTTGACAGTTTTATGCATGAGCATGGATATAATAGGTGTCATTCAGATTACTGTGTTTATTTTAAGAGGTTGGATGATGATAGTTACATTATTTTATGTTTATATGTTGATGATATGCTTATAGCTGGGTCTAACATGGATCATATTAAGGGGCTGAAATGCCAATTAGCACATGCATTTGCTATGAAGGATTTGGGGGCAGCAAAACAAATCCTTGGTATGAAGATTTGCAGAGATAGGAAGAATAGAACATTGATGCTATCTCAAGCTGATTATGTTGAGAAGGTGTTGCAACGTTTCTCTATGGAGAATGCTAAAGCTGTCAGCACACCTTTACCTGGTCATTTGAAATTGACTAAGGAGATGTGTCCCAAGACACAGGAAGAGGAGGATAAGATGTCCAAGGTACCCTATGCTTCAGCTGTAGGAAGTTTGATGTATGCTATGGTATGCACTAGGCCAGATATTGCACATGCAGTGGGAGTCGTTAGCAGGTATATGAGTCATCCAGGTTTTGAGCATTGGAATGTTGTCAAGTGGATTCTCAGATATTTGAGAGGAACATCCAATAAGTGTTTACACTTTGGGGGCTCTACTACTGATTTACAGGGCTATGTTGACTCAGATTTGGCTAGGGATATTGATACCAAGCGGAGTACTACAGGTTATGTCTTTACTGTTGGTGGGGCAGCCGTGAGCTGGGTTTCTAGGCTACAGAAGATTAATGCTCTCTCCACTACAGAGGCAGAGTATGTTGCTGCTACAGAGGCCGCCAAAGAGATGATATGGCTTCAGTTCTTCTTGGAAGAATTGGGACATCCTCAGAAGGATAATTTTTTGTTCACAGATAGTCAGAGTGCCATTCATCTTGCTAAGAATTCAGCTCTGCATTCTAAGACCAAACACATACAGTTGCGGTACCATTTCATTCGGTCAGTTTTGGAGGATGGACAGTTAAAGCTGGAGAAGATACATACCAATGAAAATCCAGTAGATATGTTGACAAAGGTTGTCACAAGGGAGAAGCTGAACTCCTCTTCAGCTTCAGTTGGTCTTTTAGACTAAATATGAATAAAAGAACAACAGAGTCCAGGGTGGTTTGATCCAGTGGGAGCCCCATGCGGTAGTTGTATTGCTACAGGATCAGTCTCCAAGTGGGAGATTGTTGTTTAGTGTGGAGCCTGATCAGTCCCCAAGTGGGAGATTGTTAGATTGTGGTGACTGATCAGGAAAGTACTGTACATACTTCATAAATAGTGGGGTTCGGGGCATTGCCCCGAAAAAAAAAAATTTTGGAAGTAGCCGACATCGACATGGTAGCCGACATATTATGGCCGACATGTTATAACCCTAAAGCAGTTTAATACTTGTATAAAAAGGGCTTAGGGTTGGGTATTTTTGATATGTGGTGATACGAAATTGGTTCTTGCGGCGGTATTGAGCTGTAAGGGATTACAGATTGTAATCAAGTTGTAATCACTGGATTGTAATAAGATCGGACTTGCTGTTTGGTGGACGTAGCCCAGGGATTGGGTGAACCACGTTAAATCTTGGTGCCTTGTGTTCATTTCTGTGTGTTCTATTATTTTTATTATTGGTTATATTTGCATGTAGTTTTTATTTCTGTCCGTGGTTTATCCTAACACTCTCTCCCTTTCTCCCTCTTCCACTCCCTCTCCCACCACCTACTCTCTCTCACACTCTCTCTCCCATCCCCTACTCTCTCTTTGGCTACTCTCTCTCCTCTCCCATCCCTTTCTCTCTTTCACATACACACTCCCATCCCCCTCTCTCTCCTCTCCCATCCCCTACTCTCTCTCACACACACACTTTCATCCCCCCTCTCTCTTACTCTCCCTCTCCCATTCCCTCTCCCATCACCTTCTCTCTCTCTCTCACTCTCTCTCTCCCATCCCCTACTCTCTCTCATTCTCCCACCCCCTACTCTATCTCTCTCTCACTCTTTCTCCCACCCCCTACTCTCTCTCCTCTCCCATCCCCTACTCTCTATTACACACACTCACATACCCCCTCTCTCCCTCTCCCACTCCCTCTCCTACCTCCTACTTTCTCTCCTATCCCCTACTCTCTCTCCTCTTCCATCCCCTTCTCTCTCTCTCCTCTCTCATCCCCTACTCTCTCTCTCTCACACACTCCCATCCCCCCTCTCTCTCTCCATCTCCCACCATGTACTCTCTCTCTTTACCTCTCTACTCTCTCTCTCACTCTCTCTATCTCCTATCCCCTACTCTCTCTCTCATTCTTCCACCTTTTACTCTCTCTCTCTCAC
The DNA here is from genome assembly GCA_028749045.1 of Cupressus sempervirens. Lineage (NCBI taxonomy): Eukaryota > Viridiplantae > Streptophyta > Pinopsida > Cupressales > Cupressaceae > Cupressus > Cupressus sempervirens. The sequence goes on along the minus strand of CM053785.1, from coordinate 1,058,995,544 downwards.
TCTCTCTCCCACCCCCTACTCTCTCTCTCACACTCTCATGCCTCTGCTCTCTCTCCCTCTCTCTATCTCACTCTCCCTCTCCCATCGCATAATCTCTCTCACTCACATACTCTCTCTCTTCCATCCCCTACTCTCTTTCTAACTACCTACTCTCTCTCACTCTCTCTCTACCATCTCCTACTCTCTCTTTTTCTATCTCTCTCCCCTCTTCCATCCCCTAATCTCTCTCACACATGTTCCCATCCTCCCTCTCCTCTCTCTCTCTTGTTCTCACTCTGCCAATCCCTCTCTCACTGCCTACTCTCTCTCACTCTCTCTCCCCCATCCCCTACTCTTTCTCCCTATCTTCTCTCTCTCTCTCTCAAACCCTACTCTCTCCCACCCCCTACTCTCTCTCTCTCACTCTCTCTCCCATCCCCTCTCTCTCTCCCTCACTCTCACTCTCTCCCTCTCTACTCTCTCTCTCATGCCCTACTCTTTACTCTCTCTCTCCCATCCCCTCCTCTCTCTGACACCCCCTACTCTCTCTCACACATTCTCTCTCTCTTACACACTCTCATCCTCCCTCTCTCTCCCTCTCCCACTACCTACTCTCTCTCAAACTCTCTCTCCAATCCCCTATACTCTCTCTCTCTCTCTCCTTTCCCATCCCCTACTCTCTCTTTCACAGACACACACACTCCTATCCTCTCTCTCTCTACTCTCCCATACCCTACTCTCTCTCACACACACTCCCATCCCCCCTCTTTGATGGAGATACAACCAAAGACCAAAATGAACACACAGAAAAAGGGAAATATTATTATCAATGAAAAATTCCCTATGGGCTTACCATAGTATGATTCTTGAGAAAGAAATCCTCCACACAGTACCTTCTCTCTAACTCCACTCAAAACTACCTTATAATGCTAGAAATGTTCTTAAATAGACCCCAATTCATTTAGGGTTAGGAATACATTCTATAATATGCCAATTGCAATCCACTACCAAAATAGAATGTTTTAGAAGTCACGTTAGATGTCGGTGTAAAATTAGAAGAATCTAAAAATAGTAGTCCAACTTCTGGGAGGCATAACTTTTGAACTAGGACTTCAATTGATGAATCGTTTACATTTTCGAAAAGCTCTCAAAGTTCTCTACAACCCTATGGACTAGCTTTTATCATCTCCCATTTTTGGCCCTGTATGAGTCCATTTAGTGCCCCAAATCTAACTTTGAAGCACTCTTAGGAGATCTCTAAGAAACTTAAAACTACAATAACTTTCTAATTGTAAAGTCTTTTGACCTGATTCTTTTTCTGGAGCACTTAAAATTAAAATTTTAATCATCCATCCAAATTATACCCTCTAACTCATCATAATTTTGTATTTATTAAAAAATAACTCATTTTCTATATTTACACGTATCCTAAGGTGCTTAAAAAATCTAACCCAAAAAACTAATAGTGGAACTGTGAGAATTGGAACCTTTCTTTGACCCAAATGGGTATCTAGCAATAAAAACACATTAAATAGAAACTATATCTAATCATATTTTTGGTTTCTATAGGATTTCCCTTACACTACTGGATGCTCCTGCATCAGACACCTAGGGTAGATTGAAAAGTGATGTTGTCACTTTATGGGAGAGGAAAACCCAAATGGGCAACCTCCACTACTGATATCCAAGTTGAGTCCTCCATTGGTCATCCTTTGCACTTCACCAATTACTCTTCATACTGCCTATTTCTGGTACTCTTGCCCATATGACTATCCAAAATATTTTCTATCTCCTCCTTCTTAGAAGTAGGAATTGGACATGGCTCTAGCATCAACCCCTCGTCTGCACCATCATCATGATATTATGTTAAGTCTACAATGTTGAAGATAGGATAAATGTGAATCTCATCTGGAAACTCCACCTCATATGCATTTCTTGAGTTGTGCTTCTTCAAAATTTTATAGGGGCCAAATTTCTTCATCTTCAGCTTGTTGTAAGTACCCACTGGAAACTATTCCTTTTGTAAGTGTACCATAACTAGATCCCCTACTTGGTACTCTTTATGTCTCCTCCTTTGATCTGCCATGTCTTTGTAATGTTGATTCATCTTGGTGATGTGTGCATGGACCTCCTCATGTAGGCTCTTGATATGTTCAGAAAATTCTTCTACCTTGGCACTTGTCCTCTCCCCTTGCTCCATTTTCCTTAATTTTGGTGTAGTCCTTGGGCTACTTTCATACACAATTTGGAATGGTGATCTACCAGTAATCCTATTTATAGAATTATTGTAAGAAAATTCTACTTGTGGCAGAATCAAATCCCATCCCTTGGGATTATCTCCCACTAAACACCTCAACAAATTGCCCAGACTTATATTTACCACTTTTGTCTATCCGTCAGTCTATGGATGATGTGTAGAATTGAACTTCAATTCTATCCTCAACTTCTTCCATAAAGTCCTCCAAAAATACCCCACAAATTTAGTATCTCTATCGAAAACAATACTCTTTGAGAGACCATGTAGTCTCATCACCTCTCTGAAAAACAAGTTTGCAATATGCATAGCATCATGAGTCTTGTGGCATGGGATGAAATGTGCCATCTTGGAAAACCTATCAAGCACCACAAATACTTAGTCATTACCCCTTTGTGTCCTTGGCAATTTAAGAACAAAATCCATACGTATGTCCTCCCAAGGCTTTGATGGAATAAGCAATGGCTGATAAAGTCTAGTATTGTGACTAAATCCTTTGGCTACTTGACATACTTGACAACTCTACACAAATTTATTCACATCTTGTGACATTTGAGGCCAAAAATAATGTTCTCTAAGAATGGCCATGGTCTTATCTTAACCAAAGTGTCCTACCATTCCCTCACTATGTTTCTCTTTGATCAAGTTTTCCTTATGGAACTCCTTGGAATGCATAATTGATTGCCCTTGAATAGCATACCATCCTAAATCAAATCATCTAGCCACCTAGTTTCATCTATAGTAATAGGTTCTTTACAAGCCTTCCATGCTTCAGCAAACTCAGGATCCTCTAGTTATAGATTCTTTAGTTCATCAAACCCAACCACTTCAAGCTACATTATTGTAAGCAACAACTATCTCCTACTCAATGCATCTACAACCTTATTAGACCTTCCACTTCTATGTTTCAACACAAATGTATAGCTCTGCATGAACTCTACCCACTTCATATGTCTCTGGTTAAATTTACCTTGGCTATTTAGGTACTACAATGCTTGGTGATTAGTATACAAGACAAATTCTTTTGGAAATAAATAATGCCTCCATTTCTTTAAGGCTTGAAGGATTGCATAGAACTCCTGATCATAAATAGAATACTTCTTCTTTGCATTGTTCAATTTTTCACTAAAATATGTAATAGACTTCCCTCTTGGCTCAATATAGCCCCAATAGCACTGCCACTAGCATTACAATCTACCTGGAATACTTTACTAAAATTAGGAGGTGCCAACACAAGTTGTTCTATCATCTTCTTCTTCAACAATTCAAAACTCCTTGTAGCTATTGAAGTCCACTTGAACTCTTTCCTATCCCCCCTTATTGCTTTAGTCAGGGGTGCACATATGCCACTAAAATTCTTAATAAACTTATTGTAAAAACTAACCAAACCATGAAATAATCTCACATTAGTAGTAGACCTTGGAGTAGGCCATTCCAAGATGGCTTTTACCTTCTCTACATCCATTTTGAGACCTTCTGATGATACAACAAACCCCAAGTAAACTAACTCTTTTCTCACAAAGCTACATTTCTTCAAATTAATCCAACCTTTCAAGAACACTACGAATGTGCAATAAATGCTCATCCAAAGTCTTACTGAAAATTAAAATATCGACATTAAATTTCCAAAATCGATTGATAATATTTTGGATTTTTTCTAGAATTTGATTGTGTAGCTTTTTTAGCATCAACATTTCAGATCACACATAGTGATCCATCATCAGGATGAATAGTTGGAGAATAGAACATCAACTTACTGTTCTATTCTCCAGTTGTTCATCCTGATGATGGATCACTATGTGTGATCCAAAATGTTGATGCTAAAAAATGCTACATAATCAAATTCCAGAAAAACTCCAGAATATAATTAAAATATCATCAAAATAGAATATAACAAATTTTCCCAAGAATTTCTTTAGTACCTCATTCATAAGTTACATGAAGGTGCTTGGTGCGTTGGTCAGTCCAAAGGGGATGACTAACCACTCATATAGACCCTCTTTAGTCTTGAACGCAGTCTTCCATTCATCTCCCTCTCATATTTGTATCTGGTGATAGCCACTCTTGAGATCTTTCTTTGTGAAGTACTGAGCTCTACTCAAGCAGTCCATAAGATCATCCATTCTTGGCAAAGGAAACTGATACTTGATGGTTATTCTATTTATAGCTTGAGAGTTTGTGCACATTCTCCACTCTCTATCCTTCTTTGGTGCTAGTATTGTAGGTACTATGCATGGACTTAGGCTCTCTCGAATCAAACCCTTCCTCAATAGCTCCTAAACTTGTCTATTTAGCTCATCAACTTCAATAGGAGTCATCCAATGAGCAGCCTTGTTAGGATAACTGGCTCCAAGGATTAAATCTATCTTATGACTAATCTGCCTTACTGGTGGCAACCATTCTAGAACATTATTAGAGATGACATCTCCATACTCACTTAATAGTTGTGAAACTTCAAGTGGAATTTCACTACTTCTTTCCTTATCTCTTCTAGGAATCAAAGCATAACACATATGTTGATGTTTCATACCATCCAAAAAATTTCTTCCATCAACAAGACATATCCTAGCATTACTGCATACCTTTTCACCTTTCTTTATCAAGGGCTTTAGTTTGTGGCAAAATCCATGATTTGTTAGAGAGTATGTATTTGCATGACCATCATGTACATCATGTCTATCAAATTGTCATCATCTTCCCAACAATAAATGGCAGACATCCATTAGAATAATGTCACAAAGAACTTCATCATCGTAACTCCCAATCCTGAACTTCACCAAACACTATTCACTAACCAAGACCTTATGATCATCCTTCACCCAAGAAATATGATAGGGTTGGAGGTGTTTCTCCCTCTTGAGCTTTAGCTTAGAGACCATCTCCTCATACACCAAGTTGTTAGTGTTGCCACCATCAACAATCACATCACAATACTTATCCTCGCACTTGCACCTGGTATGAAACAAACTCCTCCTTTGTCCAGGTTTTGTCTCACTGCTTAGTAAGACCCTTTCATTTATGAGAAACTCTCCTCTTTCTACATCCTTATAATGAAATGACTATGCATCCTCATCCACATGAGCAACCCTTTCTTGACCATCAGCTCTCCTATCTATCCTTCCTTTTCGTTGAGGGCATCCAAAAGCACAATGACCTTCTTCATTGCAATGAAAATAGGTACCATAGAAGCCTCCACTTCCAGAACCTTGTCCACATCCTCTACCTCTTCCTCTCTTATCTCCAAACTTTTGATCATGGGAGCAGTTGAACCCCTCATTCCTCTAGTTCCTGGTAGTACCCACATCTTCATTTTTCTTCTAGGCCTCATTTTGGCCACTAAATGACCTACCATTGTCCCTTCCTCCTTGACCATGCCCTCTTTGTCTTTTTTCAAACCTTTTTTTTAGCTTCTCTTCAACTCACAAGGAAAACTAATATGCCTCTTCAATGCTAGTCATTTTAACCAGACTTAACTCCTCCTGAATGCTAGGTCATAACCCATTGAGGCAATGGGAAACCTTCTCCTTATTAGCTTCTGCATGCCCTTCCCTAATAAGAAGTCGATAAAATTCCTCTATATATTCCTAGTCAAATTTTCCTACTTGCTTTAACCCTCACATTTTCTTGAACAAATCAAGCTCGTAATCAATATGAATGAACTGCTTCTTTAGTTTGTCCACCATGCAATCCCACCTTGTGATTTTTTCCTTTTCTCTTCTATTTCTTTCTAGCTGAATCTCTTGCCACCAAATTTTGGCATGGCCTTTCATTTTTTCCTTCACAAACTTAAAACTCTTTGGGTCACTAATATCCTCATACTCAAAATACTCCTCTAGTTCATTGATCCAATCAATCGACTCATCCAAGTTTAGAGTTCCCAAAAACATACCCACATCAATTTTAGGTCTTTTTCCAAGCTTATAAATGGACCTAAAAAGCCTCTCTTCTAGCTAATTTATGACTTCCTCTTCACCTTCCCCTTCCTATCCAATATTTTCTTCTTCTTCATTTTCTTTCTCACTTTCATTGCCTGTGGCAATATTCAATCCTTTGCAAATCTCCTCCTATAATGCTTGAACTTGTCTATGGAGGGCTCTAACCTCAGGAGTAACAACTTTGGCCCTTCCACCATGTCCCCTTCATGGAGGCATCTTCTTGTCTTGAACACACAACCACACGGTCCTGGTGCAAACTGCCTCATAGTCAGCGCTCTGTCTACACACTCAAGAAAACCTACTTCGATTCCACTTTATGGAGACACAACCAAAGACCAAAATTAACACACAAGAAAAAGGAAATATTATTATCAATGAAAAATGTCCTATGGGCTTACAATAGTATGATTCTAAAGAAATAAATCCTCCACACAGTACCTTCTCTCTAACTCCACTCATAACTACTTTACAATGCCTAAAATGTTCTTAAATAGACCCCAATTTGTTTAGGGTTTGGAATACATTCTAGAATACACTAATTGGCATCCATTTCCAAAATAGAAGGTTCCAAAAGTGACATTAGAAGTCGGTGTAAAATTAGAAGAATCCAAAAATAGTAGTCCAAATTCTGGGAGGCATAACTTTTGAACTGGGACTTCGATTGACAAACCATTTACATTTTTAAAAAGCTCTCGAAGCGCTCTACAACCCTACGAACTAACATTTCTTGTATCCCATTTTTTGGCCCCATAAAAAGCCATTTAGTGCCCCACATATGACTTTTAATTGCTCTTAGGAGGTCTCCAAGAAACTTAAAATTGTAATAACTTTCTAACCTTAAAGTCTTCTAACTTGATTCTTTTTCTGGAGTGCGTTAAATTACAAGTATAATCATCCCTCCAAATTAAACCCTCTAACTCATCATAATTTTGGATCTACTAAAAAATAGCCTATTTTCTACATTTACACATATCCCAAGGTGCTTAAAAACTCTAACCCAAAAAACTAATAGTGGAACTATGAGAGTTAGAACCTTTATTTGATTCAAATGGGTTATCCAAAAATAAAAACACATTAAATAGAAACTATGTCTAAGCATATTTTTGGGTGATACAAGATTTCCCTTACACCACTGGATGCTCCTACATCACTCTCCTCTCTCTCTCTCACTATCACTCTCCCACTACCTACTCTATCTCACTCTCTCTCCCCCATCCCCTACTCTATTTCTCTCATTCTCCCACCCCCACTCTCTCTCCCTTCCCTTACTCTCTCTCTCTCACCTCCTACTCTCTCTCACTCTCTCTCTCTCTCCCATCTCCTCTCTCTCACTCTCCCTCTCCCACTCCCTCTCCCACTACATATTCTCTCTCTTACACATCCCCTACTCTCTCTCACTCTCTCTCCCACCCCCTACTCTCTCTCTATCTCTCTCTCCCATCCCCTCTCTCTCTCCCTCTCCCATTGCCTACTCTCTCTCACATACCCTACTCTCTCTCACTCTCTCTCCCATACCCTACTCTCTCTATCTTTCTCTCTCTCCCACCCCCGACTCTCCCTTTCTCACTCTCTCTACCTCTCTACTCTCTCTCTCCCCCATTCCCTACTTTCACTCTCTCTCTCCCATCCCCTACTCTCTCTTTGCCACCCCTACTCTCTCTCTCCTCCCCTACTCTCTTCCTATCCCACCTTCTCTGATCTCCTACACTCTCTCTCTCTATTTCTCCCTCCCTCTCTCCCTATCCCACCTCTTACTCTCTTCCCATATTCTAGTCTCTCTCATTCTCTCCTTCTCTCTCTATTGAAATTTAGGCTTCAAGAGTGTGTGTGCATTAAAGCATGGATGCACTAAAGCACGTACGCGCTATTAAGACCTAAATTTAAAATAGCTTGTATAGGCTATAGCATGCATGTGCTATTTAAAGCTTTGCATTCTACCAAGCCTAAGGCTTGGTTTTGCCTTGGGGATCCAACCCAAAGGTTTGTAGTCTCTAAACTAGTATGAGATGTGTTTTGCTACAAACATACAAAAAATGATTGATTTTTCTTTTGTGCTATCCTTCAAGTTTCCTAATGGTTGAGCATTGATAAAACCAGGTTACATGACATTGTAGGTCTTTGTGTTTTCTATATAACCTTTATGCAAGAAAACCTACCGATTGGAAGCAAGAGAAAATAAGAAAATGTTAGCTACAATAGATATATATCAAGTATTCAAAATAAAATGAAGCATAACTAACACTTGCTTGAGTTTTTCAACTCAAAGAAACCAAAGACCAATTCCTCATGCAACCTAAAATACCTCAACAAAGGCACCCATGAGAGGCCATGTTGGTGTGTTTTAGGTTGGAGGGATGTTGGTGTGCTCTCCCAAAATACAACTATGGTGAATCCCTTGATAATAAATATAAACATGAGAATGAAACTATGCTAAGTCAGTGAGGGATGTGATATGAAATAAAATAAACTAATCTAACAATGCAACTATCAACTACCAAATGGTTAGTAACAATGCAACTCTAAAGAAAATCACTAAAAGCTCAAATGACAAACTAACATGATAACAATTCATATGAGGGAGATGTGAAATGCTTGAGACAAGGGCTCTATTTATAGGCTTGAGAGATTCCCTAGTGAGGTGAAATCTATGTGGCATCCACATAGGTGCCACAAGGGAGACATGTACGCAAGCCATGCAAGTGGTCAACATTCAAAGTTTGCTCACACATGTGTGAGCAAACTTGAAGAAAGGAGTGGGGGACAAAGGTGTAAGAGGTGTGGAAGGCATGAGGGGTGTGGGAAGTGTGAGTGTTCCTCACACATGTGTGAGCACACACTTTGGTTTAAAAGGGGGTTTAGCAAGGTTTTTAGGGTAATTAAGTGGGATTAAGTAGTGGGTAGGCTTAGAAGGATGAAAGTGATAGTTGTAGACTAGATTTTAGGCTAGGTTTAAGATTAAATTAAATAGGATTTAATTTAATCATAGGTTTAGAAAAATTAATAGAGATAGAGAGAATTAAATAAATAAGATTTATTTAAAAAGGGGATTTATGGAGGATTGTGTATTAAATAAATTTAACACATTAGGGATGCAAATATTTAAATTAAATTTAAATACATTAGGAAAGTGAACCTCTTTAATTAAATAAGTAGAAGAATATGAAAAATATAATTAATTAGTAAATAATTAATTATAATGTCAAAGGAAATATTAAATAAATTAATATAGTGTTTAGGACAATTTTAATTATCTACATTTTGCCCCTCTTTGATGTGATGTCGGGATGATATTATATCAAAGAAAAGAAAATATAGGTTGCCCTAGAAAGGATAGGAGTCCTAGGAGTGATGACAGAGGAGGAGGGTGCCCCCTCATGAAAATATTGAAAAAAATAAATTTTGGATAATTTTTGTGAAAAGGTCTTTGGAGAAAGGAAATAAGAAGAAAATGGGATAAATGAAGATGTTGCATGACTTGCAGGTAAAAATAAGAGACTAACATTGCTCAGAAGGGACACAAGCTCAAAAAGGGGTCTTAGAGGGCCTATATAAGCCTCCAAGGGGCTCAAGGAAGGGTCATTTGCACACCTAGAGAGAATAGAACTAGAGTGAGGATGGACCCCATTGATAGATTACAGCTTGGCGACTACATTCAAGAGCACCAAAGACCAGCAAAGATGGGCCCACCGATGATTCTACTTACCCTCTTTGTTGATTTTTCATGTTGCTAGGCTAAGATGCATTTATTGTGCCATAAATAGGGAAAAAACATGCTCGTCTCCACCCTATCATCTACGTAGACAATAAAACAAGGATCACAACATCTGCAAAGATGGCAGGATCTATCATGTCGTCTGTGCAAAAGACAAAGGGGGATGGAAGGTCTGGGAAGATGATAGGATAAGTCCTCTCATTTGGATAGGATGACAAAGGAGGGAAAAAGTGAAGTGAAGATGATGGTCGATATGTCATCATCTCCACAAATGAAAAACTAGCAATTGCCAATAGGAATTTGGCATTTGCACAACCACTAGAGACGTCAAAATGATGTCTCTATTGACTTTCATTTGTGCTTATCAGTGTCTAGGTCACATCTATTCAAATTGGCATCTACATTGATTAGCATCTTTTCCAATTGGGACAAATTGATGAAGAATAGGGGAAGATGCCCCATACAAGGGGATGACATAAGACAAAGGAAACTAATCATCTGCATGTCTATGCTATAGGAGGAGATGGTGGTATTCAGGTCAAGGGAGCATTATCCTCTGACCATGGTGTTAGAGAAGAGGTTGATAGAGGTGGAGTGGGGACATGTGTGCCTATGTGAACTAGAGCATGTACATGAGTAACCTAATCTAAGAGCCCATTTAGCACAACTCTCAGCTCTGATCGAGTGATAGCACACCTTGACATCCAGCTTCCATCTACCTACTAAAGAGACTATGATTATGTTGCTTGATGTGTGGAGGATATTATGAGTGCCCATTCATGATATGTATCCTAAGTATATAATAGAGGGTGCAGATCCCTTTCTACATGAGTGCTTTAGGAAATGCCATTAGAGAATTCCCATTCAAAGATCCTGTATTACCTAGAGGGAGCCATTGGAGCAGAGATTGCCCTAATTGGTTGTATACCTGGCATCTCTTATCTGGAGGATGGTGCCAAACCATGTTGGGCATGGTTTTCCTATTAGATAGACATAGGTGCTAAGCACCCTACTATAGGATGATGGTGTGGTTTATTGTTGAGGCCAGACTATTTTGGCAGAGTTGTACCATGACCTTCACATGTGTGCGTACAGAGCACAGAGGACCATGAGGTTAGGGCTGACATTGTTGATGGTATGGTCCTAGGAGCATATTGACATCACATAGTTGATCACTAGATAGGATACATGACATTCTAGGGAGCCATTCACATGCAGATATAGGCCACCCATCCAATATACCTCTACAAAGTCTATGAGATTTTGGCATAGATGCATTTACAAGATCATGATGTTTGAGTGGATTCCATATGATGGTGTAGAGCGATGGGGCAACATACTGGTAGCTAGAAAAGAGGATGACTCAGAGGATCAAAAGTATGTCTCATACATACAGACATATTTTTTGCTCATCGAGAGGTCCATGCACATCATTATGAGATACTCTAGGGTGTGGAGGCAGTTCAAGAGAGTATAGGATACAATACCAAATAGATTTTTATATCAGGTGGTGTCCCAAGAGTATGGCAAGTTATGGGTTCATGGGACCAACCTTTGATTAGCATGGATTTATTGGTGATTCATGCAGCCAGTGCCCTGGCTTCATGGGCAGGATACAAGTGATGTAGGTAAAACACCAGCTTATGCCCAATGGTGGATAACACACTAGTCGGTATGTTTTATAGTGCCTAGAGCACCACCACCAACTAAGCAGGCATAAGGAGAGGGTGATGGTGTAGGGGATGGGGGGCAGGTATCTATGATGTCATTGCCAGCATAGGGGGCATAGGAGGGATTTCTTGGGCACAGAGCCCATATGAGGAGGGCACCAGAATAGGGGCCACCATAGGGGCCACAAGTATAGATGCCGCTAGGGCCATAGGTACAGGTGCCACCAAGGTTGCAGGTATAGGGGCCACCAGGGCCAAAGGATGTAGACATGATGAGGGAAGAGTGGGATAGTCTCTATACAGAGGTTTCCTGACTCTAGGGGGAGGTACAGGTAGAGCAGGCATGGGTCGATAGTGCATAGCAAGCCCTGGTGGCATTATAAGTAGAGGTGCAACCATAAAGGACTAGGGAAGATAGTACATAGGAGGCTTTAGTAGTCATATAGGCATGGGTTTATGTTGGGGATTTTACCAATTTTTAGATGGGGGAGGATGTGGAGGACTGCATAGAGATAGAGGCCCTTAGCAAGAGGTAGCGACACTATGGGCAGAGTGAGACACTCATCAGGCATAGCTAGATGAGTACTACTGGTAGCAAGACATAGCTAGGTAGGTAGTGCAACCTAGAGTAGTTGTGGTAGTTATTTAAGAGGCGATGGCAGCCCGTGGAGTAGAGACATGAGATGTGCGAGAGGCTACCTATTACAGGTCATTATATCATGACGTTGTGCCTGCTAACCAGCAGCAACTAGATTTCCAAGTAGCCTTGAGCTCATGGGCTACCAGAGGTAGGGATAGATCAGAGTAGTCGATGGGATAGTGCCAACCTCCATGAGGCGAGGGTACAAGGGGGGTTGGGCCCTCATAGCTTAGCTTCTAGATTTTGTACAGTGAATAGTTTTGACAGAGATGCAGATGTAGTAGGTTTTTGATGATGCATTTGTACATGATGATACTATATGATTCTTTTATATACGAACTGTACAAACATTTATTCTTTGATATATGTATGACATGATTTGATGGGCCTATGTGTACATGTATGATTATGATTATGCATAAGATATTTTATGATGTGGATACTGACAATTGTGATATAGGATGTGTGTGATGTGATGTTGCCTATGATTTATATATGATGCCTAATGTGTGTATGATGCAGGTTTGCTAGAAACTATGAGATGTATGCATTATGTTATTGTTACATGTATGGATGCACTATTTGTATTATGAGATGTTTTTATGATGTATATGCCACTAGATATGATATTTTAGAATGGATGCATGTAATAAATTAATGTGACGAACTAATGATACAATCTAATAATAAATAAAAATACCTAATGAATCATGAATGTATCCTAAAATGTTAGAAACTAATAAATGCAAAGTGAAATGAACCTAAAATGTAGATATGAAAATGTAACATGAATGAATCTAATGAATGGGCATATGTCAAAACTCCTCACTTGTAAGAACCAAGTAGCATATTATAGGAGGGGGGAAATAAACAGGGCCTTTGTCTCAAGTAGGGCTCAATGAAACCCTATACTATATGAACCCTAACTACATGATGCCAAGGGATTTGATTGTGTTTATATCAAATAGTACACCTTAGTTTTATTTTGCAAAAGAGTTTATGTATGATATGTTATAGAAGCATAAATGACAAGGCTCCTTTACATGGACTAGAGACTTTATAATAATAGGTGTAGTTTGCATAGTCATGATGGAACAAATGTTTTATACACCCTAGAGAGGTCTAGGTACACCCAAAGTCTTTTTAGGGATCTTTGGTGGAAAGTTTACTAACCCGTTGCCCCCATTGTGCAATGCATCAACATAACATGAAACTAACACATGCAGTAAAGCCTCAAAAATAGATCATACTACAAACAACACATGTATTTAGTGAGAGCAATTCAAGTGTCACCAAAATATGGAAGATCAAGGCACACCATAAAAGGCTTCCACTAACACATAAAATGAAATCAACCAAAAAGAGACCTCATGACCAAGTAGTCATTTAGTCCATAGTTCCTGCCAAGAACCTTAAAGCCTGAATGTGAATATCTTAATGCCACATATAGGAAGGATTCATCCTATGCAATTTTTTTTTGTTTGACATTAGTTATTGCAATTTGTTTGTTGGCAAGGGCTATGAAAAGAACAAGTTTCTTGAATCATTAAGTCTTAAAGGTGATTTTTTTTAAGTCCTATTGTAGTCACTATTGTGGGAAAAGCTCAGTATAATGGGGTTTAAACAAGCACTTAATGGGAAAATGCCTCATGGACTAAAGGTCTTTGGAAAAATGGGAGCAAAATGAAGCCTCGCAGACAAGAGGTCTTTTTTTATTGGATGCATGAAAAGCATAATCTAGATAAGACTTTGCACAAATAGGAAGATGAAATGGTGGAATGGGTGGAAGCGAGCCTTATAGATAATGGACCAAGATGCTTTTATTAGGAACTTTTTCTTCTTTTTAGTCTTTTTTCAAGAACATTTTATGAATTTTTTGGATTTTTCTAATTTTTTATTTTTTTGTATTTTTGTGGGACTATAAAAACACTATACAAGAATTGTAAGACTTGAGCATAGAATCGCTTGAGATGTTGGATATTTACAAGCTTGGGGAGCAGATCTCCCTCTAGAGTGGCAATCTAATATGCCCTAGAACCATATTTTTCTATAATGATAAATAGACCAAGCCAATTAGCTTCAAATTTTCCTTTCTTTTCATGGTTCTAGAGATTCTTCATGTTATGCTGCACAACTAAGTCACCCACCTCAAATTCCCACGACTTGACTTTTTAGTGATACTAAAGCTTAAGGAAATTCTAATACATGTGGAGGTGGTTTAGGCCATTGAGGTGTCTCTCATCGAGGAGTTTTAGCTCTTGCAAATGAGAAACTTGGTATTCTTCTTTGGACACAAGATTCTTGAGATTCTAAGGGAAGGGAGCTCAATTTTGATGGGTAAGATAGCTTCAGAACCATAAACAAGGGGAAATGGAGTGGCAACTATGGGGGTACAGATGGAGGTATGGTAGGCCCAAAGGGTCGGAGCTATTTGGAGGTACCAATCATGGCCAGCTACATCAACGATTTTCTTTAGAATTTTCAAATTGTTTTATTAGTAGCTTCAGCTTGGCCATTGCCTTGGGGGTAGTATTTGGTGAAAAAATTTGGGTGATTTCGAATTTCCTACACAATGTGGAAACTTCCAAATTTTTGAAAGGTCTTCCATTATCAATCATGATATCTTGAGGTATACCAAAATGATAGATAATGTAGTTCAAGATGAACTTTGAAATTTGTTTTCTAGTGGTGTAGGTTAATGGGATAGCCTCAACCCACTTTGTGAAGTACTTAGTGGCGGAAATAATATACTTGTGGCCATTTGCAAAATTTGGGTATACTTGACAAACAAGATCAAATCCCTAGCAGGAAAAGGGTCATGGGGTGATGGTTGGAGGTCTTGGGTAGGGGCATGCATCAAATTGCCATGCTATTGACAAGGAACATGTCTCTTCACAAAATGATAGGTGTCTGCTTCCATAGTGGGCCAATAGAAACCCATTCTGAGGAGCTTTTTTGCTAACGTAAGGCCACTAGAATGGGCACCAAAAATTCCTTGGTGGACCTCTTCTAACATCATTTTTCTTTGTCTAAACTAAGACATTAGAGGAGGGTTCCATCAAAGTGTTTTTGAAAAAATGTATCACCTAGGATAGTATATCAGGCAGTGCGACAGATGAAGGTTTTGCTTTGATTTGAGGTGAGGGTTATGGGAATAGTTTTATGATAGAGATAGGAAAAAATGTTGGTGTACCCTGGAGACTCAGGATCGACAATCTCACACACCAACTCTGAATCATTTTTCTCATAAGCAAGAATAAAAAGATTCTCAACAAGAAACTCACATTTAGGACTATATTCAGGCATGGCAATCATGGAGGCAATGGTAGCCATGGCATCTATTGCTTTGTTATTAGCCCTTGAGATCTGCTGAAAGACTATCTCTATGAAGTGTTGTTTTAGATCCTTAACTATCCTATGATATGGCAACAACTTCTCATCCTTGGGGTGGTATTCATCTATAACTTGTTTAATGACCAATTGCGAGTCTCTAAAGATGAGAAAGCTTTTGATATTCCATCTGACTTGACATAGCCCTGTGACTAATCCTTCATAGTTAGCTACATTTTTTGTGCAAGGGAATGAAATCTTATAAGACTTAGGAATGAGATCTCCTTATAGTGTAACAAACAAATTCTTGCCCCCGATCCCTTTTGTGTGAAGGAACCATCAAAAAATAACTTCTAGTGTGTACGAGGGGTAATAGTCATAATTGTGTCATCTAAAAAGTTTGTGATTATGGGATGGTCTCCTAGAAGAGGAGCTTTAGCAAGCTGATCTACAATTACTTGTCTCTTAATGGCCTTGCGTTCCTTATAAACAATGTTAAATTCACTTAAAATCAAGACCCATTTTGCAGCTCAACCTGTGAGGGAGGCTTTTGATAGCAAATATTTGAGTGGATCTATTTTGGCAATGAAATGTGTAGTATTATTAAGCATATAATGGTGTAGTTACTACATATAAAATAATATGTCCAAATAGGCTATCTCAATAGTAGTGTAATTCAACTCATAGCCAACTAATGTTTGACTAAGATAGTATATAGCTTGTTCATTACCATTGTCATCTAGTTGTGCCAAAAGGGTACCTAAGGCAACTAAAGTGGCTGAAATGTATAAGATCAATGGTCATCCTACAATTGGAGGGACTAGAACTAGAGGATTAGCCAAGTATGCCTTAATTTGTTCAAATGCTTTCTAACATAGATAGTCTCATTGAAACATAGTGTCTTTATGAAGAAAATTTTGAAGTAGATGGACCTTATCTACTAACTAGGCCACAAATTATGTGATGGACTGTAACTTTCCCTAAAAACTATTGAGTTGTTTCAATGTGGTAGGTGGAGGCATTTCCATGATGGCTTTTACTTTGGCAAGATGTACCTGAATACCTCTTCTTGACACTATGTAGCCTAATAACTTGCCTAATTTGACCCCAAAAACACATTTCTTTGGATTTAGGTGCACTTTATATTTCTCCAACCTTTCAAAAATGGTAGTGAGCACATCAATGTGTGAATCACATGTCTTTGATTTTCCTAGGATGTCATCAACATAGTCCTCCATTATAACATATAGAAGATCATGGAATATTACAGTCATTGCATGTTGATAAGTTATGTTAAGCATTCTTCAAGCCAAAAGGCATGACTTGATAACAAAAGGTTCCCCATGGGGTGGTAAATGTCATCTTATATTGATCTTCTACAATTTTGATTTGGTTGTAACTAGAGAAACCATCCATCAAAGACAACATCTCATGTCTAGCAGTCAATCCACTATGATATCTATGTTAGGAAGTGGAAAATCATCCTTAGGACATGCGAGACTTAAATCTTAAAAATTTGAACAAACACAGATGACCCCAGATGCTTTTCCTATAGAAACAATGTTGGAGATCCACTTAGGATAATCAATAGGATGGATAAACTTTTCCTCTAACATTTTTTACAACTCTTCTTTGACTAAAAGTGCTACCTTAGGATGTATTTTGCACAACTTTTTCTTCACTTGTTTAATCTTGGGATCTATTACCAAGTGATGCACAATCAAAACTGTGTCTAAACCAGGCATGTCTCTATATGTCCATGCAAATTGATTTTACCTTTTTTCAAGAATTAAGTCATTTCCTTTTGTTCTTCAAGACTTAAGGTAGCTACAATACAGGTAATTTATGGATTATCCTTTGTACCCAAGTTGACTAGAATAGTGTCCTCATTCAAGATAGATGACTTTTCTGGTGGCAAAGATATAAATGGCAAGTCAACCTCTCCCTCTTCTAGTGCCTCTAGGAGGTTTTCACCAAAAGATGCATCTTTTATTTTAACTTTTTCTTCATCCAAAAGTGGCCTAAAAGAGTTTTCAATAGAGGATGTTTCTTCTATTTTTCCATTTTTATTTTCTTTTTCACTTTTGCAACTAAGAGATTTGACTTAGCTACCAAAGTAGACTTCCTCATTGTATTGGATCTCATCTTTGTAATCTTGGAGATTCTTAAGGCCAAAGAGTGCCATCACTATTGCATCAAAGTTATAGATATCAAGAATTGGTGGTGTGTCTTGAAGGTCCCAGTCTATCATGTCAAGGTTGGTGAGAAGTAGGTCAGTGGATGAAAGGTCAGCTATGGTAATGGTATGGACATGGGTATCTAGGTAATCTTCAATGTATTGGAAGGGTAATTTGAAGAATTCCTCCTCTTTAGTCTTAGAATCAGGGTCAAACATCCAATAGTTGTCAACAAAGGATACCTTGAGTTTAGTGGAGCCCAAACCACATCCTTTAGGATAGCTATTAGCCTCAAGGGGTTGTCTAATTACATCTTCTTTAGGTCCAAGGTTGGTACCATGATATCCCATGTTTTTTATAATGGGAGGAGCCTTAACATACTTATCCTTGGGGAATTCCATAGGTTTATCTTTCACATAAAAATATAACCAATCCAAGATATTAGATTCTATGTGCTCATCACTAAGTGAACCCCAATGTTCAAATGTCATTTTGTTAACATGCATAGTATCCTTGTTGATAGGAGGTGGTAATTGTGAAGGTTTTCCAAAGGAATGGGGGGAGAGTGGTAGTTGTCCAACACACAAGGCATTTTCAAACTTATACTATCCCATTCCTAAATTAGTAAAAGTAACCTTCTTCCCTATAGTATTGACCTTAGTATCTTCCACCTTTTCTTTTCCTTTGCAGGAATTGGAATCATTATTGCATAATTTTGGCACTTTTGTGGAAGGTGATTCTGTTATTGTGAGAAGCTTAGGTATAACCTTAACAAACTCACTGATTGGACAAAAATTTGCTAGTGCACCTTCATATCTTTTACAAAAGGCAAAAGGTGTGGAATCACTTGGAATCGTGACCTCTCTTCCTTGGTGAGGAAATTTCAAGCATTGATGATATATAGAGGGTATCTCTTTTAGTGTATGTATCTAAGGTTGGGATAGAAAAATGTCATATAGAAAATCCAAGTCTAGGACATGGCATTTAGTATTTATGATGGCTGGCCCAACTTTTAGTGGTAGCATGATAACTCCTTTTGACTCTCTTTCTCTTTCATCATATGCTTTGATTGTTATCCTTTTATTAACATCTAGAAGGTCCTCTAGAAGTACCAAGAAATGAATCATCTTCAATGTACATAGGTTCAAACTAAATCCATTATCTATAAGGACTCTTTTAATCTTATGTTGTTGTATAAGGACTTCAATGTGGAGCGAAAAATTATGGTAGGGATCAGGACCTTGGAAATTTTTGTCTATGAAGACAAGGTGTTATTGTGTGGCAAGGTTTCCAATCATGGCAGTGAATTGGGAGGCATTAATTTTTTTAGGAACATGAGACTCTAAAAGAGCCTTTTCCAAAATTTCTTTATGGATGGGTGATGTGGTTAGGAGCTCTAGAATGGATATTTGTGCAAGAGTCTTACCTAGCTGGGACAACACATCATAGTGAGAAGTGGGCCTTTGTGAGGTGGATGGTGCAATAGGCACATGTGGAAGTAATGGATTAGGGGGTTTGTGAGTGGTGGCTTGCAAAGTGATTCTTCATCATCAAGTGGTTGCCTCACAATCTACTACTTGTAGGAGAAGGGTATTCACATGAGTGTCTTGTTGGTCTGAATTTTTGTACAAAGGCGGCATTCTTTTATGACCAGAAATGATTTGGAAAGTCCCAAAAAAAATTGTGCAGGTTGTGCTACTTTTCTCGGTGTCTATTTTTTGGTGGGGTGTTGCATCGCTAGCCTAGTATTTTTGTGTTTTGCCAATAGCGACATAATGACTGACCCTAAAGTCAAAAACATGGCAGAACCTAAGATAGAGGATGATTAAAATATATATATGTAAGCCAGCGCATTGCGCCAGCTCAACAATAGCAGTATCATGGACCCACTTCCCAAGAATGTAATAAAAGGTTTTTCAAACCATGAGATTGGGCCAAGATCAAGGGTTGTTGTTAGCTCACTATGAAGAAGTGCTCAGAAGTTAAGCATGGTGAGTTAGCGAGTGATGGCCCACCATTGATTCCTTGAAAAATCATTTCAAATGTCTACCACATGATTGACATAAGATCAAAAGTTATCGCTAGCTCGCCATGGAAAGATGCTCGAGGTATAAGTATAGCGAGTTAGCGACATGATGACACATGTTTGTGGTCATTTGTGGGCCCATTCTAAAGCTCCAACATTGAAGGAAAGGTGCAGGTGGAGCTATTCTATTGGTTTGATTGCAAATATGTTAATAAGAAAATGAGATAGCTTAGTTGTCATTACCAGATCACAAGATTTTCCAAGAATCGATGGCATATTTATTTTTTTTTTAAAAAGGAAGTGTGGTGACATTCTGTCTCGTGCATTTATGATGAACAGAGACTTCGCGTGGGAGAAAAAAATAGAGTATAATTTGTAAGATTTTCTTTTATTATTCATTATAGTCCACTCCAGCAAAGATTTCATTTTCTTTGAGCATAAGCACCTGTCGATCACATTGTGATTAAGCATTGGTGAAGACGCAAAAACAATTCCATATCTATTTGAAAGTAGTTGTAGAAGTTCAAAGGAGGATAATTTTGGTAAAATCAAGTAAGTACTTGATCATAACCTCTATAACATTCCAATTCCCATTATTACAATCAAGATGTCTCCTAGGAAATCATTCTCTGGGCAAGTTAACTATATGAATAGGAATACCCACGATGATTTCTTAGAATTACTCCCAAGATCCACTACAAAGTCTGTGCAGGTCAAAAGATTAATTTCATTAAATCCTAGGCTTAAAATTGTTGATGGCTTATATGACAAGGGGAACTGGGTAAGGGATGTAGTAACCAATTAGACTGGCCTTGTTCTATTTAAAAAGTGGTTTTTAGAGAGGAATATGTTTGCCCCTCATGCTAATATATGGAATTTTGACTTGGGAAAGTTAGTAGTTCCTAGTGTTTTCATGGACTATGACCTGCTAGAAGACATTGCCAAGAACTATGATCAAGCCATTAGGGTTGTGAGAAGAAATAGTGGTTTGCCTCTAGTGTCAATTAGCCCTGAAGAAATTAGAGAGGTTTTTCACTTAGAACCATTATCAGATTTCCATGTGCCAATCAATTTGTTAGAATTAGAAAAGGAATACAAAGCAAAGAGAGATATAATTAGGGGATGTGCATTGAGGGCACACATTGGTACCATAGGAACTCTGCCAATAATAACTGTAGCCTCTAAAGAACCTTTTAAGAAGAGCCTTTTTAGTTCCCGGGCTGTAGAGATATACAGGACCCTATGCCGTGTTCTTGGTGAAGATGAGTAGGACTTCATGCCCATTGACCTTATGTATATGATGATTCAAATTGCCTCTTTCAGTGTAGATGTCATTTTTGATTTTGCCTCCTTTCTAGCTAAAGAAATTCACATCAATTTGGTTGGAATTGCGAGAGGTAAGGTGGAGAAAACTTTTGGCCACTATTCCTTATTAATGCATATGTTCTTGTTCAAAGGGGTAACATATTTTGGTAATGAGATGAAATTGAAGAGAGAGGAAAATGGGGAAACACTGCCAGTCTAGTTATGGAGTGCAGATATGACTTGGGATGCAAATAAAGCCAGTTTTGTCAGATTTGATAGACATTTTTCTTCTAAATTGAGATGTCTATTTTTGAGTGATAATCCCAGGATCCCTAAAGTATTGATGAATCTCATTAGACCTATGGATAGCCCCCATAATTTGAAAGTTTCACAAAATTGGGGAGATATTATTCCTTACCTTGTTTCTACAGGTTTTAGAATTTATGGTTTTAAAGGTAGTCCTCATGTCTTGCCTTACCAACTGCCCCTAAAGGTAGGAATGGCAAAAATCTTATGGCAACTAGGAGGAGTAGAGGAAATGTTCTTGTCAAAAAGGCAACTAGGGTCGATTTTCCCTACCTGCATAGTGGCCGATCAGTTTGTGATTACTAAAGGAGGATGGCTTTTTTTGTACAAAATTTTGGATCAGTATATGATGGTTGTCTCCCACCCCCATTTTTGTGCTTCTGAGGGATTTTTCAATCAGGCTCTGAGGCATAGGATCAGGCTGGGACCGGTAAAGCATGATCCATATTACCCAGAAGACATTATAAGAAATGAATTTTCTTTACAAGAACAAGAAACTAAAAAAGAAAAATGGAGAGTTTACTCCTGGGTCCTAGAATTTATTCATTGTTTTGATCATAATTATAGCTGACAGAATAAACAAGCTCATAAATAACTTCCCTACAATCATGGTAACCATGAATGAGAAGAAACATTTTTTTATTAATTCTTCCCCTAATAAGGCCAGAGAATTCATGAAGAGGTTAGTTTTTACTCCTAATATAGGGGTTGGTCAAATAATTATATAGAAAAAACTTGGTTACACTATAATTCAGAATAAAAGGGCTCCTATAGATAAGGGAAAAAAAATAATGGGATCCACTAGCATAGCTCTAGAGGAGAGACCTGATGAGCCTAGCCCAAAGAGGAAAAAGGTAATAAGAGAAGGGAGACCTCAAACTGAGGAATATTCACCCACCCAATCTCCTTTGAGAATTGGAGAAGAGCAGCTCACAGGTGAGCAAGTTAAAGAGATTGGATCATAGGGAGGTGTTCTTATTACCCAAGTAGAATTGGATGAAGGTAACCCTCCAGAGCCTCCTCTCCCAAGTTTGGATCTAACAAGAGCTGATTATAGAGGCAAGGAATTGGACCCTATATTAGAACAAGCAAGTCATCAATTTTTGACTGATGATAATTTTGTAAAATCAAGAGCTTTTCAGCAATTTGCATGGAGGACAAACATGAACATCTTTGAGGATAAATATAAAAGGATGAAGATAGAGCATCCAAAAATGGATGAAACTTCCATAGAAAACTAGATTAAAGAAGAAATGATGAAGGAATTCTAGATCATTACTCCTGAAGAAGGAAGGCAAATGGTAAAGACCTCTAACATATTATTGTTTCCAAATTGGGATATTGCAGATGCCTTAATTTTCAATTTTATTTCAAGTAAATTAGAATTGCGAGACCCAAATAAAAAGGATTTCCAAGGAACTGCATTCATTGAGGATCAAGCTGCATTGGTCAGTTGGTCATTTGAAAAGAGGATCTAGAGCTACATCATTGCAACCAGATGAGTCTAGACTGATGGGCAACATACTTGTAAGAAGGGTTGTTGACACCTCCCATGTCCAGGCAGCCTATTGGAATGTGGATTCTTCCCAGTTTCTTTTGGCCACTGCTAAGAAGGAGAAACAAATCATGTTTGAATTACAAAGCAAGTATGAGACAGTGGTGGATGCATACAACAAAGAGGTAAAGAGGAGGATTGAGCTTGAAAATAAGCTATTGGAACAATCCACCAGGCCTAGAATAACCTACCCTCGTCCCTCAGTAGAACATTTTAAGTCTACCCCCCTCATTGAAATGCTAGATACACCCCAGGGGCCATGATATTACACTGCTGAGGAATTTGAAGAAGAAAAGGCTAAACTATGGGCCTTACATATAGAGTTGGAATCTAAGTATGAAGATAAACTAAGAAAAACTCTTACATATCTGGGAGACAAATTTGAATGGCCATTAATCCATCATCAATTGGACATGGTGACTAACATTTGGGAGGAGTTAAAAGAAAATGATGAGGCTCTAAAGCCTATTGTGAACAAATGGGTAAGAAGGGAAAAAATAGTAACCTTTTTGTGTTTATCTGTTATAGATAATTCCCATGATTAGATTGAAAAAATCTTTGATATTGTTTCTGACCTTGCTGACTTTGATAGTAAAAGGACACATTTACAGAAGATGACAATAAGCCATTTAGACAAATATAAGAGTCAAAATTTCAAATTATTTCCTCATGCCCTAGATAAAAAAATATAATTTAAAAAGAAAAGAGGAATGGGTGAAAGAACTTGATGATGCATTCTGTTTAAGAATGAATCAAGTAGTAAATGAAACTGGGCATGCATGGTGGGCCACCACAATAGAAGAGATGGTGAAAGCAAAAATATTCTTTGATTCTTTAAAATAGGATTTCATTGATATTAATAATGTGGCTGATTATGTAATAAAAAAATAGGACATTTTGCAATTCAATTGGCCAGATGATGCATTATTTGACAGGTGGATGGCAGAAATGGCTTCTAGTGAATAGTTGGATGCAAATGAAACTAACAGTGATAACGTGCAGGATAAGGAAGTCCAAATCACTGATACTATCATTTCCCAAACCCAATTAGAAGAAGAAGACAAGAAAAACTTGTCATTTTCAGTTACAAACCTAGGACCACAGGATGCTGATACGGCTAGAGAAAAGGACAAGATAGAAGTTGTTCCTACCACCCAAGATAAAGACGAAGAAAGCCTAGAGGTGGAATTTAATGTGCCATCATCAGAACAAGCTTCATTGTTGGCTAATTTGGTAGTTACTAATGTAGGG